>CM061062.1:297219665-297605665 GCA_030762895.1 Sophora flavescens
CTGTTCTCCTTGCTCGGGTAACGAGTATGTTTTCCTCAGGGCCCATCCTTCCGAGCCTCCTTTTACATATATGTATAAAACATTTTTTTTCTCATCTACGTGTGTCTCTCCCCTTTACTGAGTTTGAGTGTGACGTTCTGAGGACCATGGATGTCGCACCTACTCAGCTTCATCCTAACAGTTGGGCTTCTTTAAAAGCCTTTCAAATTCTCTGTCAATAAATCGGGATGGAGCCTACCACCCCCAAATTTCTGTACTTTTACCAAACAAGGTTTGGTGAGAAAACTGGGTGGATCTCCCTCAATGGGCTGAATCGAAGAGGGTTGATTGGTTTGTATACATCATCGTATAAAAACTTCAAAGTTGACTTCTTCCGAGTTCGCCCCTCGGATTCTCACCTTTCCTTTTTTTTTTGATGAAAACGGATGTGCCAGGTTCCCTTTGTACTGGCAATCGTCCCCAACCAAATTTGTTGGTTTTGAGTATGAATCCCTTCCCGCCGAGGATAAATGGGATGTAGATATCTTAGAAAAACTTCCTCGGCCTCTCCATTGTGGACGTCTTCTGAAACTCCCCATTTCATCCACTCAGAGAGCCGATTTTAAAAGTAAGTGTTCGGCTTTTTAGTTTTTAAATCTTTTTTGTATGTGTTCCTGTACTAACAGCTTTCCTTTTAAGCCGGTTATTATGGGGAAATTCGACTTTTCAAAGCTTTTGAAATCCGCCCCAAGGAAGGTCCTTCGATGGCCGAGAAGCAGAAGAAGAAAAGAGTTTCTTCGACCGCTGCTAAGGGGACTTCGTCGTCTGCCCCTCACAAAAGAAAAAGGGTGGAGATAGCAATTGATGCCGAAGATTCTTCCCCTCCTCGCCCAAGTCCCAAACGTCCTACCACACATGAGACGGGTACTAAGGAGCGAGAGGAGCAACTTCCTCTTCTGCGCCGACTCGAGTGGTATAACACTTCTTTGAAGGCAGGGACCTCGTCCCTCTGGGGCGATGACTTCAATCCCTTCCCTTCTTTTGACTCGCATTTCCTGAAGGCTGCCGATCTCCGCTTAATTAAGCAGCATGGGGCTCAGTCTAGTATGGAGGCCCTCTCGCCCATCTGTCTCCGAGCTGCTGCTCTGGTCCGTTTCTGTAGCCGAGAATTAACAGAGACTGAGAGAAAGTCTCAGCACTTGGAGGCTGAGTTTGCTTCGATTGAGAAGCTGAAGGGGGATTTCGCCCGGATTTCCTCGGAGCACGATGAGCTGGCCCAAGCCAATAATCTTCTAAATACTACCATCGCCGAGCTTAATGGTCAGAATTCCGAGTTGAACTCTCAAGCAAAATTAGCAGAGGAGGATAAAGCTCGTGCTGAAGAGGAGCTCAAGGAGGCTCGAGTTGTAATTGAACAACTTAAAGCCGACTTGAATGCTGAGACTAAGGCCAAGATGGAGATTCAGGAAGATTTGAAAGAGGCCACCGATTGCATCCTTGAGGAGCATCGGGCAGGTTTCGCAAAGGCCAACGCTCAGATTCAAATTCTCGTTCCGGGGGTTGATATCTCGGGTGCCGACGTAAATAAAGAGGTACAAAATGGGGAACTTGTTCCCATTATTCCCGAAGAGGAGGAAGAGGAGGAAGGGGGGAAGATTCTCCCAAGGACCACGTCGGTGCGGAAGATAGCCATAGGGATGAATAATTGTATTTTTTGTTTTTCACACCCTTGTAATGGGTTTTCCCTTTGTAATCCTTGTTGATTTAATGAAAAACTCTTCCAGCATTTTGATGACTTCCTCTTACTCTTATAGCATTTGTTCGGCCGAGATATTCTTCGAATACTTTGAGTAAGACCGAAATATTTCTATATTCCGACGTTGTTTGTATTGCGTGCTCGACTGTTTAAACGAGACTTTGACTAAGGCCGAAGTATTTTGTTATTCGTATCAAAAACGAATAGTTGTTATCAAATGTGAAATGCATGATTCACGTTTCATGTATGTGTTCACACGTTATGCGCCTTGGAAATCCCAGTGGGTTCATGCAATTACTGCTTTTTGCTGAGTTTCGAGATTTATTTTTTCGATAAACCTTTTCCAGCGCATATCTCCTCTTTCCAACGCTTCTTCCCCCTTATAAATAGGGCTGTTTGTTTGCTTCACTTCTTCATTCTTCATCTTTTCGACCATCAAAGTTCGTCCTCTTTTGACCTGAGTAATTTTCTTCATAATATTGATAGGGGTTTACGTTCCTCTCTCCCAGTTAACATCCTTTTTTGGGCTTTATAACTGCCAAAAAAGGTGTAATTGGGAGATGGGATCCAGAATCCCTCTCGTGATTTAATCCTTTTAAAAAAGGATGTTAACTGAGAGAATAGCAGTTTTCGGGAGTGGAGAATGGGGTAACAACCATCTTCTCCAGAAGTTGTCCGAGCGCCTCACCATCCAGCTTTCTCAGGGGGGAAGTGATTACTTTCTTGACCCGGAATATTCTGGCCACTTGGTCTTGCTCCAGTTCCAAGGATTTTGAGGTCGGCTCGGCCTTATTTTCTATTTCAGATTTGTATTTTTAAGGCTCAAACTCGGCCTTATTTCTGCTCTCAGCATTGTAACTAAGTTGTAGTATTTTTTAATACTTGAATTCCGCCTTGTTTTCAATTTCAGCATTGTACTCGGTTTCCTTAACAATTTCATGGCTCATATTTGGCCTTTGGATTCAAACTTTGTTCTTTTTTAATTGATGCTTGTACTCGATTTTCGAACTCGGCTTCAATAATTTAATAGCTCGAACTCGGTTTGTAGGCTCAAACTTGGCCTTAAACAATTTAACGGCTCGTACTCGACCTTTAGGCTCAAACTTGACCCTTTAGGCTCAAACTTGGCCTTTAGGCTCAAACTTGGCCTTAAACAATTTAACGGCTCATACTCGGCCTTTAGTAATTTAATATTTGCGGAATAATAGTAAATACATCGGCAAAATAAGAAAATAGACCAATGTTCATAATAAATTCTTTATTGGATAGAAAAAAGTCTACGGTATGCCTCGTTAAAACCTTCTCGGTCAAAACCCTATTTTGGGATAAAATACCGAGGTAGGAAAAAGAGTACATCACCAGACTATATACATCAACTGTAATAAAATTTCAAATGGGAAGCATTCCAAGTTCTCGGGATAGGTTTCCCTGACAATTGTAACACCCCGATTTTCGCTGCTTTGTAATATCGGTAATAAATATATAAATATATATTTTTATCCGAGACTTAGAAAATGATTTTGGATAAACCAAGGTCATTTCCTTGTTATACTTATTTTCATAAGGTTACGGCGAATTTTTTGGTTGACAATTCAGACGGAATCCGGTCTGCGTTTTCACTGACAGTAAAAGTTTACTGCTCAGAAGACCTAATTTTGAGTCGTGAACGAAATGAAAAATGTTTTTATCGTATTTACTACGATACTGGAAGTTTTGAAAATTTTGGTAAAAAAAATAAATATTATATTTGTTGCGGGCGTATACGTCGAGATATCTCTAGGAAAAGCTTGCGCCGGATGAACTAAGGAGTCGGCAACGTAGCAGAGATGATGGATTTGACCGACTTGACAAGCATTTATGACGAGCTTATCCAAGTCATAATGGTCATAATGGCACATTTATGACAAAGTGAAATTTTGCTATGAAATGACCATTTTGCCCTTGTCTTTTTATGACAATTGCAAGCAAATGCCATTGGAAAAGTTGACCAAACCTATCCAAAACCCACGGCTCACTCTTGTCTTCTTCATTAAGCATCTCTTCATCTTTCATTTCCATGTTCTTCTTCTTGAAAACCTAGCTTTTCTCATAAGAACTTCAAGAACATTCAAAATTGTTCATAATTCGTCAGATTTTGCCTAGAAATTCTGACCATTTTATATTTTGAATCTCGGAAAACTTTCAACATGAAAGTTGTTCATCTTTTTCTCTTCTTTCCAACGACATAAAGATCATCCAAAACGGACAAGTATGTTGAGAGATATACCCAAAATACTAAAACTGTTCTAAACCCTAACTATGTTCATCTTCTTCCTTAAGTTTCTCAAGAACACCATGAGAAATTTGTGAAGAACATCATCCAAATCTTGCTTTCCTTGAATCATCAAGAGGTAGCAACTTCTTCTCTTGTCATTTAAATCATTTCTCTTCACAACTTTTGTAGATTCATGACTTAGATCAACATGTTCTTCATTTACTTCAAATTCGTGGAGCTAGATTCAAAAATTCATAACTAATTCTAGAAAAATCCTTTTGACATGAAACCAATTGATATGATCTTATAATCATCTCTATTTTCATCATATAGAAGCATAAGATCATGAGAAATTTCTTTCACTAATTTCTGGACTGGGCCGAATCTAGGTCAATATGGTGTTCATAGGTTTTGTTTCATTTTCATGTCTTGATTCATGATTCAATCCTTTTGTATCTTGATAGTTCTTGTATGTAAGTACATAGAAGATCAAAAATCAAACTCTAACCTATTTGTTTCAATCAAGGCCGAAACCCTAGGTTTAAACACTTGATGATTTTGTGATTCAAAAGTTGTTTGTGACACTTGAATCCAACTCTAGGTTTTGTATGTTGGTTAAATCCAAGAGTTGAGAAAATTTTAAAACCTCTAGCCTAAAATCTTGAGAAAAACAGAAACCCTAGTTCTTGGAGCTAGATGAGTTTCATTCAAAGTTCTTAGTTCATGATTTTGGATTAAGTGCTTAATCATGCTTAAGTTGCTTAAGGATCATAAATCCCTAAGTTAACAAAATTTTAACTTTCCTAACCTAAAATTTTAGAAGAGGCCGAACCCTACCCCTATTGATTTAAGTGTGTTGTTGTTTGATTTTGATTTATTTTGGTTGCAATTCGTTATGAAGGAATCGATCGAGTTGGTTTGACCTAAAGCCGACGGAGGAAACCGGATCAAATCGGGAAATTATTTAAAACCCTTAGTTCGAGTCTTCAAGAGGTAAGGGGAGCTTACTTGAGGGATTTTTCTCTATAACTATTTGTGTGTAGTGTGATTTATATGATTTATATGTGGTTGTGGTTATTTGTTTATGTGGCTTACGTTGTGTTGTTTATCTGTGTATCGATGATTTATCTGCTTTTAAATTATTTAATTATATGTAGTAGTATATTATGTTGCTATGATGCATGATCTGCCTGGTGATATAATTATGATGTTGTTGCTGAATGATGAATGTTGAATGTTGTTTGAGAGGCCTGACAGTGGTCAGTGCACAACCAATTAATCAGATAAAAGATCTAATAAGCTGTGAAAATTATATTCGATGCTTTATGGGAAATGTTGGAATATAATAATGGTGGAAAATATTATTTTGTAAAAATAATGAATTTTTGAGAAATATTATTATTTTAATAATTTATTAGTGTAAAAGTAATTTATGAGTCACGGAGAGAGCGTAACCGTGAAATTTTTTTAGTACTGCTAATTTTTACGCAAAAAATTCCGAAATATTATAAAAAGTTATTTTGTGAAATTAATATTCAAAAATATTTTATAAAAATAAAAATAATAAAATAGTAATATAAAATAAAAAGTCAAAGTTTGACTTTAAAAATATTTTCTTGGAAAATGATAAACGATGGCAAGTTTTGAAATTATTTACGGTGAAAGTTTAAAAATAGCAGTACTTGTTTTGATAAGAGGTTTAATCGGAATTGATTTAATTTTTAAAGCTGAAGTTTCAGTAAAAGAGTTTTCAAGTAGAAATGATTTTCTGTAAATGAGTTTTACTAACCGACGATATAGAACTTAGTAACCGAGATGTCGGGGTGCTAGTGTTCTTATGACGTTGTCTTATTTTGGATTTGTTTTTCACAGACAAAAACGATGTAAAACGATGATATGAAACTTAATAACCGAGACGTCGGGGTATTAAGGTTCTTTGTATTGTAGACTGGGTATCTACTTAAAGGAGTTAAAACGTTTTGAGATGTTTTCTATTACCACGAACCTAAGACTGATTGCAACGGTCTAAGGGCTTCGTGATTGAGCACTCGTACTTTGAGGTCCTGTGTTGTTAATAAAAGTTGTAAAGATGTTGAAAACGATGATGCTTTTGAGAGCATTCGATGTTTAAAACGATGATAAGATGAAAGCTTTTGAGAGCTTTGATGTTTAAAAGTGATGATGGGTCGAAAGCTTTTGAGAGCTTTGACAAATAAAGATATAGCACAAAGAAAAGTGTTGAGAACAAAAGGTTTTTATTGCATGCATTTGGCAGACGTGCCATGATCAAACGAGTGATTACCTTGCGGCGTCAGGGTAGATCATAAAGATGTTCTTATTGTGCCGGGTGGACAATGAGGCCCTATCTACGTTGAGATACTTGTGCCACGATGTTGGACAGTGTGTGATAGGTTTTATACGAGTGATTACCTTGCGGCGTCATGGTAGATCATAAAGATGTTCTTATTGTGCCGGGTGGACAATGAGGCCCCATCAACGTTGATATCACCTGTGCCTCGGTGTTGGACAGTGTGAGATGGGTTTTGACTGCGTGTCTGTGGCTGCGTGCCTATAACTATCGAGTATGATCAACTCATTACGATGTTGGAGATATCTCATGAGATTAGGTATGAATGTTTAGATGATGTTTTGAAGTGTTCATGCATAGTTTTTCAACGTTGATGTTTGGGGTGTGAAACCCATTGATAAACGATGTGATATAATATGAATGAGTACATTGATATAGATATGTATATGTGTATGTGCCTTATTTTGTGTTGCGCATTTAGTTATGGTGATAAATCCATATATTGGTGTCTCACCCTTACAACACATCTCAGAGACGTACAAGGGGTATGATCCCTACAAGAAGAGGAAGGCTATCTAGTTGGAAGCGTGATGTCTTTGCTCCTATTGGTCAGTAGTGTCTCATTAGTTACGACCAGCTTTAGGTCCTATTATGTTTTGAGGGTAAAAATGATTATGATTTAGGTGTGAAAATATATGAGGCAGTATAGTTGTAAGATTTATATACATTGTGTTGTTAAGTGTAATTTGATTACGTTGTTGTTGTTATGTGGTTAAAGAAAAAAAAAAGAAAAGGAAAAATTTTTATCCCCATATTTTGAATATATGAACGTTGAGAAAACATTATTTTCCGAAAGTAACCAGCAAATTAAGTTTTATTTCCGCAAACGGGTAACCATGTGATGACCCGAGTTTAGGGTGTCACATTAGTGGTATAAGAGCTGGTCGAGTCTTTCGGGAATGTTGGGAAATAGGTCTGTTAGGTTTTTGTTGTGTGATCTCTGGTTGAACCTTGTTTGAATTGTTTCTTGGTTGAAACAATGTGTGTTGACACACAAGTAAGTATGTTTTGGTGGGTTCTGATTGGGTTGAGACCTTGTGAGAACTCATGTTTAGTAAAGGGTACTTATGTTCATGTTGATACATTCGTTTATTCCTTAGGACGGTATCAGACATTTGAATAAGGTACCTGTCATTGAAAGTTTTTGGGGAAAATTTTCTGAGAATGTCCCAAGTTTGTACGGACGGACGGATGTGGAGTTTCTGATTGATCTAGTTTCTAGATTTAGCCAGATCTCAATCGCTTTGTGTAGGATATCGCCAACGAAGTTAGTTGGGTTAGACTTCAAGAAATGGAATTTTGGTCCATTTCTCGATAAGTTAATCATCATCTTCATCGATGATGTTCACGTTTACTCTAAGAGTCACGAGGAGTATGAGAGACCTCTATACCAAGTGTTACAGATCCCTCGCAAGGAGTTGTTATATATTCAAGGATCGACTTGAGAACAAGTTACCACCAGATTGGAGTAAGGACTTATTAAAGATTTTGTACTGTAAACTCAGCTTATGAGGAAAGATCAACTGTTCGTGTGTCTGAGTGATTGACCAAGTTATCAGGAATCGTGCCGATTCAGGATGACCATACTAAGCACGTCATAAAAGACCATTGTGCTTGTGAGAAACCAAGGCGAATAGATTTAAATCTTCAACCTTAGATGAGGGTCTCAGGATTCAGGAAAATTGTTCCTTATGGACAAATTGCTTTTCAAATTCCTATGGTTGTATTAGACAATCATGGCGATACGTTTTGTACAGGCCAAATTCATATTTCTGACCTTGATTTAAAATCTATCCTGACTTTGGTTCTGACAGTCTAGATATTTTCATACTTCTTTGGGAATGTATTATGAGTATTTTTTTTTTAGTTATGTGACATATATGAATTCTTGATGATAAAAGTTTCTTGATGAGACAGTCAATTCAATTTTACTTTTGGTGGAAGTGACCCAATTTAAATTTTGTCGGACTGATGTTCTTTTAAATCGTTGTGTAGTAAAGTTCTTGTGAAGGAAGAAACTTTATTAGACTCATGTTTGTGAACTTGTATTAGCTATGCATTTTTACACTCACGAACCTATTAAAGAATCTTTTTACATATTGGACACTTGTATCTTTCAGATTGGTCAAATTATTCTTTGTGCTTTCTTGTGAAAGCAAAATCAAGAAATTTCTTGTCTTGAAAACCTATTTTCAAAGTATTAGGAGTAGGTTGATGAAGTCGACATCTTTTTACCTGCTTAGGTTCACTGTGTAATGGAAAAACCAACAGAGGTATGTATCAGAGGACTGATCCAACGTGATAAGGAATTGATCCTTAGAAGGTTAGTTGAGAGTAAGTGTAATATCTAAGCAAGACAAGAGGTGAGTGGATTTTTATGGAGGTGTAGATGTGACTAGTAAGCTGAGAATTTCTAGAATTAACATCAGTAAATAAGATGATTTTGGCCGATTTTGTTATGATCATGGTAAGATTTAATCGTATGATTGGAAGGAATTACAGAAAGGTGTCTATGGTGATTTTACCTAAGTTGAATGTGAACGGAAAAGAGAAGTTCTTGAGTAAAATTAAGTTGATAGGAAAGTTCGAAAGTTAAGGATTAGATAATTCTATTCTATAATCCCTTTTGATTTAATTGCATTAAGATATGCAATGAAGTTATTTTGAGGATGAGATGTGTGAGGTGATATCAAATTGGAGTGGTGAATTATAATCAAGAGGAACTAATACTATGATTAAATATTTTGAGTAGGGAGTTGATGCGTGGTACTGTGAAGACGTTGTTAGTATTAATGATAATATTCAGAGTTAGATGATTGGAATAAGGTTTCTGGTGGAATCATGTTGATAAGAGAAGTAATTAAGTTTTGATTTTGTTTTTCGAGTATGATAGACTCTAATGAAATTTTGAGGATAGTAAGAATATGTAGAAATGACATAAGAATGAATTGTGTTATAGAACATGGAATAAGAGGGAATGAAGCAATGTAAAGGGAAATGTAAAATTTTAAGGATAAGATAAGGTTACAAAATTCTGTTTAAGTTTCGAGTGATGAAATTTCGAGGACGAACTTTTTTTTAAGAGGGGTAGTAATGTAACACCCCGATTTTCGCTGCTTTGTAATATCGGTAATAAATATATAAATATATATTTTTATCCGAGACTTAGAAAATGATTTTGGATAAACCAAGGACATTTCCTTGTTATACTTATTTTCATAAGGTTACGGGGAAGTTTTTGGTTGAAAATTCAGACGGAACCCTATCGTTTTTTCACTGATAGTAAAAGTTTACTGCTCAGAAGGCCTAATTTTGAGTCGTGAAAGAGATGAAAAATGTTTTTATCGTATTTACTACGATACTGGAAGTTTTGAAAATTTTGGTAAAAAAATTAAAATAATATATTTGTTGCGGGCGTATACGTCGAGATATCTCTAGGAAAAGCTTGCGCCAGATGAACTAAGGAGTCGGCAACGTAGCAGAGATGATGGATTTGACCGACTTGACGAGCATTTATGACGAGCTTATCCGAGTCATAATGGTCATAATGGCACATTTATGACAAAGTGAAATTTTGCTATGAAATGACCATTTTGCCCTTGTCTTTTTATGACAATTGCAAGCAAATGCCATTGGAAAAGTTGACCAAACCTATCCAAAACCCACGGCTCACACTTGCCTTCTTCATTAAGCATCTCTTCATCTTTCATTTCCATGTTCTTCTTCTTGAAAACCTAGCTTTTCTCATAAGAACTTCAAGAACATTCAAAATTGTTCATAATTCGTCAGATTTTGCCTAGCAATTCTGACCATTTTCTATTTTGAATATCAGAAAAATTTCAACATAAAAGTTGTTCATCTTTTTCTATTCTTTCCAACGACATGACGATCATCCAAAACAGACAAGTATGTTGAGAGATCTACCCAAAATACAAAAACTGTTCTAAACCCTAACTATGTTCATCTTCTTCCTTAAGTTTCTCAAGAACACCATGAGAAATTTGTGAAGAACATCATCCAAATCTTGCTTTCCTTGAATCATCAAGAGGTAGAAACTTCTTATATTGTCATTTAAATCATTTCTCTTCACAACTTTTGTAGATTCATGACTTAGATCAACATGTTCTTCATTTACTTCAAATTCATGGAGCCAGATTCAAAAATTCATAACTAATTCTAGAAAAATCCTTTTGACATGAAACAAATTGATATGATCTTATAATCATCTCTTTTTCATCATCTAGAAGCATAAGATCATGAGAAATTTCTTTCACTAATTTCTGGACTGGGCCGAATCTAGGTCAATATGGTGTTCATAGGTTTTGTTTCATTTTCATGTCTTGATTCATGATTCAATCCTTTTGTATCTTGATAGTTCCTGTATGTAAGTACATAGAAGATCAAAAATCAAACTCTAACCTATTTTTTTCAATCAAGGCCGAAACCCTAGGTTTAAACACTTGATGATTTTGTGATTCAAAAGTTGTTTGTGACACTTGAATCCAACTCTAGGTTTTGTATGTTGGTTAATCCAAGAGTTGAGAAAATTTTAAAACCTCTAGCCTAAAATCTTGAGAAAAACAGAAACCCTAGTTCTTGGAGCTAGATGAGTTTCATTCAAAGTTCTTAGTTCATGATTTTGGATTAAGTGCTTCATCATGCTTAAGTTGCTTAAGGATCATAAATCCCTAAGTTAACAAAATTTTAACTTTCCTAACCTAAAATTTTAGAAGAGGCCGAACCCTACCCCTATTGATTTAAGTGTGTTGTTGTTTGATTTTGATTTATTTTGGTTGCAATTCGTTATGAAGGAATCGATCGAGTTGGTTTGACCTAAAGTCGACGGAGGAAACCGGATCAAATCGGGAGATTATTTGAAACCCTTAGTTCGAGTCTTCAAGAGGTAAGGGGAGCTTACCTGAGGGATTTTTCTCTATAACAATTTGTGTGTAGTGTGATTTATATGATTTATATGTGGTTGTGGTTATTTGTTTATGTGGCTTACGTTGTGTTGTTTATCTGTGTATCGATGATTTATCTGCTTTTAAATTATTTAATTATTTGTAGTAGTATATTATGTTGCTATGATGTATGATCTGCCCGGTGATATAGTTATGATGTTATTGTTGAATGATGAATGTTGAATGTTGAATGTTGTTTGAGAGGCCTGACAGTGGTCAGTGCACAACCAATTAATCAGATAAAAGATCTAATAAGCTGTGAAAATTATATTCAATGTTTTATGGGAAATGTTGGAATATAATAATCGTGGAAAATATTATTTTTTAAAAATAATGAATTTTTGAGAAATATTATTATTTTAATGATTTATTAGTGTAAAAGTAATTTATGAGTCACGGTGAGAGCGTAACCGTGAAATTTTTTTAGTACTGCTAATTTTTACGCAAGAAATTCCGAAATATTATAAAAAGTTATTTTGTGAAATTAATATTCAAAAATACTTTATAAAAATAAAAATAAAAATAATAAAATAGTAATATAAAATAAAAAGTCAAAGTTTAACTTTAAAAATATTTTCTTGGAAAATGATAAACGATGGCAAGTTTTGAAATTATTTACGGTGAAAGTTTAAAAATAGCAGTACTTGTTTTGAGAAGAGGTTTAATCGGAATTGATTTAATTTTTAAAGCTGAAGTTTCAGTAAAAGAGTTTTCAAGCAGAAATGATTTTCTGTAAATGAGTTTTACTAACCGACAATATAGAACTCAGTAACCGAGATGTCGGGGTGCTAGTGTTCTTATGACGTTGTCTTATTTTGGATTTGTTTTTCACAGACAAAAATAAAGTAAAACGATGATATGGAACTTAATAACCGAGACGTCGGGGTATTAAGGTTCTTTGTGTTGTAGATTGGGTATCTACTTAAAGAAGTTAAAACGTTTTGAGATGTTTTCTATTACCACGAACCTAAGACTGATTGCAACGGTCTAAGGGCTTCGTGATTGAGCACTCGGACTTTGAGATCCTGTGTTGTTAATAAAAGTTGTAAAGATGTTGAAAACGATGATGCTTTTGAGAGCATTCGATGTTGAAAACGATGATGCTTTTGAGAGCATTCGATGTTTAAAACGATGATAAGATGAAAGCTTTTGAGAGCTTTGATGTTTAAAAATGACGATGGGTCGAAAGCTTTTGAGAGCTTTGACAAATAAAGATATAGCACAAAGAAAAGTGTTGAGAACAAAAGGTTTTTATTGCATGCATTTGGCAGACGTGCCATGATCAAACGAGTGATTACCTTGCGGCGTCAGGGTAGATCATAAAGATGTTCTTATTGCGCCGGGTGGACAATGAGGCCCTATCTACGTTGGGACACCTGTGCCACGATGTTGGACAGTGTGTGATAGGTTTTATACGAGTGATTACCTTGCGGCGTCATGGAAGATCATAAAGATGTTCTTATTGTGTCGGGTGGACAATGAGGTCCCATCAACGTTTATATCACCTGTGCCTCGATGTTGGACTGTGTGAGATGGGTTTTGACTGCGTGTCTGTGGCTGCGTGCCTGTAACTATCGAGTCTGATCAACTCATTACGATGTTGGAGATATCTCATGAGATTAGGTATGAATGTTTAGATGATGTTTTGAAGTGTTCATGCATAGTTTTTCAACGTTGATGTTTGGGGTGTGAAACCCATTGATAAACGATGTGATATAATATGAATGAGTACATTGATATAAATATGTATATGTGTATGTGCCTTATTTTGTGTTGCGCATTTAGTTATGGTGATAAATCCATATATTGGTGTCTCACCCTTATAACACATCTCAGAGACGTACAAGGGGTATGATCCCTACAAGAAGAGGAAGGTTATCTGGTTGGAAGCGTGATGTGCTGCTCCTATTGGCTGTAGTGTCTGTTAGTTACGACTAGCTTAGGTCCTATTTTGTTTTGAGGGTAAAACTGATTATGATTTAGGTGTGAAAATATATGAGGCAGTATAGTTGTAAGATTTATATACATTGTGTTGTTAAGTGTAATTTGATTACGTTGTTGTTGTTATGTGGTTAAAGAAAAAAAAAAGAAAAGGAAAAATTTTTATCACCATATTTTGAATATATGAACGTTTAGAAAACATGATTTTCCGAAATTAACCATCAAATTAAGTTTTATTTCCGGAAACGGGTAACCATGTGATGACCCGAGTTTAGGGTGTCACAACAATTCTTCTAATCTGTATGCTCCGTTTCCCAAGCTTTCTAATACTCGTAATGGTCCTCCCCAATTCGCTGTTAGCTTGCCTTCCGTATGATCTCTTCTTGCTTCTCCTTCCATTCTTAGCACCAAGTCCCCGTGCACGAAACTTCTCGGTTTTAGCTTTGAATTATACCTCCGAGTAGCTCTTCGTTTGCAGGCTTCCTCTCTAATTTTAGCCTCCTCTCTGATCTCCTCCACCAAGTCAAGTTCGACCCTTAAGTTGCTTTCATTCTCATTCTGCTCATGTTGCATTCGCCAAAAAGACGGCTCCCCAACCTCAACTGGGATCATGGCATCTGTTCCGTATGTCAGCCTGAAGGGTGTTTCTTGAGTAGTGGATTGTGGTGTGCAGTGGTAGGCCCAAAGAATACTCGGCAATTCTTCTGCCCAAGCTCCTTTAGTCTTTCTCACTCTTTTCCTCAGCTCTCCGAGAATGACTTTGTTGGCTGCCTCGGCTTGTCCATTGGTCTGGGGATGTTCCACCGATGTGACATGATGTTTAATATCGAGATTGACATAGAATTCTCGCAATGATTTATTTGTAAACTGCCTTCCATTATCGGTGACAATTGCGAAGGGAATTCCGTGCCTGCAGATGATATTTTTCCAAACAAACTTTTGTGCCTTCTGGGCAGTAAATTTTGCAAAGGTTCTGCTTCAATCCATTTTGTGAAGTAGTTTACCCTACCAAAAGAAATTTGACTTGACCTTTGACTATGGGGAATGGTCCGAGTATATCTATCCCCCACATAGCAAAGGGCCAAGGCGAGTTCAATGCGTGAAGTTCTTCAGGTGGGGTACGACTTATATTGGCAAATCTTTGACATTCATCACATTGTTTCGTCCACTCGAGGCAATCTGCTCGGATGGTAGGCCAATAGTATCCTGCTCGGACTACCTTGGAGGCCATCGATCTGCCCCCGCAGTGAAAACCACAGATTCCTTTGTGAACCTCTTCCATTATATATTTTAACTGGGCTTTAGTCAGACACTTTAACATCGGTACCGAGAATCCCCTTTTATACAACTCTCCGGAAATAATAGCAAAATGACTTGCTCTGAGCCTGATTTTTCTAGCCTCGGCGTGATCTGGGGGCAGAGTATCTGAGGATAAATATTCCCATATGGGTGTCATCCATTCTTGGTCAGCTGGTTCATTAGCCATCACCTCTCCAAGCATAATACTCGGTTCATTAATAGTTTCCTGAATAACTGTCCTATGCTGACCTGGCCTCTTCGTGCTGGCCAATTTTGACAGTAGATCGGCCCGAGTATTTTCTTCTCTGGGAATGTGTTCAATAGTAAATTTCTCAAAATTGGAAATTAACTCATTTACTTTACATAAATACCTGGTAAGTTGAGGCTCTTTTGTTTGGTATTCTCCAGAGATTTGTCCTGTGACCAGCTGTGAATCACTTCGGCATCTAACAACTTTTGCTCCCATTTCCCTAGCCAGCATTAACCCTGCTATCAAGGCTTCGTATTCAGCTTGGTTGTTTGAGGTTTTGAATTCAAACTTTAATGATTGCTCTAGGATTAGCTCTCCCGGACCCTCCAGTATTACCCTAGCTCCATTGCCTTTGACATTCGAGGATCCATCCACATATAAATTCCACCATAAATCTTCAGTAATCGGCAGCGGATTGAGCTCGACTACGAAGTCAGAGATACATTGAGCTTTCAGGGGACCTCTCAACTCGTACTTGAGGCCAAACTCGGATAATTCCACCAACCAAGCAATCATGTGGCCTGCCAACTCAGGCTTTTTGAGAATTTGCTTAATAGGGTGATCGGTTTTGACAATCACCTGGTGACTCTGGAAATATGGACGCAATCGCCGAGCTGCAATTACAAGGGCTAAAACTAGCTTTTCTATGACTTGATACCGGGTTTCACCGTCATGAAGAACTCTGCTGATAAAATACACCGGCATTTGCATTTTCTCTACTTCTGGAACAATGACTGCACTGATGGCATACTCGGTGGCCGACAAGTATAAATACAACTCTTTCCCCGGGATAGGTCGAGTTAATATTGGCGGTGAAGACAGAAAGGTCTTAAAGTTAAGAAAGGCTTTCTCGCATTCCTCAGTCCAAGCGAAAGTTTGAGGTTTCTTCAATAATTTAAAGAAAGGCCGAGCTTTCTCTGCAGATCTCGGGAGAAACCGAGATAATGATGCTAGTCGCCCTGCAATTCGCTACACTTCTTTGACATTTTGTGGACTTCGCATCTCAATCACAGCTCGGCATTTGTCCGGATTGGCTTCGATTCCCCGGTGTGTCAACATAAAACCGAGGAATTTTCCGTCTTGGACACCAAAAACACACTTTTCTGGATTCAGTCTCATATTGTACTTTCTTAATTGCTGAAAAATTTCTTCCAAATCCCTCGGATGATTGTTGTGGTCATCGGATTTTACAACCATATCATCAATGTAAACCTCCATGTTCCTCTCGATCTATTTTTCAAACACTTTGTCCATGAGCCTTTGATAGGTTGCCCCAGCATTTTTTAATCCGAATGGTATTACCTAGTAACAATAGTTTGAGCCTTCGGTTATAAAAGTTGTTTTTTCCTCGTCTGGGGGATACATTCGTATCTGATAGTACCCCGAGTATGCATCCAAGAAGCTCAAAATTGTGTACCCGGAAGCACCATCCACCAAACCTGTCAATACTTGGTAAAGGATAAGAATCCTTTGGACAAGCTTTGTTTAAATCTGTATAATCGGTGCACATGCACCACTTGCCGTTTGCTTTTTTAACCAGAACCACGTTGGTCGGCCAAGTAGTGTATTCTATTTCTCGAATAAAGTTGGCTTTAACCAATTTTGTTGTTTCTTCTTCTACCACTTTTCTTCTTTCCTCGCCGAGTCTCCTTTTCCGCTGAGCTACCGGTTTTGCTTTGGGACAGATTGCCAGTTTGTGACATAAGAAATTGGGGTCAATCCCCGGCATATCTGATGTTACCCAGGCGAACAAATCGGCATTGCTCCAGAGTACTTCCATTATTTTTTCTTTTAAATTCGGCTCAAGTTGACCCCCTAGTTTAGTGCACTGATCGGGCTGTGATCCAAGCTGGAAATTTTCCAACTCCTCGATGGGTTGTGGCCGTTGTTCTTGCATGTCAATCCTCGAGTCTAGTTCAACGGAACTGACTGAGTTTACAGACTCGTCTTTTCCTCTTTCTAGTGTTTCTGCAGGTGTAGGTTTGAGTTTGCTTACACGCAAACTATCGGCATAGCACTGTCTGGCCATTTTTTGATCAGCCCGGATAGCAACTATGTCTCCCGAGTTGGAAGGGAACTTCATAGTAAGGTGGGGAGTAGAGACCACGGCTCCCAACTCGTTCAAGGATGGTCTTCCGATCAAGATATTGTACGATGTTACTGCATTAACCAACACGTACCTGACCAGAATAGTTTTGGACGTTTTGCTATCTCCAAAAGTAGTTAGGAGGTCTATGTATCCTCGGGTATCCACCTGCTCTCCAGCAAAACCGACGAGTTTACTGTCGTATGGCTGAATAGATTTTTCTGGGATCCCGAGCTTCTGAAATGTTGAATAATATAGGATCTCAGCCGAGCTTCCCTGGTCGATGAGAGTTCTCTTGACAGAGAAGTTGACCAATTGCACAGTGATTACCATTGGGTCGTCCTGATTAGGATCCACACCCAGGAAGTCTTCATCGGAGAAAATAATCGGTGGGGAAATCCTCGGGGATTTTCCAGCTGCCGAGTTTACAGCCCGAATAGCCCGCAGGTGTTTTCTCCGAGCTGAACTCGTTGTGCCTCCTCCCCCAAATCCACCTGAAATAGTGTTTATTACACCTCGGACAGTATTATCCTCCTCCCTCCTTTCACTCTGCTCCTCCTTATTTTCTCTTCTTTCATTATTTTGGCGACCGCCACCCCTTCCCGGGCTTTGGCCGCCTCCTCTTCTTCTACCTCTGCCACGCCCTTCACCATTGTTGTGACTTCTCTGAACGAAATTATTCAGATGACCAGCTTGCAGTAGCTCTTCAATCTTGTCACGCAAGACCCAGCACTCCTCGGTGGTATGCCCTTAGTTACGATGGTACCGACAATGCTTCTGGCGATCAGCATTTTGGGGAGTGTGACCACGGTTGGGGAGTGGCAAAAGCTCTGCATTATAGGCTTCCTCAAACACCCGAGCTCGATTGGTGTTGAGGGGGGTATAGTGCTCATACTTTGGCCCCCTATATAAATGCTCAGATGTCTTTTTGAATTTCTGCTTGTCACCTCCAGCTCTCCTCTTCTCTTTCCCTTCTCGTCTATCAGAATCATCGGTTCTTTCTCTCTTCTTAGACTCTTCTATTTCCTCCATATTAATGAATCCGACAACTTTTCTCCTCAACTCATCCATGCTGGATGGAGGCTTCCGAGCTAGGTGTCTGGCGAAAGGGTCGGGCCGTAATCCGGTCAAGATAGTATGTAGTGCGACATCGGCCGAGATTCCGGATCAGGACAGTCTCTTTGCTGAACCTGGCCATAAAATCACGCAGAGACTTGTTTTTTTCTTGCTTAAAATTTACCAACGAGGCTGAGGTTTTTTGATGAGCTCGGCTCGTGGCAAACTGAGCATTGAAATTAATCATAAATGTGTCAAAAGAGTCAATTGATGATGGCGGTAGCTGGGTATACCAGCTTAACGCAGCGTCTTTCAGAGTAGTAGGGAAGACTTTACACATAACAGCATCATCATTGGTAAAGAGGTATATTTGGGTAGTAAAAGCATCTAAATGAAGTTCTGGATCCGTGGTGCCATCATACCTGTCAATGTTTATTGATTTATAATTGGCCGGTAGAGGAACTTCCATGATGGCGTCAGTGAAGGGATGTCTCGGCTTCCGCACGGCAGCCCTTTCATTGGGCCTATTCACCTGAAGTGAGAGTTCAGTGGTCTGTTTAGGAAGTTGCTCCTCGTCTCTTCGGTCAACATGATGAAAAACACGGGGTTGTGAGATTCTTTCTTCTCTGCGTGTGTTCCAGGATCCTTCATTCCCAGCTGTCTGGCGCTCTCTCTCATGAGGAGAAGAGGCAGATCTTTCGCAGCTTTGTTCTCGTTCACGACGGCTGTTCTGCCGACGAATCTCTTCATTCTCCCTTCTCAGCATTGCCACCTGTACGAGAAGTTCTCGAATAATGGGATTGTCGGTCGTTGCCGCTGGGTTTGTGGATCGTTCTCCATTATCGCCATTGTTGGCATTCTCCAGCCCTTCTCTCATGCCGTTCCCGCTCCTTGTTCGTACCATTGTATGTGGTATGGGAAAATTTTGCTTCGATTCCCACAGACGGCACCAATGTTCCGTCCAAATATCTCAAGCAAGAGATACTCGACCGGTGAAACTCTGTGGGAGTGTTTATGGGATAGCTTGACAGAATTGATATTCTGCTCCTACGTATCCAGAGTGGGAATCAAAGCAACGTTGTTCTAAGTGAGGGGTTGATCCCCTGTTTATAGAGATTTCTGGTGTAACAGTTTTAGTTTGACTGTTATTGAGATTGTATCTATCTGATAAGGTTATGTTGTTATCATAACTAGATAAATATAAGGCTCCGAGTTATACGGAGAGATAAGGATAAAGCTTCGAGTTATACGGAGAGATATTTGAATAATCGAGTAAGATGTTTGACCAAGTCAGTTGTGCCTGGATTGCACGGGACCGAGATGTCTTCATTCGCGGTCTATGATGGGGTAGGTCCGAGTATTTATCCTCTGCTAACAAGTGTATTAGCAAGTCCTCGGGTTTGGAGGAGTTTGGGCCTAGGCCCATTTATAGGGGTAAGCTTGGTCAACCCGGCCTTATATTCTCGGCCAGTACAGATGGGACAACTCTTAAATGTAGTCCAAGGTTCTGATGGAGATTAGTCACTATTTATGATGATTAATACTTCATCTATCTATACAATTATATAATGCCAGAGTAGCAAAAACAACAGTTTTTTGGTGTCAACAATTATATATTACAGATATACCCCTAAAACTATATATCTCCTACTCCCTCTCATCTCACTGAAGTTCAAAAAAAAAAACTGTTTAAAACCGAATCACTTTATTTTTAAAATTTTTAAAAAAAATTCACAAGTGGAGCCCCACGAGACAGGGTAGATCGCATTTGAACAATTTCAATCAGGGGAAGTTTCTTACGTGAAAGTTATGTAACTGCACCATTTTGTAAACCATTCTCTATCTCCCTCATTCAGTTAAATGCTACGAAAACAGAAAGCCATGAACCCAGATGTCATCCCACAACTCACTTCCCAGAAAGACACTCTACACAACCAAAAGAAAAATTGCAATGTGTATGATGGCAGCCTTTGATCACTTCGGAGGCATGTACGCACTTAAACCACGCACTGTGAGACAGGTAAGTTCAAAGAATAGAGATTCATTTGCTCTTTATATTATTTCTGACACCATTTTTCTGTATGCACGTATGTTAAATGTTCATGGTTGAATGAATGGGAATTGACTTTAATAAAGCAAGGAAAAGTCAAGTAGAGGAACCATTTATCAGATAAATCTCTCTCTTGACCATTTACATCAAGTAAATTTGTTTCTCCAACCATTTGTCTTTCTTTCTCCCATGGACTAATCACTTTATTTATAAAGCCCGTTCTATACTTTTGATTTCATGGTCGAATGCTTCATTCATTCACCATACATTTTTCATCGAAGTGCAGTGCACACGTTGTCGAAGACGAGGGGTTGGGTTCAACTAGAACATTGACCACGATTGAAATTGCTTTCTCATCATGTTATAAACTCCATACCCACGTGTGTTTAGGCTTGGCTAAAAAACTCCAGTGAGAACTCGGAGTATTATGTTATGAGTAGAAAACTGAATGTAGATAGTAGTACTGTTGTATTGAATTGTCACTATAGGTAAATCAACTTCCAGTGCATACACATGGAAGGAATATAAAACATAATTATTTTAAAATCTTTAATTAATGCCTTTTTATAAATCACTAGGTTCTATTTCGACATGGAAAATATTAACAATCAACGATCTCAAGAGCATCAACGAGAGATGTGGAGGCATTTTACAAGAAGCAGAAGGCAGAGAATGACCGCAGAGCAACGACAAGAACAATCAGGTAGACGACGAGAACATTATAGATGTGGAAGGAATATAGTTGCTATGGAGTCAAGAACAATGAGATTGACAACTATGCGACGTCTAGCACAGTCACCCAGTGATCAACAAAATAGTGCAGCTATAATATATATATATATATATATATATATATATATATATATATATATATATATATATATATATATTTGAGAAAAGGTATATAATAATTTAGTCATTTATTAATTTTATTTAAATTTAAACATCAAGGTAATTAACAACTATATTACTTTATATTAATGGTTTATCTATAAAGTTCTGGCCCAGAACTTATTATTATCGCCAAAGTTTCTTCTTTTTCACATCAAATAATGTGATATTTCTCATTCTCATTTTTTAATGTCCGTTTATATAATCATTTGTTTACCTTATGTTATTTAATAATTCTTTTTTCAAAACTAAATCATGCAAATCCTAATATTGCTTCAACGAGGTTTCGAGGAACACATGACCATGAAGCCGGAACAAGTAGCGGACATGGTTAGTTATGGATATTTAGAAAATATAAACTTGAAATTTTATGCCATCTTTGAATTTAGTATTTTATATTAAAATTTTAACACATTGATTATTATTCCTTTTCAACTAATTATTAATCCTTAGATATCGTAATTTGCCAATAAAAAATATATTAGTATAGAAAACTTTAATTAAATTAATAAATAAGTAAAAATGAATTATCTATAAAATTTGGAAGCTTAAAACTTATCAATATCAACAAATTTTCTATATTTGTAATAAATAAATGTGATATCTCTAATTCTCATTTTGAATGTCTCTATACATATAAGTTTGATAAGTTTGCTTACCTTATGTTATTTAATTGTTTTTTTGTTAACAATAAATACTGTAGAACCTATTATTACCTCAATACCGTTTCAAGGAACACATGACAATGAAGCTGAAACGAGTGGTGGACATGGTTAGTTGTGGACTTTTAGAAATTTTGATACTTAAATTTTTGGCGGTTTGTATCCTTTGATATTTTATATTTAAATTTTATATATTAAATAATTACTATTGTCGTGTCTGTCTGTCCACATTTCTAATGCTTTTGAATGTCTCTATACATAAAAAAATTATTACCTTCCGTTATTTAATAATTCCTTTTTCACCAATAAGTAATGCAGCCTAATATTGCCTTTATTGTGGTTTCAAGGAACACATGACCATGAAGCTGAAACAAGTGATGTACACGGTTAGTTATGGACATTCAGAAATATTAATTTATAAATGTTTGGAAATTTTTACGATATTATTGAATTTCACACATTGAAACTAAATTATTATGTAAAATCAGTGATCTTAATTTCTAAATTTGATGAAAATGGATCTAGAACATTGTCCTTATATGACTAAAAAAACACAATAATATGCACATTTAAAAAACTGTTATGTCTTTTTTTTAAACAAAGATTTGCGGTTTTATTACCAACCAAAACATAATAGTGCTAGAGATTTTCTTAATACTTCAACAATGGCCGCTTCCCGTTTTCCACCCCCAAGCACATGTACACGTTGCAATGCACGATTATTTTATCATGAATCACGTGACATGTGCTGCTCTTGTGGGAAGATATCGTTAGAACAAGTAGATGCACCTCCAGAGTTGCTAGAAATATTTTCAGACAGTTCAGTCGAAGGAAGACATTTTAGACAACACATTAGGAGTTACAATCATGTGCTCTCATTCACTTCAATGGGTGTACGTATTGATGAGAATGTCGCTACAACTGGACGTGACATATGTAGTTTTCATGCTCAAGGTGCAACTTATCATAAGATAGGAGGATTCTATCCAACTGAGGGTTCAAGACCACGATTCTTGCAAATGTACATCTACAATACAGAGAATGAGTTACAAAACAGGATGCTTGAAAACCCTCAACTTCAATAAAATATTGTTCAAAAGTTGCAACAAATTCTCCATGGTTGCAATCCATATGTGCACGCATTAAGGCAACTTGCACAGCCTCCAGATGTACATGATTGTAGTTTACTCATCAAGGAGCGCCCTGCTAATCAACCACAGTATAATATGCCAACTGCATCCCAAGTCGCAGCAATTGTCGTTGGTGGAGACGCGGTATCAATCTCAACTGAAAGGGATATCATCATGATGAGTCATGTTGGGAATCTAATAAATGTTAAAGAAACTACAGATATTGTGATCCATTACAATATCCTCTATTATTCCCTTACGGAACGTTTGGATGAGACCACGAAACCACAAATGATGAAGGACAACCTATAACATGTCTAGAATATTACGATTACATGCTTCGGTACATAATGTAATTTATACAATATTTTGATTTATAAAATATAATAATTTACACAAAATAAATTTACATTAGTACCTGAAGTCCTTAATGTATTGAATTTACGACGGCAATACCATGACATGAAATCCTTAATGTATTGAAATATCATCTGAACTTGACCCATATCAAACTCCACAAGATCGTCCAGACTTGCTGACAAGAATCTTCCGTTCAAAGTTCGAGCAATTGAAGCATGACCTAATTAAAAAAGGCGTCTTAGGAAAGGTCATAAGTTATATGTATGTAACTGAATTCCAAAAACGAGGATTGCCTCACGTGCATATGCTACTGATCATGGAACCTAATGACAGATTACGTAACCCAGAAGAATATGATAGCATTGTTAGAGTGGAAATACCAAAATTTGAAGAAGAACCACAATTACATGCGGCAGTGCTAAAACACATGATTCATGGACCGTGCGGTAGACTGAATCCAAGATCACCATGTATGAAGGATGGCCAATGTAAGAAGGGGTTCCCAAAAGAGTTAATCCAAGAGACACGACGAGGTATTGACTCATATCCACGGTATAGAAGACGGAATGATGGTCCAGTACCTTTGAATAGACATATATCTATAGATAATAGATGGGTGGTCCCTTATAACCCATGGTCTTTGTTAAAGTATGACTGTCATATAAATGTTGAAGTGTGCAGTAGTATCAAGAGTATCAAGTACCTGTATAAATATGTCTATAAAGGTCCTGATTGAGTTGCCATGGAGGTTCATATGGATGAGGTCAAGCAGTATATTGATGCAAGATGGATTTGTGCTCCAGAGGCGTTATGGAGAATATTTTCATTCACCATGTACCGAATGTATCCAAGTGTTGAAAGATTACAAATCCACATACCAAATCAACATCAAGTGCGATACCGTACAAATCAAAGAATCAACGATGTACTAAATGATGCGCGTAACTCCATAACAATGCTCACACAATTCTTTGCCCTAAACCGGAGAGATCCACATGCAAGGTGTTATCTATACATGGAGATTCCAGAACACTATTTGTGGAAAAACGGAAATAAAGAATGGGTCAGACGAAGAATACAAAGGAAAGTTATTGGACGAATCTATACAGTGTCACCTTCAGACAGGGAGAAATTCTATTTGCGTGTATTATTATCTCATATAAGAGGACCAACCAGTTGGGATTACTTGCTCACGGTAAACAACACATGCTACACCACATTCCAAAAAGCAGTCGAGCAAAGGGGCTTTTTAGAACAAGACAACAGTATTCGCGAATGCTTAGTTGAAGCATCAAGTCTACGAATGCCATATGCTTTACGGAGATTGTTTGCTACTATATTGGTCTTTTGTGAACCAACAAATGTAAGAAGCCTATGGGATGAGTTTTACACCCACATGGTAGAGGACTATCCTTCAACATCCTCTGTGAATGGGCCATCATTGACTAACATGCTATTAAGGGATTTGAATGACCTATTACTTCAACATGGAAAACAAATCACAGATTATGCTTTGCCTGAATTATCATTGGAGACCACTGAAGGTAATCATGTTCCAAGAGTTATACAGGAAGAGCTATCGGTCCAAGTTCCTATTGAAGATTTGAGTTTCGTTGAGAAGTTAAATGATGACCAGTTGCTTGCTTACAATATCATTATGGATGTTATCCAACGTAAGCATAGTCGGGTTTTCTTTGTGGATGGGCCAGAAGGAACGGGCAAGACATTCCTTTATCGCACCTTAATTGGAAAATTAAGACATTTGGGTCAAATTGTCTTGGTGACAGCCTCATCTGGTATAGCAGCTACATTATTACCCGGTGGTAGGACGGCACATTCCCGATTTAAGATACCCATCAATACAGAAGAAGGGTCCTTTTGCTCAATAAGTAAACAATCTGATCTCGCGAAGCTAATACGAGAAACAACATCAATCATTTGGGACGAGGAACCCATGACAAGTAGATATGCTATAGAAGCATTAGACCGCACCTTGAAGGATATTCTTGACTGTGATGCTCCATTCGGGGGGAAAGTGATGATTATGGGAGGGGATTTCCGCCAAGTACTTCCTATTGTTCCAAAAGGGACTAAGGCACAAACGATTTCTACATGTATCGTTAAATCTCATCTATGGGCTAATACAAAGGTATTGCAACTACGCCAAAACATGCGAGCATTACAAGATCGAGATTTTGCCGACTATCTTATGCGGATAGGAGATGGTGTTGAACCTACAAAGGATAATGATATGGTGAGGGTACCCCAACAAATTGCAATTCCATGGGAAGGAGAAAGTTGGATACGTATACTTATACAGCAAACATTCCCCAAATTAGAAGATCATGGTTGGGATGCATCTTATATGGAGGAAAGAGCGATACTAACACCAAAAAATGAGGATGTTCAGAAACTAAATGACATTATTATCGAACATTTCCCAGGTGAAGAGCAAAGTTTGTTGTCTTTTGATGAGGTCGAAGGGGACACAAGAAACTTATATAAACAGGAATACTTAAATTTCATTGCTCCAGGTGGTTTGCCACCGCATATTCTGAAGGTAAAAAAAGGAGCACCGCTGATGTTGTTACGAAACATTGACCCTAAATCTGGCCTCTGTAATGGTTCACGATTACTATGTCGGGGTGTATTTATGAACCTGTTGGATGTAGAAATCATAACAGGCAACCATGCTGGAAGGAGAGCCTTCTTGCCCATGATTACACTAAAGACAACCGAGAGCGCGGGACTTCCCTTTGTGCTTATTAGGAAGCAGTTTCCAGTTAAACTGAGTTTTGCAATAACTACAAATAAGGCACAGTGACAAACTATTCCCAATGTTGGGATTTATCTTCCACGACATGTGTTCAGTCGTGGTCAATTATATGTGGCATTATCAAGAGGCGTATCCCAAAATGACACAAAAATCCTTATAAAAGAAGGAAAAATTAAAGGGGAAGATGGGCACTTCACCAGAAATGTTGTCTTCAAGAATATTTTGTTATCTCAGACTCTGGTATTGTATTTTTAAATTTATTAAATCGTCTATACATATAATGCATTACACTAATATTACCCAGGACAACCAAAAATCATCTTTTAAATTTAAAATGTACAGATGAACTAGAGTTCAAGGAGAGCTACCGTTTACTGCAAGAGATGATGACAAATATTTCAAGCATGTGCTGTGACAAGCAGGTAGGTTCATGTGAACAACTTTTATTTAAACATTTTTCCATATCAACCTATTAACAATTCGACTAAAAAACTGATAGGATCACGACTTTGAAAAACTATGAAAAATATTCAAGGCTGAGCGGTCAATCGCATCTTTATGCCCAAGGGACAACAAGGTGAATTATAAAATTATATTAGAATATTTCATACTATGACGTTGTATAAAAAATCGATATTCTAATCTTTTCATAATCAGGTACATCATCTAAAGATATACTCTTTTGGGTGGGGTTCCACAGTAACAGCAGATAAGACTCAGCTATGGAACATGGTAAAAAAAGAATTGTGGGCTCAAAGGTTAGAAAGGTAATGTATTATGTATTGTATTCGATATGATAATATACATATTTACTATATAATAAGTTTTATTATTTCCACAATTTATTAAAATACTATCTTTTTTTAACATAAATTATTAGGAAACTTGTAGCTACATTACCAAACACAATAAGTCGTGATAGCTCAATACATTTGGAATAAAAAAATGGTCTTACTTGAGGATGTAATATGTTCTTTTAATAATACATTATATTTGTTATGAATGATTGTGATAATGAATGTTCCAAATTTTTGTCTTACATTTTTTATTTATTTTGTAGTTTATTAAACAAAAAAACATTAAAGATGATAAAAAGTATGAAGATTTTTTTACAATCGTGACAAGGTAAGCAACTATTAGAAGTAAATTATGTTTTTATTTTTTTAATTTTATATGCTTTGTTACTTTTTATCTAATAAAAATTAACATTGTAAATTTATTTTGTTTGTAATACAAAGCTCCTGAAAATCGATCCATACATAATCTCCTTATAAATCTAAATGCTGAGATGTCGAGATCAAATAATAGTTGTAACTAAATTATATTTGATACTTTGGATTTGTTTTTTATTAGAATATGTATCTTATTTATTTTTACATTTATTTGTAACATGATATTACTAACGCAGTGATGTATATAATGTGTATTTATATAATTAGGATGTTATTACTTATCAAAAGCAAATATATACAACAAAGACGAGTAAAAACATTAGAAATGTAATATTGATATTAAAAAAACAATAAAAGTAAAACTTAAACAGGAATCGTGTCACTAGGTTAAAAAACAATTTTCATGAGTTTCATCACGTACGAAACATCGCGTGTGTTTGATATTGAGTTTGAGAATCATGGTGGAATATTGTAATCCTAAAAGCCGAAGCAACTTTCCACGATAAGCAGCATGTTTGGTTTAGATTAACACGGACGCAAAAGGCGCATTTTACTGCCCCAAGGCATATATTTTAGCTTTTGACCAAAGCTCCAATTTGGAGCTTTCCTTCAATGAGGAATTGAACGGCGGTTTGCGTTTAAATTTTTTTTAAACAAACATGCTGAAGGACTCCAACGTGATTTTGCAAACCCTCACCGCAATAGCAAACACCCGCATCATTACTCTTATATTATTAGATTTGATAATTAAAAAGTACTTTTATTACATTTATATAAAATATTTTTATTCTATTTGTATATATGAATTTATTATTCATTGTACTTAGAGTTAAAGAATGAAAAAATATGCTAAGGTGACATATTTAATGGATTGAGTAATAGTATGTTTAATCTTTTAATAAAAAACCATTTTTTTCAATTCCTTAATTAGGACAACAATAATAAATCCACTATGGCTCTATTTAACAAGTTAAGTTAGGTTATAACTTATTTGATTATCTTATAAGCTTATAGCTTATTATTTTTTTGTCGTTTTTACACTCATTCATTTAATGAAATTCTCAGTATATCATAAATATGTCATTTTATATTTATAAGCTACTTCAACCGTTAATTTTATTAAACACTTCAATATCAATCAACCAGTTTTTCAACAATTAGCTAAAATCAGTTATATATGCAACAATATTAAATTCTATGTCAAATGGTGCCGTCACTTTCGTCACTGCGTGTAATATTGGACCGTGGATGTGAAAGTGACCAAAGAGTTGGTAGAGCCTTCACCTTCGTTTAAGAGGCAGATTCATGTATATGTTCAACGCTTCTAGTTAAGGGCGAATCTAGACCCAGTCACTCCTCAACTTGGATTTTTCTACAATCATTGTTAAACTGAAAAGGCCACCCCCAAACTATTTTTCTTGCTAAGCTTATAATCTCCCATAATTAGAAAAGCCCCATTTTCAAGCATACAAGTAACGATGGCTTTAAAAACTTGTGCAGCATCGGGTATATTTCACATCAACTATTAATTAGTGCTAATTGAACTTGCTGTTTTGTAGTACTATAGATGAATCATTAAAGTATAAACTAGAAAATAATATCAGGAATTGATGATAACTAGCCATATGATTACTTTTATTAATTATTTTTTGAAAAGGATTACTTTTATTAATAAAACTCTATTATTTATATAAATAAATTTGATATTTCATTTGCACATCTTTCATATCTACCATAGGACTAGATTACTCTATTTTTCTTTTGTTTTTCTTTTTCTCAATAACGGAGAAAAAGTTAGAAAGAAGTTTTATATACTTAGTAGCTAAAGTCCTCTGTTAGTAAGTTTAATTCCTTTGGCTAACAACAAAGATTAATTGATTATCAAAATCAAATTATTTGCTTTTGTTTGTTTAGCTTTGTCCCGTTGTCACATGTAACTTGAATCTTTGGATTCTTGTGAATAATTGTATTGTATGCAATTACTTTGCGTTGCATATATCGTTATAAAACAGTTCTTTTGTCATTTTTTTTTTCTTTTGTTGTTAGTTATAGAACAGTTCAACTGCGTATGGAAATTACTGTTTAGCATTTTTTTAGTTCTTTTTTGTTCTATCTACTAACTAAGGATATCGTTTATTTAAAATGAATTTATTTATAAATTAAGCAAATAAAAATATATTCATACTTAAATTATTTTATAAATTAAAATTTAATGTAGTTTATCAGATGAACGATATATACATATACTTCAATTTCAACGAGCATTGTTCGCTAGTCAAATGGCTGGTGGATTGGGTATGACCCATATGGTTTTGTTGGATTTCAAATTCCAACGCAGCCCAGAGACCATTCCATTGTTCCTGCCTTTGCGGGAGATACAGCTGCTAAGTGGGCCCCATTAGTGGTATCCTGGCAGTGGCCACAAGTACGTGTGACTTGTAACACTTATCTTTTTCAAGACTTGAATTTCGACACTCATATAGATATCGTAAATTAATGAGTATGGATGAGATAAAGATATATAATATTTTAAAATAGAATATATATATATATATATAATATATATAATTGTGAATGTAAGTGTCATTTAAATGTCTAAAATAATTATACAAATAATATAACTCGACTTATAATGCATTTAGAATAAGAGCTAAACACATTTTTAATATTGTATCATTTTTTGGTTGACAATATAAAATATGAAGCCGAAATATTTAGTCGGATACAATATGACACAGATACGAGAATACACATTTTTTCAAAATTCAAAATACGATATAGCTTGGATATGTTAAGAGGAATCAATACATATATTTTATATGGACGTGGAATATTTGTAGGAAAAAAAAGACTTTGGTCATTTCTCATTAATGTATTATTATGATGATCATAATTTTAAAAAAAAAAATTGTGATGTTAATCTAAAAACGCATTTTCTATCCATATATATTCTTTCTCATGTTAGAATATCAACAAAAACATCTTTAGTATAATTTTAAAAAAGCCTACACTTTATATTACAGTTAACAATTCAAAAGCATCTTTATTAACTTAGTGACTAATAGTAATTAATTCAGTCTCCTCTTCCCTCATTATTGTTGTCTAGAATAAACATAGCTTCTAAGTTTGGTTTATCAAGAGTTGTATCGGTCAAAGGGATATTTTTTGGATATGTGTTTAAAAATATCCAACGAGTATCAGGAAAAATAAAATTAAAAAAATAAAAAAGATACTTCTTGAACATGTATCCGAAAATATCCTATAAATATCGATGTCGGATACGAGTACAATATGGATATGTTTCCAATTTTGGAGTATCCAACCTTCATAGAATATAAATATTCTTTACACTCCGTATACCTACCAATTAAATCCTATCTTGTATTGTGTTACTTAAAAATAATCATGAAACTCTTTCATTCTTCCTCCCTCTTCTGCACTATCAATCTTCACAATCTTGCAAAACCTCCATTAACAGCGATAGTGCCAACGTCAATAGAATCGCTAACGACGTCGTAGGGTACAACAAGACGAGCAGATCCTCGGAGGTCACATGTCAATGATTGGTGAATGAGGGTGGAGTGAGAAATTAAATAACCTCAAATTCAATTGAGTGGACTTTCTATTAGTATGCATTTGGTTTCTGAAAACTTTTAGGTGGTGTTTGGTATCTGAGATATTTTATTCTCAGTAAATTATATTTTTGGAAATGTGATTTTTGGGAATAAAGTTTTTCCATCTTCATACATTGGAATAGAGTTTTCCCAAGTTTATAACTACCATTTACTAATTTTATTTCCGAAAATGTTTTATGTCTGAAAATAGATTTTTACAACTTGTAACAAATATGGGAAAACTTTATTCCCATATCAACATTCCTGAGAATATTTTTTTAAAACTTATATCAAACACTATCTTAAAATTGATTTTGCTCTCCGTCAAACCTACTTTCAGTAAAAATGAGTTGTTTTATTTGCTGTTAGATGAAATTGATTTTATCTTCAAAAGATTTTGACTAAAAACTATAAAAATGTAGTTTTTGAGTTGAGATGAAAATTTTACAATAAATTTTATATCAAAAACATCAAAATATAAATCACTTTTCTTCAAACTCAATTCTAACCAAATTAATTTCATTTAAAATAACCTGTATCAAAAAATTATCCAAATATATACTTAACCCCATCATATCCAAAACCCACGTCTGCTCTGCCTTATCCACCCGCATGCCTTGGATTTGTATCTCAATAATTATCGTGAAGTTAACCTACCGTCTACCGAGGCTCAAGGACTACCAACTTGTCTGTCATATTCAATTCTCTGTTCAACATTTACAATCACATCATTCCAATTTAGTTTTATATGTTATCATTGTGTACTGGTCGAGAATAGAAGACCGAAAACTCGTTTATACACTGGACCAACCGAGCTTACTCCCACGAATGGGTCTTGGCCCAAACTCCTCGAAGACCGAGAACATGTCAGCACACCTGACACCCGAGGATAACTACTCGGTCCTTTTCCATGACAGGCCACGCACGAAGATACCTCGACCCCAAGCTATCCAAATTGGCAGCCTAATCGGGCCGAATATCTCGCTAGTCATAATATCTCTCCGCATAATCGTGGTCCTGGATATCCCTCCTGGATATTGGTGACTGATCCTAATATTTCTCCGCTTATTTCTGAGCTTGATCCCGAGAGATCTCTATAAATAGGGGCTTACCCCCTCATTCGTAACTACGTTTGCTTTGATTCCCATTTGGATACGTAGGAGCAGAATCCACATTCTGTCAAGCACAATCCAAAAACACCCCACTAAACCTAGTTCGGCCGAGTATCTCTCATCCGAGGTATTTGGACGGAACATTTGGCGCCGTCTGTGGGAATCGAAGCAAATATTTTCCTTTACCACGAAAAAATGGTGAGGACGAGGAGCGGAAACTGCAGGAGGGAGGAACCAGGGAATGTCAACAATGGGGATAACGGAGAACGATCCATAGGCCCAGCAGCAACGGCCGACAATCCCATGATTCAAGAGCTTCTCGTGCAAATTGCAGCGCTGAGAAGGGAAAACGAAAAGATCCGCCGGCAGAACAGCCGTCGCGAAAGAGAGCAGAGCAGGGAAAGGTCTGTCTTTTCTCCCCACGAGAGAGAGCGCCGACCAACCGAGAATGAGGGGTCCAGAAACCTGCACAGAGAGGGGGGGCCCACAACTCCGGGCTTCCCGTCATACCAACCGAGCAGAGGAGGAGGGATTTCTAGGCGAGCCCCGCACTTTTCACCCGCACAAATAGACTTAATGACAGAGCCGCGTGCGCCGGGCCGAGGCATCCCTTCACAAACGCTATCATGGAAGTCCCCTTACCAGCCAACTACAAGCCAATCAACATTGACAAATATGATGGCACCACAGACCCCGAGCGCCACTTGGACGCCATCACCACTCAGATGTACCTCTTTACCGATGACGACGCTGTCATGTGTAAAGTCTTCCCAACCACTCTGAAGGATGCAGCGCTGACCTGGTACACCCAACTACCCCCAGCATCGGTAGACTCTTTTGATACATTCGTGGCTAAGTTCAGTGCTCAGTTTGCCACGAGCCGGGCCCACCAAAAAACCTCGGCCTCGTTGGTAAACTTCAGGCAAGAAAAGAATGAGTCCCTGCACGACTTCATGGCCAGATTCAGCAGGGAGGCGGTCCTCATCCGCAATCTCAGTGCCGATGTTGCACTACACACCATCTTGATCGGGTTAAGGCCTGGTCCTTTTGCCAGACACTTGACCCGGAAGCCACCAACTAGTATGGATGAGTTGAGGAGAAAAGCTGCGGGGTTCATCAATATGGAGGAAGTTGAAGAGTCGAAGAAAAGGGAGAGAACTGATGATGCTGACAGACGAGAAGGGGGAGAGAGGAGGAGGGCCAGAGGTGATAAACCGAAATTCAAAGGCCCGTCCGAGCATTTCCAAAGGGGACCGAAGTATGAGCATTATACTCCCCTCAACGCAAACCGAGCTCGGGTGTTTGAGGAAGCATACAATGCGGAACTTTTGCAGCTCCCTAATTGTGGCCACACCCCCCAAAACGCTGATCGACAGAAACATTGTCGGTATCATCGCAATTATGGCCATACCACCGAGGAGTGCTGGGTCCTACGGGATAAAATTGAAGAGCTGGTGCAGGCTGGCCATCTCAACAACTTTGTTCGGAGAAACCACAACAACGGTGAGAGGCGTGGCAGAAACAGAAGGAGAGAGGGTGACCAAAGCCCGAGGAGGGGTGGCGGTCAACGAAATAATGAAAGAGCAGAAACCAAAGAGGGCCAGAATGAAAGACGAGAAGAGGATAATGTGATTCGGGGCGTGATAAACAACATTTCAGGAGGATTTGCAGGGGGAGGCACAACAAGTTCAGCTCGGAGAAGACACCTGCGGGCCATCCGAGCTATCAACTCAGTATCCAGCAAGCTTCCCAGAAGTTCCCCACCTATTATCTTTTCCGATGAAGATTTCGTGGGAGTAGATCCTAACCAAGATGGTGATCACTGTACAGTTGGCCAACTTCTCGGTCAAAAGAACCCTTGTCGACCAGGGGAGCTCGGCAGATATATTGTATTACTCAACATTTCAGAAGCTCGGCATCCCAGAGAAGTCTATTCAACCGCATTTCGACAGTGAAGCTCGCTCGTCGGCTTTGCAGGGGAACAAGTTGATACTCGGGGATACATTGACCTCCTGACTACTTTTGGTGATGGCAGAGCATCCAAGACTATCATGGTCAGGTATGTGTTGGTCAATGCAGTAACATCATATAATATCCTGATCGGGAGACCGTCTTTGAATGAGCTAGGGGCTGTGGTCTCTACTCCCCACCTCACGATGAAATTCCCTTCCAATTCGGGGGACATAGTTGCTGTCCCAAGGATCGAAAAATGGCCGAACAAAGTCTTATCTTGATAGTTTGCGTGTGAGCAAGCTTAAACCTACACCAGCAGAGGGCCTAGATAGGGGGAAAGACAAGTCGGCGAATTTCGTTAACTCCGTCGAACTGGATCCGAGGATGGACATGCAGGAACAGCGTCCACAACCTATTGAGGAGTTAGAAAAGTTCCAGCTCGGGCCACAGCCTGATCAATGCACTAAACTCGGCGGCCAACTCGAGCCGAATTTGAAAGAAGAAATAAAGCAAGTGCTACGCAGCAATGCCGACTTGTTCGCCTGGACCACATCTGACATGCCGGGAATTGATCCCGACTTCTTATACCACAAACTAGCAATTTGTCCCGAGGCGAAACCAGTGGCCCAGAGGAAAAGGAGACTAGGCGAAGAAAGGAGAAAAGTTGTGGAAGAGGAGACAGCGAAGTTGGTCAAGGCCAACTTTATCCGAGAAGTAGAGTACACTACCTGGCTGGCCAATGTTGTTCTGGTCAAAAAAGCAAACGGCAAGTGGCGCATGTGCACTGATTACACAGATCTGAATAGAGCTTGCCCAAAAGACTCCTATCCTTTGCCGAGTATTGACAGACTGGTAGACGGAGCTTCCGGATACAGAATTCTGAGTTTCTTAGATGCATACTCGGGGTACAATCAAATCCGAATGTACCCCCCAGATGAGGAGAAGACGGCTTTCATTACCGAGAGCTCGAATTACTGTTACCGAGTGATGCCGTTTGGACTAAAAAATGCTGGAGCTACATACCAAAGGCTCATGGACCGAGTATTTGAAAAACAAATCGGCAAAACTATGGAAGTCTATGTGGACGACATGGTGGTGAAATCCGATGACCCCAACAACCATCCAAGAGACCTGGAGGAAAATTTTCAGCAGCTGAGGAAGTACAACATGAGATTGAATCCGGAGAAGTGTGTTTTCGGTGTCCAGGGTGGAAAATTTCTCGGCTTCATGCTGACGCACCGGGGAATCGAGGCCAATGCTGATAAATGTCGGGCTGTGATTGAGATGAGAAGCCCACAGAATGTTAAAGAGGTACAAAGACTTGCAGGACGGCTCGCATCATTATCTCGGTTCCTGCCCAAATCTGCAGAGAAAGCTCGGCCTTTCTTCAGACTACTAAAGAAGCCCCAAACCTTTACGTGGACTGAGGACTGCGAGAAGGCCTTCGCCGACTTCAAGGCCTTTTTGTCTTCACCGCCGATATTAACTCGACCCATCCCAGGGAAAGAGTTATACCTATATCTGTCAGCCTCCGAGAATGCCATCAGTGCAGTCATTGTCCAGGAAATAGAGAAGGCTCAAATGCCGGTGTACTTCATCAGCAGGGTGCTTCATGATGCCGAAACTCGGTATCAAGTCATCGAGAAGCTGGTTTTGGCCCTGGTAACCGCAGCTCGGCGATTGCGCCCGTACTTCCAGAGTCACCAGGTGATTGTTAAGACTGATCACCCGATTAAACAAATACTCAAAAAGCCCGAGTTGGCAGGACGTATGATTGCTTGGTCAGTAGAATTGTCCGAGTTTGGCTTGAAATACGAGTTGAGGGGACCTCTGAAGGCTCAATGTCTCTCCGACTTCATAGCCGAGCTCCACCCGCAGCCAGTAACCGAGGATATATGGTGGAACTTGTACGTGGATGAATCCTCGAATGTCAGGGGCAGTGGAGCTGGGGTGATTCTGGAAGGGCCGGGAGATCTGATCCTGGAACAGTCATTAAAATTTGAATTCAAAACCTCGAACAATCAGGCCGAGTATGAAGCTTTGATAGCAGGACTAATGCTGGCGAATGAAATGGGAGCAAAGGCTGTTAGGTGCCGGAGTGATTCACAACTAGTCACTTGACAAATATTCGGAGGGTATCAAACGAAGGAACCTCAGCTCACCAGGTACTTGTGTAAGGTCAACCAATTAATTTCCTGCTTTGAAAAGTTCGCTATTGAGCATATTCCCTAAGAAGAAAACACTCGGGCTGATTTGCTGTCCAAGCTAGCCAGTACAAAGAAGCCGGGTCACCATAGGACGGTTATTCAAGAAATCCTCAATGAACCGAGCATTGGGACAGAAGAGGTGATGACCAGCGAGTTGGTTGACCGAGAGTGGATGACGCCCATATGGAAGTATTTATCCTCAGAAACTCTGCCCTCGGATCAAGCCGAAGCCAGGAAAGTCAGGCTCAGGGCAAGTCACTTTACCATAATCTCCAGAGAGTTGTATAAGCGGGGATTCTCGGTACCCTTGCTAAAATGTCTAACGAAGGCACAATCCAAGTACGTCATGGAAGAAGTTCACCGAGGAATCTGTGGTTTTCACTGCGGGGGCAGATCAATGGCCTCCAAGGTAGTCCGAGCAGGGTACTATTGGCCTACCATCCGAGCTGATTGCATGGAGTGGACGACGAGGGTGGATGAGTGCCAAAGATTTTCCAATATAAATCATACCCCCCTGAAGGACTTCACACATTAAACTCGCCTTGGCCGTTTGCTATGTGGGGAATGGATATACTGGGGCCTTTCCCTGTAGCTAAAGGTCAAGTCAAATTCCTGCTGGTAGCGGTGGACTACTTCACAAAATGGATTGAAGCAGAGCCTTTGGCAAAGATTACCGCTGAGAAAGTGCAGAAATTTGTATGGAAAAGCCTCATCTGTAGGCACGGAATTCCCTTTGCGGTCGTCACAGACAACGGAAGACAATTTGTAGATAAGACATTGCGGGAATTCTATGACAACCTCGGTATTAAACACCAAGTTACATCGGTTGAGCACCCCCAAACCAATGGGCAGGCCGAAGCAGCTAACAAGGTCATCCTCGGAGAACTAAAGAAGAGGGTGGGAAGATCCAAGGGAGCTTGGGCAGAAGAGTTGCCGAGTATCCTCTGGGCCTACCACTGCACGCCTCAATCTACCACTCAAGAACACCCTTCAGGCTGACGTATGGAACAGACGCCATGATCCCAGTGGAGGTTGGTGAACCGTCCTTCCGACGTATACAACACGAGCCGAACGATAATGAGAGCAATTTAAGGGTTGAACTTGACTTGGTAGAGGAACTCAGGGAGGAGGCCAAAATCAGAGAAGAAGCCTGCAAACAGAGAGCGACTAGAAGATATAATTCAAGGGTGAAGCCGAGGAGTTTTCTGCGTGGTGACTTAGTACTGAGAATAAAAGGAGAAGCAAGGAAGGATCGCACGGAAGGTAAGTTGGCAGCAAACTGGGGAGGGCCATTCCGAGTAGTAGAAAACCTGGGGAACGGGGCATATAGGTTAGAAGAATTGTCAGGGAAGCCTATCCCGAGGACTTGGAATGCTTCTCATTTAAAGTTTTATTACAGTTGATGTATATAGTCGGGTGCTGTACTCTTTTTCCTACCTCGGTATTTTGTCCCAAAAAGGGTTTTGACCGGGGAGGTTTTAACGAGGCACACCGCAGACTCCATCCAATAAAAGAATTTATTATGAATATTGTTTTATGTTCTCTTATTTTGTCGAAGTATTTACTCTGCAGGCATCTTATTCTGTTGGCCGAGTTCGAGCCAGTCAAATTTCTAAGGCCAAGTCTGAGCCTGTTGGCCGAGTACGAGCCATTAAATTTCTAAAGGCCAAGTCTGAGCCTGTTGGCCGAGTTCGAGCCAGTCAAATTTTTAAGGCCAAGTCTGAGCCTGTTGGCCGAGTACGAGCCATTAAATTTCTAAAGGCCAAGTCTGAGCCTGTTGGCCGAGTTCGAGCCAGTCAAATTTCTAAGGCCAAGTATGAGCCTGTTGGCCGAGTACGAGCCATTAAATTTCTAAAGGCCAAGTCTGAGCCTGTTGGCCGAGTTCGAGCCAGTCAAATTTTTAAGGCCAAGTCTGAGCCTGTTGGCGAGTACGAGCCATTAAATTTCTAAAGGCCAAGTCCGAGCTCATTGGCCGAGTTCGAGCAGTCAAATTTCTAAGGCCAAGTCTCGAGCCTGTTGGCCGAGTCACGAGCCATTAAATTTCTAAAGGCCAAGTCTCGAGCTCATTGGGCCGAGTTCGAGCCAGTCAAATTTTTAAGGCCAAGTCTGAGCCTGTTGGCCGAGTACGAGCCATTAAATTTCTAAAGGCCAAGTCTGAGCCTCTTGGCCGAGTTCGAGCCAGTCAAATTTCTAAGGCCAAGTTTGAGCCTGTTGGCCGAGTACGAGCCATTAAATTTCTAAAGGCCAAGTCTGAGCCTGTTGGCCGAGTACGAGCCATTAAATTTCTAAAGGCCAAGTTTGAGCCTGGTGGCCGAGTTCGAGCCGTTAAATTAAGTCCAAAGGTCAAGTATGAGCCTATCAGCCAAGACCGAGCTATCAAGTTATTAATGCTGAATTTGAGCCGCGAGATTATTGAAATCGAATACAAGTATCAATCAAGAAAGAACAAAGTTCGAATTTAAAAGGCCGAGTACGAGCCATTATTTTATTAAGGAAACCGAGTACAATGCGTCAAGCAAAAATAAAGCCGAGTTTGACTCTTGAAAAGTACATTAAGGGAACCGAGCACAGCGCTGAAATTGAAAGCCGAAATTGAAAATAACGGCCGCTCGGCGGGACAGATACGTCGGCAAGTGTACCGGGTCGTCGCAAGTAATAAAATAAACACGGTAAGTAAATTACCGAAGTCGAACTCAGGGATTGGGCTACCAATTCGACTAATCCGCGGGAAATCCGATACGTTTGGTCAAGTTAGAGAGAAGTGGTTGAGAGAGAGAGATTAATATCAAAAATTCAATTAACGAATCTAATAAACTAATTAACTAAAAATCAGAAATTAAAATGTCCAAGGTCACAAATCCACCTACCCAACATGCATACCCAAGTGATGATGAATTCCTCCCTAAGTTCAATTACAATGTCAACCGGGACCCCTAAATTCTCCTAAATCCACTCTCGTGCTCATTAGGACGTATTCGACGATTGGATTAATTACTTACTAGGTCTCATAATCCTAATCTCGAATTTGATTAATTCTTGTTCCCTATAAGGTTGCACTAATCTCTTACTCACTCTCGTGTAATATTCGATTAGCGATCCCAATTCAAGTTCTAAAATGCGAATCGCCTCTCGGCCTCAAACACGTTTAACTAATTAATCACGCAAAACATATGATCAACGCAATCAAATCAGAATTGGAAAACATAAATTGAGACAAGGGAGAAAGACATACATCACATTGAATCTACACCGCCATGGGCGGCTTCATTGCTCCCTCGGACGAGGGGATTAGTTCCTCATGCTCATAGACAAACACTCGGACATAATCACCATCGTACAAAAGAGAAAAAGGGAGACGCAGCTCCAAAGAGAAAAGGATTCGTAACTAAATTGCCCTAAACAAGTGGAAAAACCTCCTCCAAAGTGTCCTCTCAATCTGATCCAAAACAGCCTTTAAATAAGGATTCTGAATCTTGCTCGCTCGCGGGGCGAGCACTCCTTCGCGAGGCGAATTTTAGTATTGGCGCGCTTTCAAATTTGGATCTCGCGGGGCGAGCGTCTATTCGCGAGGCGAATTGCAGTTTTGGCTCCATCCTGAGTTTGAATGATCGCGTGGCGAATTGTGATTGGCGAGGCGAGTCTCCAAACCCTAATCTGTCACAGTCGTGATATTCATCACGGCTAGGACGTGATGGTCTCTGTCTTCCAGGGTTTTCAGGATCTCGCGAGGCGAGACACCTCTCGCGGGGCGAGACTTCAATTCTAGGCTGTGACCTTCATCACGGCTAGGCCGTGATTGTCCCTGACTTCCAGGTCTTCATGTTTCGCAGGGCGAGAATATTTTAGCGGGGCGAGCCAGAAGTGATGACTTTTGCTGCTTTGTTGACCTTCAGGCTCGCGGGGCGAGCATCCACTCGCGAGGCGAGTGTCTCCAGACTTGCAATTTCCACTGCTTTTTGATTTTCCTTGACTCCCGGAGCTTCACCTATTGACCTGAAAACACCAAAAGCAACCAAAAGCATAATTCTATCCAAAATAAGCTAAAAACTACACAAAAGACGCAAAACGAGTCAAAGTCCAACTTAGGAACAAAACAAGGCAAATTTGGGCGAAAACGAGAGTGAACTCGAATAATTTGCACAAAAACCACGGTCCATCTAGTTATAAAACTAGATAAGCCGAAGGCTTATCATAGTCCCCCCAATTAGAACAGGGGTAAGTCCAGACGGCCCCCAGTCCCCCCAATCGAACGCCACCACTCTCTCTTAAGGGAGGATGTAGTCACTTCCCCCTGAGAAAGCTGGACGATGAGGTGCTCGGCCCGCTCCGGGAGTAGACGGCCTCTACCCCTTTCTCGACGCCCGAAGACTGCTATTCTCCCAGTTAACATCCTTCTTGGAGGATTGAATCATAAAAGGAATTCTGGATCCCATCTCCCACTTACATCCTTTTTGGCAGCCGTGAAACCCAAAAAAGGATGTTAACTGGGAGAGAGGAGCATAAACCCCTGACACTAGCATAGAACTACTCAGGTAGAAGAGAAGCAAGAAACGAATTTGGCTGGTGGAAAAGGATGAGGAATGAACGATTAAGGCAGCGGAATAGCCCTATTTATAAGCAGGGAAAGAAGAAGTAAGCGTGGGAAAGGGTTTGTTGGAAAAACAAATCTCGAAACTAAGCAAAAAGTAGTAATTGCATGAGCCCATTGTGGTTTCCAAAGCATTTAATGCATGACTGCATACGTAAAGTGTAAAACATGTGTTTCACGTGTAACAACCACCGTCCATTTTTGATATGGACGGTAGAGTACCTCGGCCTTAGCCGAAGATCTGGTTAACAGGCTGAACACAACAACAGAAAGTCAGCGGAATGATAACAATTTTCATTAAGTAATATGAAGTTACAAGGGCATGAGCCCATTACAAGGGATGAACAAAAAACAAACAGCTACAACAGTTACTCCCCCATATGACTCTCATCGGCCTCAATGTGACCCTCTGGAGAATCCCCCACCACGTCTACCTCTTCCTCCTCCTCAGGAATGATGGGAACAAGTTCCCCATTCACCACCTCCTTATTTACATCGGCCCCCGAAAGATCAACACCAGGGGCTAGGACCTCAACTTGGGCAATGACCTTGTCAAAACCTTTTCGGTGCTCGATGATAATACAACTGGTGGCCTCTTTCACATCCTCTTCGAGCCCCATCTTAGCCTTGGTCTCAGCCTCTAGGGCAGCCTTAAGTCGCTCAATTTCAGCCTGAGCCTCTTTGAGCTTGTCCTCGGCGCGAGCCTTATCCTCCTCAACCCGAGCTTTGCTTTCCTCAGCCGACTTTGCTCGGGAATCCAGCTCGGAGTTTCGGGTGTTAATCTCGGCAAGGGTGGCAGTCAGACGTTCGTTGCCGCGGGCCAGCTCCTCGTGCTCAGAGGAAATCCGGGTGAGATCTCCCCTCAACCTCTCAATTGCAGCAAATTCGGATTCCAACTGTTGGGACTTCCTCTCGGTCTCTGTTACCTCTCGGCTACAGAAACGAGCCAAAGCTGCAGCCCGAAGGCAGTAGACCGAGAGGGCCTCCATGCTAGATCGGGCCCCCTGCTGCTTGATAAGCCGAAGATCGGCGGGCTTCAAGAAGTTTGAGTCGAAAAAAGGGAAGGGGTTGAAGTCTTCACCTCAGAGAGATGAAGTCCCTGCCTTCAGAGAAGTATTGTACCATTTCAGCTCGGTGGGGAGAGGAGGCGGTTGTTCTCGCCCTGCGGTTCCTGCCTCCTGGGTAGTCGGGCGGGGTGGACTTGGGCGAGGAAGGGGAGAATCTTCGGCGACTACTTCGACCTCTACCCTCTTCCTTTTTTGAGGGGCAGATGATGAAGCCCCATTTGCAGAGGTCTTGGTGGGAAGAGGTCTTTTCTGCTTCTTCTCGGTTGAAGAGGGACCCTGACCCTCTTTAGCAGCAGCCTTTACAAGCTTTAAGAAGTCAAATTTCCCCATGATGACTGCCAAAAAGAAAAGGTGGTTAGTACAGCAACGCATACAGAAAATATATAAAAAACTAAAAAGCCGAGCACTTACTTTTAAGGTCGGCCCTTGGGGTTGATGAGAAGGGTAGTTTCAGGAGGCGTCCACAATGGAGGGGCCGAGGAAGTGTTTCTAGTATGTCTATGTCCCGTCTATCCTCGGCCGGGAGGGACTGGTACTCAAAGCCAACAAATTTGGTGGGGGAGGATTGCCAATATAGGGGAAACTTAGCACTGTTATCATTATAAAAAAAGTGTGATGAATGAGGGCCTGAGGGGCGAACTCGGAAGAAGCCGACTTTGAAATCTTTGTACGATGATTTGTACAAACTGAGCAGTCCCCTCCGGTTCAGCCCGTTAAGAGAAATCCACCCCATTTTCTCACCAAACCTTGTTTGGTAGAAATACAAAAATTTTGGAGTGGTGGGCTCCATCCCTATGTATTTACATAGAATCTGAAAGGCTTTCATAAAAGCCCAACTGTTGGGGTGAAGTTGAGTAGGAGCGACGTTCATGGTTCTCAGTACATCGCACTCAAACTCGGTAAAAGGAAGAGATACTTGCAGCTTTTCGAATAATGTTTTGTACATGTATGTAAAAGGGGGCTCGGAGGGACGAGCCCTGAGAAAAACACACTCGGTACTCAAGCAGGGGGAGCAAATGAACTCGGATTCATCCCCTGACGCCGAGATATTAACTTGGGACCGAAGCTGATCAATTGACTCTGGGGTTTGGAAATCAGAGAAAAAGGTCCCAACCTCACCTTTAACCCAGGTGTACCCAGGGAGAGTGATATCAGGAATAGGGTCTTTTGGAACCCTCAGCCGTTGCTTACGAGCGGCGGGTTTGGACACCGGAGGAGAAGGAGAACCAGACCTGGAAGACCCAGACTCAGAAGACCCAGACCCGGAAGAGGACGACCCGGAGGAGAGGTGTTTGATTCGGTGGAATCAGACGAACTCATGACCGGAATTCAAAGATAAATCGTAAAAGAAGGAAGGAGGCTGGGCGTACCTGGAAAACGATAAGCAGGAGAGAGAAGGCAGAAACTTGGAAGACGAAGGCGAAAGGTGAAGGAGGATAAACCGGGTAGAATGGAGTTGGAGTCGCAAAAGATATTTATAGCCTGCGACTGACGGCCCATGGCCCGTCAAGCCCAAAAGGGCGCGACTTTTGATTTTCCCCCCCATTAAATGGGCGCGGAACTCTAGGGTTTCCTGCCCGAAGCGTGCCGCAGAAGTATTAGGGGAATGATTGCTTTCTCTGACAGAGAGAGAAGACTTGATTGAAATGACAGCTGGGAATGTGGATACCTGCATACCCGAAGAATAAGCTCGGTTTCATACTTATCAGCTCTTTCTCTTATTTAAGCTCGGAGCTCGGGGGGCTTGTGTACTGGCCGAGAATAGAAGACCGAGAACTCGTCTATACACTGGACCAACCGAGCTTACCCCCACGAATGGGCCTTGGCCCAAACTCCTCGAAGGCCGAGAACATGTCGGCACACCTGACACCCGAGGATAACTACTCGGTCCTTTTCCATGACAGGCCACGCACGAAGATACCTCGGCCCCAAGCTATCCAAACTAAGCCTAATCGGGCCGAATATCTCGCTAGTCATAATATCTCTCCGCATAATCAGGGTCCGGATATCCCTCCGGATATTGGTGACCTGATCCTAATATTTCTCCGCTTATTTCGGAGCTTGATCCTGAGAGATCTCTATAAATAGGGGGCTTACCCCCTCATTCAGAACTACGTTTGCTTTGATTCCCATTTGGATACGTAGGAGCAGAATCCACATTCTGTCAAGCACAATCCAAAAACACCCACTAAACCTAGTTCGGCCGAGTATCTCTCATCCGAGGTATTTGGACGGAACACATTGATATAAAAATAACTGCTTAAAGCTGTCTCCAGCTATAAATTATTGAACAAATTGCCGAGGTTTAGGCACAACTAATCAACTATCACAAAGTTGGAAGGCATTTTAGACAAGCAAATGTACGACGTTGCCACCCAACTCCTCCTCGTGTGTGTATTAAGCTGTGATTTTGGCAGCAAGCACAATAGCCATTAACGGGCTTCAAAAGGTCGGTCACTCCTGTTCTTTATGTGGCACCACGCAATTGATTGCGCTCTTTCTTGATCTTTTTTTTTGAATGACAAATTTCTTGATCTTCTTATAATACTATTGCCTCCAATTGTATTTTCTTAACCTCCTAACGTATAATGTATCGCAGAGAAGGTCTTAAAAAATGTGGACAATTGAGTAATTAAATTAATCTAAACTTTCTTTATAAAATGAAAATGATTTCACTTATATTATTCAAGAACTAAAACGTGTGTTTACACGAACTAAATAAACAAATGGATACTGTTTTAAGAAATTCGTGCATTCAACATAAGTTAGGTGCTTCAACACACAATCTTTTACCAGCAGTCAAATTAGAATTGATGGTAATGTAGAATACCAAAAAAAAAAAAAAAGTGTAGGTAATGTAGCCTCGTAGCAGGGAGTAAACATTATCCAATTTGGGCAAGAATGACACAAGATAAGGTGGGATCTAAAATTAGGTGAGATCTTGAAATAAGTAAATTATGAAATGAGGTCTCATATGTGTAATTTTTATTAGACATCAAATAATTGTTGCTAGTAGGGTATATAGGAGACTAAGTAAAATGGGTCGGAGGTCTAAAACAACGGTTTGTTTAGCCTTACCTTTTCGCCCGCACTGAATTTGGAAGTAGTTATTTTGAGGAAGATTTTACTTTCACTATCAACTCAAACTAAATTTACGTAATCAATTACAATGGAGCAACACAGAGGTAATTTAACCATACATGCTTTGAGAGGTCACACGTGAAACTTCAATAATTGACCAATTATTCTGAAATATTAAGTGCATATAATGAGGATATTAGTTACAATTAATAAGGATGCCCATAGATTATTATGAAAGTTGCATATAATCTAAAGAATATTTTTGTTCAGTTCATGCAGTTGAAAAAAAAAATAGTTTTTTTTTACAAGAAAAAAAATTTAGTTCATGTCTGAAAAGGAAGAAGAATATTAATTACACTACACATATAAATTTCCTTTTCACATACTTTATATACAAGGAGGTAGAGAAATTTTATTAGTAAGATAACAATAACTATTAAGATAGCACAAAAAAAAAACTATTGAGATAATACCATATGTTAGAATACATTAGTCAAAGACCTTTTTTTTTTAACAATATTAGTCAAAGACCTGAAGCTATAATTATTTATACTTAAACAATAGGTAATATAAGAAAAATAGTAGCAATTTTTTATGCAATAGATGGAATAGCAATCTAATAACGAAATAGATATATAAAAAAAAGAAGGCATTGGGTTAAGAATTTGGATTCTCTTATTTCGAAAGGAGAGGATATGGTTCTATTGGAGATAAAAAAGGACATTTTTTTCCCTAAAAAAAAAGAGACATTTTTTTATATGTAATTAATATATCATACAATCATATATGATGGATCATTGTACAAAAAAAAGGTTGTATGTTTTCTTCAGGACCATATCTTATTCTTTCAAAAGAGACGATCCATTTCATAAAGATAGTTGGACATAATTTTAGTTACACATATGTTCATTGCATTACCTTATATCTATTTAATATTATTATTATTTTTTATAAAGACAATTCATTCATAATAGTGTCAGCAATACAACTAGGAGTAATGTAAAAACAATAAGAGCTAGCATACAACAAAGACGCCCTAGCCAAAGAGTGAGCCACTTTGTTTGCTTGCCTCCTAATAAACTTTGTTAAAAAGTTTGTAAAGTAAAAAGTAAGACTCTTGCAACAATTGACAATGATATCAAACTCAGTGATATTTTCCTTTGATGAAGATAACTCATCCACCACCCATTTACTATCAACTTCAAAGTGGACGTTGGTGAAACCCAGCTCAATGCACCATTTAATGGCAAACAAGAGACCCATTGCTTCCCACACCTTCACTTCCAACTTTGATTCTACCCACATTGTTTTAGCTTGAACAAACTTGCCCTCATGATCACGGATGCACATACCAAACCCGGATAAATTTATGGCCTCAAAGAAAGCTGCGTCAACATTGCATTTCAAAGACCCAAAAGGAGGAGGTGACCATCTAGCTCGGGTAATGCCAGGACCAACAGCCACCAAAGGGGGTTTCCTTTTCCTAGCTAAAATCCAACTGGACAACATCTCTTTTGAACAGCTGATGACTTGAGTTCCAGTCATATCCTCATTGTTCCACAATTTTTGGTTCCTGGCCTTCCATATGCACCACAATATCATCACAAAATCCGCCCTTTTATTTGAGTCAATAACACCACTGACCAAGAAATATAACTCAGAGAAAGAGTTCACCTGGTAGGGGTGTGCAAAACCCGGTCCGGCCCTAGAACACGTCCCAACCCAGGGTGTTCGGACCGGGTCTGACCCTAACTCGGAGAAGAGAATGAACGAACCTGCATCCCACTTTGTGACCCAGCGCCAGGTTAGGAACAGGTCCGGATTGACCTTCGGGTTACCCAACCCGTCCTATATAATAAAAATCTACTTTTATCCATCCCTAGAATATGTTTCACGCGTGGTCTCTAAGAAAAAAGTATGAAGTAAATTACTAAACTTCTACTCTCACATCTCATGTCTCATACTAGCCCAATTGGTGACTTTTAGGAAGCATTTTGTGGCTTTTATGACATTGAAAGAACCTTGTTTGATGATAGTATGTTGTTTTAAATAATGTGGCTTTGGTAACATAAGCATCAAGGAATCATCTAGTAAAATAATGTATTTGTTGATATTTTGTAACATCTAATTTTGGATTAATTGGTGGCTTTTAAGTAGCATATTTTGTTGATATTTTGCCTTATAAAAAAATTTAAAATTTTCCCACTCATAGAAATTTTATTTACAAAGAATTTATTTAAATTTGGGTCAACCCAATCCCATCCCATTTAGACCTAGTCTTAAACCAACCGGCATATGACCGGGTTCCTTCGGGTCTAGGGACGAGTTCAGGTTCAAAGATTTGGCCCTATCAATGTTTAGAACCGGGTAACGGACAAGCATAACTCGTCCCAACCCGTCCCACGCTCACCCCTAGAACCCAAGAATGATAGGTGTTGTAACACCCCCAGGCATTGTAACACCTCCCTTGGGCATTACCTCCTAACCACATGCGGAAATAAATTAAAAAGAAAATTTACTGGTTGCTTTCGAAAAAACTACTATTATTTTCATAAATATAAAAACATGGGGGTAAAAATTTTTCTTTTTCTTTTCTGCAGAGTACTTAAAAATAGTACACACAACACAAAGATACAAACTATATTATATTGTATTCACCAACATACATAAATAGATTTTATTCATCATTCACAACATAATTTCTTTCGAAAAAAGAATACTTCATCATTCACAATAGAATTTCAAAAAGGTTTTAGACCACATAAACTGACTTTCTCAAAACACACAACCCAAGAAAAAACCTAAAGTGGTCGTTCTAGAAGACAACCGTTGGAAAGAACTCCGTAATTCTCATCGTAAGATTTTCTCCAACCTCTTCAAGGATCAGGAGTAATATCCTCAAGTGGGGTTAGAAACTTCTTGACACCACTTGTCCTCGTGTAACAAAGTACCACAACAAAGGACCAATAAAACCTGATATATTGTAAGGGTGAGATACCAATATATGGATGAATTATGACGACTGCATGCCCGAAAACAAAGCAACAGATACAGACAAATATTCATGATCAACATATAAATTCTCACAAATAATCATATCAACCAACAATCATCGCCGTTTTTGAAAACATGGTACTTCTATGTTTCATCATTCTATCCTAGTCTCTAGAGACCCCAACTTCATGCAATTTTTGAAAAACAGTGAGCTGATCAGGCTCAATTGCCACTCAAGCACAAATAGCCAACACATGTACATGGCTCAACTTAATTCCCACAGCAACTGTCCAACTCAAGGCACAATAATCAACGCATGTGGGTTCCAGAGCACACCATCCTACACAAGGCACAGCGAACAAGGCTCATGGAAATCATGGTCCATCAAGGCACCAATGATACACTATAGCATGAGATACCTTTCCCATCGAGGCATTCACACGAAACAATTTGGGCACGTCTGCCAATTGCATGTAAAAACATTTATTTTTCGTAGCTTTTCTTTGTGCTTTGTTCTTTTCTTCGTCGAGGCTCAAGGCTCATGATCATCCATAAATTTTCAACGTTTTAAAACTTTCATTGTCGACACAGGATGTTTTAGCCCGAGTGTCCAATCACAACAGTCCTAGACCTGTGCACTAGTCTTAGACTTTGTGGTTGTAGAAAACAACTTTCACCTTTTTACTACTTTCACCACCTTTTATCATAACGTATGTAGGACACACAGTCCACAACAATGCAAAGAGGACACACAGTCCACAACAACGTGTATAGGACACATAGTCCAAAACAACGTATATAAGACTCACAGTCCACAATAACATAAATAGGACACACAGTCCACAACTTCATATATAGGACACACAGTCCATAACGTTGTGATACGGATCATGGGTCCATGTGCTTTAACTCTGGTATCCCGGCGTCTCGGTTACTAGGTTCACTTTTCAACGTTATTTTTCGTTCAGTGAAAAAATACAAAACCAAAAGTTTTTGTAACTTATCCGAGTTATCGGACATTTTCCTTTGAACAAGATCTTTTAAATGCAAACTTTTCTTTTGAAATTCTTTTGTTTAGAACTTTAAGTTTTGGAAATTCCATTCTATTTCCATAAAACCATTTTATTTTCAAATCTTCCTTTTCCTAAAACATTTGAAAATTTCCAAATAAATTCATTTCAAGTTCCAAACTAACTTTTATTTTCCTTCAAAACATTTTCAAGGAAATTAATTGTCATTTTTGTATAAAATCACTCAAAAATTTCCAATTGAGTTTTCAAAAAAATTGTTTTACTCTCTAAAATTTTCAACAAATCATTAAAATTATTTAACTTCCCCCTTTTATCAAAAACTTGTTAAACAGAAACCTTTATTTATAATTTTCTTTGTAAATATTTTCTTAAAGCTTTTATCCTTATTATTTGAGCTATAACCAATGGTTAGGCTTCCATGCAACAAGAACAACACATACACAATCATTCCAACATATATAAGCAACATTCATATATTCATAAAACGTTAACTAAGCATAAGAGCATGTTTATCAGTCAAATATACCATCAAAGCAATAAGATCTCTAGATCATTCTAAAACAGCCAGAACAACAACATCATCAAACAACATATAATTATCAGGTCAAGCAACAACTTAAGCCACCAATCAAAACTTAGTAAAACACACATAAAATCAATCACAACAACATGTAGTTGTCATAAAGAGCACCCCTCAGGCTTTCTCCCCTTACCTGACTCGACTGATAGAAAAAGTCTTCGTTTCCGTGTGGCCCAGAGAAAGCTTCCTTTGCTCACTGCGTGCCGCAAGTCTACGAATTAAGCGAACGACTTAAAATAAAACAACAAAGTCATCTTATCTTTCTAAGTATATGTTTTGGCCATGCCTGGAAAAATGATGCTAGAGATGTCTGATAAATTCTTGGATTACATTTTGTCCAAGACTTACTATATACACACACACACACACACACACTTTATTCCCGTATTTTATATCTTTATAATAATCACTGGTTTATAGTTCATTTCATGCCAAAAATCTTTAGTTGATCATGTTAAAAGACATTATTTTTTTTAAAATCACATTTTTTTTCCATTCAAAAATTTGAGTGAGCTCTTTTATAAAATCATTTTCAGGTCAGCAGTGGGTTTAAATTGTGAATGATCATTTCAATGACCTTCAAAATCCTTGAAAAATTAACTGAGGGTACCCAACTCACATATAAACATATTGTAGTTGGCCCTATGTCAAAATTCGAAGGAATTAATTTATTAAAAATCCAACACTGCCTCTGTTTGTGCAGGATTTTCCAAAAATCCAAGTTCATCAACATGTAACTTTATGAAATTATTTCTCCTTATATACATATGTAAAAATCTCAAATCCTAAACCCAAATTTAGGTATACTTCAGTAGTAACCCAGAAAATTATATAAAAGTTTTTTTTAACCTTCAAAATCATATTTAAAATCACCATGCAACCAACTATGTATTTATTTTCGCAGACAGAACTTGGTTCTACTTTGACAGGTGTTTTGACCTAGTAAATCTTATCCAAGTACTTATAGATTATATATAAAATTAAAGCCCCAGAAGTCTTATTTCCAAATATGTATTTATTTTCCAGAGATCCATTTTTTATAAAAACTTATGGGCTTACGAATAAAGGTATATCATGCTGCCATAATCATATTCTACGCAAGTTTATCCACACCAAGTTATTATCTTCACTCTAGCACCATCCACAAGACATAAAACCAACATGCAAGGGTCCTAGACTTTCAAAAACATACATGCAAACATATATCAACCAAAAATAGTAACTATTATTATCAAATAATAGTTCAAACAAAGAGTTGTGAGAGGATCTTTAAATCAAGCATGTGAGAATAACAAAAACATCTACTTAATTTGCTCCACATAGGGCTTTTCGGCCACCCTATCAAAATAGGTTTTGAAAATTTCTTTTGTGACATGCAAGTGCTTAAAATGATAATAGAGATAAGTATAAGTGTATGAAAATTAGTTCCAAGCTCAAAAGACTTTTCTAAAGATTTTTCTTAAAAATTTTAGTTAAAACTATAAACATGAAAAATAAGAAAAGTGGCATGAATGTTGATTAAAAAGAGATTTTTAAGGAAATAAAGAGCAAGAGAGGAGAGTTATACCCTTAGATGATGAAGAATGAAGAGAAATGGTCCATAAGAAGCTTAAAAAAAGTTGACAGCTTTGAGGATATAGTGGTATTTTGAGTGTATCTCACAATCTACTCATTCAAAAATTATAAACTTGGGTTTTTTGGAAAGGTAAGAAATAGGGGCACAACTTTGTTGTTTAAGGTTTTACTTGATTCGGAACAGAAGAGGGGTAAAAGGGCCTTCTTTCTGCCGTTCTCGAGTTGCTGTGAATTTTGAGCAGTTTTGGTGATTTTGGCATATCTCTCAATATACTTATCCATTTTTTATGTTCTTTAGCTCGTTGGAAATAGGAGAGGAATATGAACAACTTTCTTGTATTAATTTTTTCGATTTTAAAAACAGAAAAGAGTCATAATTTCGGTATGATTTCGGTGAGCAAATGAGTGTGTGAGGAAACTTAGAGAGAAAATGAAAAAGTGAGAGTTGGAGTTGAGAAGGGGTATTTATAGAATAGAGGGGGAGGGCGCATCTGGGTAGAGGAATTTGGGAGGAGTTTTTTATTTTTTATTTTTTTTAATTTTTTTTTATAATTTAAAACTTGTTTTTTCATTAAAATAAGGCATTACTTGTATATATGGATAAAATGATGAAATGCAATAAATGAAAAAAACTATTCACATTAAATCCATCAATTTATTTTCACATCAAGCCCCATCAACTCATCACCTAATTCTTTTTAAATTATTTTTTAAAAATAAATATTGGTTTTAAATAAATAACGGTTACTTGTAAAAATGAAAAAAAAATATTTATGTGTAAGGTAACGATGATAGGAAATAAATATAAACACTATTCATATCACTTCAATTCTTTTCAATCTGCACCTAATATATTTTAAATTAATTTTTTTCGTTCCAGTTCCATAAATTTTCTGATTGTGAAAACCGATCGTATTTTCTTTGCGAAACTTCACCTGGAAAAATTAATTTTGTAATATTTATAAATATTTTTTTTAAAATCATGGGATTTGTTGTAAATATTTTAGAAAATCCAAAATTTTATTTTTCGTGTTGAAATTCCTTTTCTGTATTAGTAAAGTTTTACTAAAAGAGAAAGCGTAAATCGTTTTTGTCTGACATTTTAACCGAAAAATTTAACTACAGTTTTCTAAAGTAATAATAAGGATAAAAATAAAAATAAGCTATGAGAATAAATTTTTATTTATCAAAATATTTTTTTCTAAATTAAATTAATAATTACACATACACATACATAAGCACAGATCATTAAGAAACAGAAAAATCGGGGTGTTACAGGCATTACCTTACAAACACGTGCGGAAATAAATTAAAAATAAATTTGATGGTTGTATTCGAAAATTTATTTACTTTAAGTCAGAAAAATATTGGTGTAAAAATTTTCTTCTTAATACTTGAAAAGTGGTGCACACATCACAATAGTAAAACTATATTATACTCACCAACATACATAGACTGATTTTATTTAAAAACAAAATCTTCTACAACATACGGATTTCGCCTGGAAATACTTCAATATTCACAACAGAATTTTAAACCACATAAAGGATTTCAAACCACAAACAATGACTTTCAAAGAAACACATCACCCAAAGAAAAATTCAAAGCTGGTCACTCTAATAGACATATACTGGAAAGACCTCCATAATTTTCACCATTATCACTAACTTCTCCAAGGATCGGGAGTAATATCCTCAAGTGAAGCTAGGAAATCCTCTGCACCATCTGTACTCGTATACCGAGGTACAACAACAAAACCAGAAACACAGATATACGCAAGGATGAGAACCAAAATATGGATTTTAGCATGATAACTACATGCGCGACACACAAAACAACATAGAACATATATAGTTATAACAACATAAATGTTCATAAATAAACAAGTAGTTTCTCAATGGGTTTCATAGCCGGCAGTCATCGTTACTTTAAAAAAATGCATGACCCTTCAATATTCAACGTCTAACTTTTATACTTAATCTCTGGAGATCCCAACTTCATTTCTAAATGAGTTGATCAAGCTCGATTGCCAAATAAGGCGCAACGTCACGTCAATTTTCCATGATACCATTGTCCAACTCGAGGCATAATGATCAACGTCACATGGTTTCATTGTCCATCAAGGCAAAATGTACAACATCACATGATACCTTGTCCATCAAGGTCTCACGACACAACGTCAGGCACGTCGACCATAAATACAAATGTAAAACATTTTGTTCTCGTTACTTTTCTTCGTGTTCATTCTTTCATTGTCGAAGCTTAAAGGCTCACGATCATCTCAATTTTTAAATATTTAAGTTTATCTTTCAACTTCAACAATAGGACGCAAAGTCTAATGTGCAATTCCCGAAGCTCTAGACCGATGCACCAGTCTTAGATTCGTGAATTATAGCGCACAAAAATCAATACAACTTTTATAGGACATATAGTCCACAACTTCAACTTTAGGATATATCGTCCATAACATATAATACTAGAATTCCGACGTCTCGGCCACTAGGTTCACTTTTCAACTTTAAAATTATTTTCGTTCTGTGAAACACAAATCCAAAACAAAATCTCCTCAACTTATCCAAGTTGTCAGAAATAACACCGTTGTGTAAAATTTATTTACAGAAAATCCTTTCAGTTTGAAATTCATTTATAAAACCGTCAAATCACCAAGAAATTCTTATTTCTTTGAAAATCTTTATCCAAACTTTAGTTCTAAAATACCGTTTGAGACTAAATCTCTGTTCAAATAAATACTACTATTTTTAAAAGTAATTTCCGTAAATATTTTCGGAATTAACCGTCGTTTAGCATTTTAAAAACGTTTTAAGTCAAAATTTGACTTTTTCTTTTAGAATGATTTTCTCAATATAATAATTAAGTTATTTTTGAAAGTTAAATTTTATAATAACCTTTTATATTAATTCGTAATTTATTACGTAAAAATTAGCATCACTAAAATATTTTCAAAGCTACACCCTTACTGTGACTCATAGATTACTTACATTGCTAAATCATTAAAATAATAGCATTTTCAATTATTCCTCATTTTCAATAAATCAAATAATTAAATCATGTTATTTTACAATATCTCGTCAATTAAATATTCAATATTTATCATAAATCTTTTTAATGCTTTTATCTTCATAATTAATTGAGCAAGCCACCACCATCGGGCTTCACTCAACATCAACATCAATAAACATTCCACATCAACAATATAGCATATAATACAGTTTATAACATGCATTAAAATACTATAACACATAACTGTAGATAATCAATTACAAGCAGATAATTAACAATAGATAAATTAACTACGTAAAATAAGTTAAACCAACCACAAACAAGCTTAAATAAATTATACAGACCATACAATAATAGCATATAGCTATTGAAAAAATATCCCTCAGGTACTCGCGTTACCTCATAGTGATTTTCCTCCCGAAATAAGTTTCGTCGAACGTCCGATCTCCGTAGAATCCGTACACGATTCACACAAACAATTATCCTTCAACAACCACAACATAAAACAAGTTAAGTTTTGAAGAAAGCCCTACTAACTCCTATGGTGTAGGTTCGGTCATGGCTAGCTAAATTAGCTAGAGATCTCAAAATTTCACATACTCTTAGAGCCATGATCCTAGAGTATTATTGAGTTAAAGAAAATGATCATAAGTTGAAAAATTAATAAAACAAAATCATCCAAGTTCTCAAGAACAAGGATTCAGCCATGAGGGTTTCATGTGGCTAAACATTTCAAAAATTCATAAGCTCTTGGATTAGCGATCCTTAAGCATTAGAAACACAAGATCAATGATTACAAATCAAAAAGTGAAATAAAATCCTCTAACTCCATGATAAATTAGTTTTGGCCTTCACATAGAAAATAGGCTAGGAATTTTATTTTGATTCAATCTCTTGAATTCAATACACATAGGTAATAGAAAGATGAAACCCATTGTCACTTTCTAAAAATTTGAACAAAAATTCCTCCACCCACACAAGTTAGGGTTTCGGCCTCAAGAGCAAGAATAGGAAAGAAAATTTTGTTTGATTCATACTCTTGAATACTAAACATATGACAAGTTCATTTGAATTGGTTTCATGATCATAAGATTTTTCTATGATTTTCTAGAGATTTTTGAAGCTCTAGATCTAAGAATTTCAAATGATGATCATGGCCTTGAATCAAGAAAATAAATGAAGAACATATAGTTTATTGATGATGAGGAGTAAGGTATACCTCTTGGAATGAGATCTACTGGTTGCATCACAAATTTTGGTTATGAAAACTTAGAGAAAATGAGAGGAGGAAGATGATGTTTGATAACAGTGAGTGAAATGGCCTGTGAATGAGGGTTAGGTTGTGGGTTTTCAAGGGAAAAGGTGTCCAAGTTGTGTTAATTTAGGGATAAAAGAGTAATTTCACTTAGGGGCAAATTTGGCATTTAATTAAGACTTAAGAACATTTTAGTAATTACAAGCCTAAGGTAATCACGACAAACTTGTGGTGAGGAATTGTAGGAGGTGTGGCTGATTTTGCACCACACGGACAAGATGAAGAAGCAAATTTGAATTTGTTTTGCCTTAACCATGGTTAATATTTAACTAGGATATGTTAGGTTAGGGGTATTTTGGTCTTTTCACACTTAAACCCATCATTACATGAATTAAATGATAGGTGACTCACCCCTATGACTCGCCACCCTAGGTGGCAAAATGTCTCATCATCCGATGTCGGGTTTTGTCTCTGCACGTCCGTTATCGACTCCGTCGATTACCCGATTTAGGTTTTACGCCCGAATCAAGTATAATAACCTATTTATTTTGAAAATTTTCAAAATAACCTATATCCTTGGAAATGAGATATAAAATCTAACCATTCATTCTCGAGTCAAAATTAGGTTTTCTGATCAGTAAAATTTTAGTGTCAGTGAAAACGCAGACCGGGTTCCGTCTGAATTTTCAACCCAAAATTTAACCGCATCCTTATAAAAATAAGTATCATAGAATATGACTTTGGTTTTCCCAAAATTATTTTTCTAAATCTCGGGTAAAAATATAAAATTATATTTATATGTTTATATTGTATTTACTGTTATTGAAGAACAATAAAAATCGGAGTGTTTCGGGTGTTATTAGTTGGAACCTGGCAACTAGCTGTTGCATTCTTGTGATTGATATATTGTTGATGTAAATTTTTTTATATCATCAATTAGATAAAAATCATCCTATATGTAATTATTAAGGTAATTATGATAATATTAAAATATTTTTAATAATATAATAATTTATAATTAGTTTACATTATAATATTTCTTTTAGACTGACGGATATACCAATTAAATTCTTATTATTTTTTTTAACACTGTGGCTGTATCTATTTCCTTGGACTTAGGTTGTTGGATCTTTATCATATAAGCTTTTTAATTATTAAATCAAGTGCATGTTTACTAACATTTATTTTTTAGAAAATAAATTTTTTTAAAATTTTTTTGCTTACAGTTTTTATATATATTATTTCAAACACAGAATAAGTTAAATAATTAATTCACATGCATTTATTTAAAATTCTGTCACGGAAAAAACTTTTTTTATTAAAAAAAGTACTTCTGAAGAAGTTTAGGGTGCGTTTGGGTAAACAACTTAATTAAGAGCTTATCACATAAGACCTTATCACATGAGAGCTTATGCCATAAGCACTTAAAGAAAGAAAAAGAAAGAAAGGGGCATGAGAGGATTCGAATAGTGAAAAACACGGAGAGGGTGTTTAGTGCATAAGCTCTTATGATAATTCCATAAGCTTCTCCTAGTGACTTATGAAAATAAGTCAAAAACTCCTTATGGGATGACATAAGTTATTTTTATAAGCTCTGCCAAACACACTGCATAATAGCTTATATCATCAGATAAGTCAAAAGAAGCTTAAATAAGCTCTTCCAAACGCCACCTTAATGGGTTTGAATAAGCTTTTGAAAACAGTTATTCCATCTAAAATAATGGTAAAAGTATCTTAAACAATGATTTAATTGGTATATATTATCATTTTAATTTTTTTATACTATCCATCAATCATAAATTATCATATCATTAAAAACTTTACTCTTATTATTACTACCTTAAAATACATAAGATAGTTTATATTTGATTGACAGAGTAAAATTTTTATACAGACAATATATCAAAATTAAATTCCTTAAACAATATTAAAAAATGTGTTTAATTTCTATGTAATGTCATTATAAAGAATTTTTACAGTGACATCTAATAATATCTTAATAAATAAATATTATTATTATTTTTATTTCTTAATTATTAAAATAAATACACCACATATCAAAATGTCAGTTATAAAACTTTTTAATGTAACAATCAAGGTTTACAAAACCGGACCGGTCATCGAACCGGTGAAGACAGCGGTTCGAGGTTCAATGGTCCAACCGAGGTTGAACCGGTTATAATTAAATAATATTATTTTAATTTTTAATATAATATTTATAACAATATTAAAAAAAAAAACATAACAACTAAAATTATTAAGCACAATTTTTATTATTTTGAAATTAAACTAAATAAATATAAAGATATATGTTAAAATCATCTTCATAGGGAAATCCAACCCAAAATCTACAACCAGCCCACATATGTTAGAAAACAAAAGAATTGGGTTTTGACTAGGATGATCCAAATCCTTTTATACTATTTTTTTTCTTTTTTTTTTTAAGAAAACCGATTCAGGCCGGTTCACTACCGGTTATGACCGGTTTTACCGGTTTTGAACCGGTTTTCCGGTTTTTGCACCGGTTCAATGCATGACCGGTTTTTCCTACTGACCGGACCGACCATGATCCCGGTTCTCGATCGGACCGGTCGGACCGGCCGATCCGGTCCGATTTTCAAAACCCTGGTAAACAATACGTTCTACTTTAATCCCAAAAAGATTCTACTAAGAAACAATGAAAATTGAATTTGAATACTCAAGAAAATTTACTTTGATGGAGTTGATTTAAATTTGTTTTCCTCTCTTTATTTTTTAGTAACACATAGAAGCAAGGGCATAATAGCAAATCAGCGGGAAAAGTAAGGGTATAATAGTAAATGAGGAGGAGAAGCAAGGGCATAATAGTGCATCCTCTCCATTGGCATTATTTACCTACCGACTCTCATCACTGAAAAAATATAATTGTGTATATAAACCCCTCTCTCTCACCAAACTCAGAAGTATTATTGTGTTTAAAATTTAAATAAATAAAAACCCTGAAAAAGATAGTGTGTGAGAAATTCCTTCATTTACCTTCAACCAAAGCTTTTGTTATTCCAATCTGATTGTAGAGAGATGTGTGGCGGTGCTATTATCTCCGATTTCATTTCAACCGGGGTGACGGCGGCGAGGTCTCGCCGTCTGACCGCCGATTACCTGTGGCCGGATTTGAAGAAAAGCAGCTCAGGAAAAGGGAAAAAGAAGCATCAGCAGCTGAAGGGTGAGGTGATCGACTTGGATGATGAATTCGAGGCTGATTTTAGGGATTTCAAGGACGATTCCGATATCGATGAGGATGACGATGAGGATCTAAAGCTCCATCCCAAGCCCTTTACTTTTCAGACCACCAACCCCGACAATTCTATCTCTCGCGGTAACTCTTCTCTTCTTCACTCTTTGATGATTTTGCATTAGTTTTTTTTCTTTCTAGGTTGAGATTTGGAACTTTTATTGTTGTAATTTATGCGATTGAAGCGAGTTTTATTTATATCTATGGCATATAATTTTCTGGGCCCTTAAAATAAAAATGAATCTAATTTGTGCCTTTTTTTTTTATGGAGTTGATAATTATTAATTAGTGTTTCGGGGAATTTAAATTTTAGATCTGCGAGGTACGTGTTTGCTTTATTGCAGATCTTGTGTAGTTTTTTGCAATAATTTTTTTTGTTTGGGCTGATAAAAAAATAGGGAAACAGTTCAGTAATTTTTTATTTTTTTATTTTGGGTGGGGGGATGGGGTCTGTGTGTTCATTGCCTATCGAAATGATTGGTATTAATTTTTTGGTGTAAAATTGATTTTTGTTTTCATCATATTATTACAAGCTTTTCGTCTTGATTGCTCTCTGTCAGTTAGAGGTAATTTGATGCCATCCATCACCATTACAGAACTAAACAGCAAGTGAACTTACTTAGACAATACATGTTTATGTTAGCTCTTTTGCTTAAGATTCTTGCTAATTTCATTTAAACTTGTCATGGTGGGGACTTCTAATATTTTCAGATGATTTTTCGGAGGTTTGGGGAAAATGTGTATTTGCATCATTGCATGTGTTTCTGCTTTGATATTATCTGTTGTCCTTAACTTACCCTGAGAATTGTATTCTTTTCCAATTATGTTTAAGGATCTACTGCTGTAAAACCTGTGTCATTCAAAGGGCAAGCTGAGAAGTGTGCAAAGAGAAAGCGGAAGAATCAGTATAGGGGAATCCGTCAGCGTCCTTGGGGAAAATGGGCAGCTGAGATCAGGGACCCGAGAAAGGGGGTTCGTGTTTGGCTTGGAACCTTCAGCACTGCGGAAGAAGCTGCAAGAGCTTATGATGCTGAAGCACGTAGGATCCGTGGCAGGAAAGCTAAGGTGAATTTCCCTGATGAGGCTCCAGGTGCTTCCCAAAAACGTTTTAAGGCAAATCCGCAGCAACATCTGACAAAGGAAAATCTGAACACTGTTCAGCCCAATGGCAATCTGAGCAACAAGTTCAATGTTGGTAGCAATCAGCAGAACATCTATACTTCTATGGATCTGGTGGAACAGAAACCACTGGTTAACCAGTATGCTAGCATGGGCTCCTTCCCTGGCAGTGGAAATCAGCTGACTGCTCTTGCTTCTTCTGATGATTTGCCCCTTTACTTCAGTTCAGATCAGGGGAGTAATTCATTTGATTATTCAGATCTTGGGCTGGGTGAAAAGGGCCCAAAGACTCCTGAGATCTCATCTATGCTTTCTGCTCCTTTGGAAGGTGGATCTCATTTTGTGCAAGATGCCAACCAGCAGAACAACCTGCAAACTAACTCTCAGGAGGTGGTATCAGTGCAAGATGATTCTGCAAAGACACTGTCTGAGGAGCTTGCGGAAATTGAATCCGAGTTGGACTTCTTTCAGATGCCATATCTTGATGAAGGGAGCTGGGATGATGCTTCATTGGAGTCCTTGCTTTCTGGAGACACAACTCAGGATGGTGGGAACCTGATGGACCTTTGGAGCTTTGATGACATTTCCATTGCTGGCGGAGCTTTCTGAGCAACATTCCTTGGTCTGCCTGTGTATGTAAATAAAGCTGCAAGTTGGTAATTTTCATTCTGCTTCCGGATTTGTTAATTTTGTTTTTGTCACATTTGTTGCTCTCTTATTGGACGCATCTATGCATGTGCCTGAAAAAATTAGACTGTTAATTCTTGTCATCTGCGTTGGAGACGGAGTTAAAACAAGCCACACTAGCTTAAGCATGTGTGAAGTTTATTCTCTTGTATCTAAACTATGTAGTTTTTAGATGCCTTGTTAAAAGACCTTAGTTTTTTGGATTTTCGATTTGATGTTCATAAGAGTGATTATATATGATCTGTGATCCAGCGTTGGCTGCTGATAATTGTTAACTTAGTTGTTTCATTATTGTCATTCGATTATGGGGCTACTATTAGTATCCTCCTACCCTATTGTTTGGGTGTTTCATAATTCGTATTGCTCCGCATGGTATGTTTCTGTATAGGCTCGTTACCTCTCTTATAAGGTATAACATGTTTCTTTGGACCGCTGAAAATATTGAAGTTTGAGAGGATCTGTGAGATGATATTATTCATCCCTTCCTTTCTCTGCCAACAAAGAGAAAAATATCTCAAACAAAGGAGACGAAAAATAATGTGGGCAACTATTGATTTTGTAAGCAGCTGCTGATGCTGGGCACTGTCCAAGCAATTCACGGTACAATAAGAAGAAAGAGGTACGTACAAGTTAAATGCAGAGAAGAAGAAACAAAAAGGAAGAAGGGGGCACAAAAGAGCCGTTTTTTACGTTTTTTACCTATAGGATTCACTGCTGTAGCATTTGATATAATATTGTCGTTTTTTTTCTAAGAAGTAGAAAAATAAGTTTTTTTTTAATTGAAAAATTGTCAGGGTCAGTGGGACAGTGGGAGGCATAAGCTGATTCATGGTTCCCGGGCTTGAGCACCCAGATATGGCTGCCGATTGGTGTCCTCCTTCCAACATTTTTAGGTGTGACCCGGTTACGAAATTAGGTTGGCTGGGGAGAGTTTGCCACGTACAACCTTAATCGTGTTTAGGGATCCCAAAATCTTTTGCCCTGTTGAGCTGGATCATGTTAATGTGTAGCATTTGAAATAATATTTTTTTGGCCGGAACCTACCGTAATTAAGACCTTGGCAACCCCGTGTGTATACACGGGATATATCTACAAGTTTTGATTCTTTGCACCCGCTATGAGACTAACATTCGTTTAGGTGCTTAGTCATAGTTAAGGCTTTTTGTCACTCCCCAAGAATTCAAACTCGGACGCAACCAATTGAGCTACACTCATTAGGTCAAAGATAGGTAATAAATATGTCAGTATGAGTTCTGTTGAGGAGGGGTGGAGAAGGAGAAATTCATAAAACTAGAGTTTTTACGTGCTCGTGTTCAAGACTTTGTTGCCTAGATGCGAATACTGATATTACATTCATAGCATTGCTTTTCTTGGCAAGAAAGTAAAAAAATATCACAACTATAGACATATTAAAAATCTCCAACAATATCAAGTACACTGTATAGAATTAAATGCCTATATGCAGGTTGGTGGAATCTTACTTCTTCTGCATGAACAGATTCGATTTGTATTTTTGTAGATTGCACTAGATTGTGATGAGTTTTACTTTAAAGAGAATCTGCTTTCACAAACGGGGTTTACTGTACCAAACTCAAGAGTGACTTGGTACGTATTAATTTGTTGAACATCTCAATCATTTCTTTCTTTTTGGAGGCTTTATAAATTTGATTGAAACTTATAGCTATAAAAATTTCTTTCGGGCTTCTATCCACAGCCATATCTATGCAATGCGCTTCGTCTGCCTACAATAATCCCAGGGAAAACTACGTCAAATTCGGGTGTGATCTCTTCGGTGGAATTTTTACTGGATTTCACTCATTGGACAAAAATAATGGGAGAGAACCCTACCATCAAATTCACGTTGATGTGTAAATTTAAACAGCAGGCTCACGTGTGCTTTTTGGTTTACCTAGGGTTTGTATGCTTTGTTTCCAGTTTTTTGGTTTCATTTCGTATTTTCAGAAATAATTACAAAACTGTTACATTGTTTTCACTTTGTTTCCTATTTTCAGAAATTTGTACAGGAAATGTTGAAATTAGAATAAAGTTGTTTTTAGTGTTTCGTGTATAAATTTCTGAAAACAGGAAATAGAATGAAAATAAAGTGATAGTTTTGTAACTATTTCTGAAAACATGAAATGAAAATAGAAAATTGGAAACAAAACTGAACCTTATTTTCTAGATTTTGGCATTTCCTCTGAGACACAATAATGTTGAAACTTGGGTGCCGACTGACTTATAATCCCATGTGAATTTTTATTTGAATCTTATAGTGCTGAATTACTAGTGTTGTAAAAGAACTTTCAAATCTAAAAAGTAATATGCAGAAAGGCTTGCCGCCACTTTTCTTATGATAGCTGATATTGCTTCAATCGAAAATAGATGCTTATAAATTTGTTTCTCAATCATAACGTATATATTCTTTTTATAAATATATTATTATCCAAATAAAAAAAATCTAATGATATAAGAGTTTTATTTTGATGTGCTGATAGCATAAATTTTTTTTTACACTATCAATAAATTAAAATCATCCTGCATATGACTTTAGGATAATGATGTATGAATTTATAATTGGTTGTTAATGTGAAAAACTTTGCATTCTAAATATGTGGCCATATTTCTGAATCTCTACTCCACGCTCTTAGGGACTGTTACTTATCGAGCTAGGAGCATTTGGTCCTTGCTGGGATTTTACTCTCGGCCTAATTTCCTAAACACCGATGGCTATGTACGGTTCAAACACTTTGCTACTCAAGACAAAGGAATGCTTTTTGTCATCACCTGTTGGATAGTTTGGAAGTCCAGAAATGCTGAAATATTTTCAGATATGAAGTGGGAAATCTGGACAATTATGAGCAAGATCAGACTTTGGTCAGGCTAATACTACTAAAGACCCAAGGCTGGTTTCTTGGCACATTCCTCATGACAATTTCGTTAACCTAAATGTCCCAGGTAAATCAGGTTTTGGAGGTCTCTTGCGCAACCAGATTGGTGAATGGCTTTCGGGTTTTTCAGGTTTCTGTGGTATTTCTTCTAACCTCAAAGCTGAGTATTGATCTAGCGTGGAAAGCTGGGTATAGAGACATTATATGTGAATCTGATTCTAAAGTGGCTTTGTCTTTGATTGAAGAGGGAGTGACTCCTGTCCATCCATACATATGCACCTGTCAACTAGATGGTGTATATCATTTTTAGTCGAACAACTCGTATATTACTTGAACAGTCATGCAAATTTGTTTAAAAACCCTCCAACTTAATCTATTTAACAAAAAAAAGTCAGGTCAAAAGTTTTATATATAATATAGATATAGACTTTAAAGTTTATCATATGATTCTTAGGTCTTTAAAATAATCAAATGAGACAAATAAATTAATTCAATTTTGTCTTGAACAAAGTAGAAGAGTCCTGCATATATCACTAAACATATCACAGAGTGCAAAGTCCAAAATTGCAACAAGAAACATAGTTCATGATAGTTTCAGATAAAAAAATCATAATATCAGTCAAAAAAAAAAAAAAAGATAAAAAATCATAATGATACATCTCACTAGCTTTGGCGGTATGACTAGCTTTATAAAGAAACCAAGTTTGAAATACCACAATTACAAATTTAATATTGAAATCATTTACATAATACGAGTATGGGAATATATTATTATAATAATTCAGTATCCAACTTTCTCGAAGATTTGAAGTCAAACCTTGTAATTTTAGTTCACATCATTCTTATTCATGAAGGGCGGCGGTAGTCCTTATAAAAACACAAGTTGCTAACTAGTATCGAAATTCAGATGGCAAGTCTTAAATTCCATTTGTGTTTCCTAGTTTTCTTTGTAAGCAATAGCATACTTATTCCAACTTGTTCCCTTGGTGATATATGCTTGCCAAAACATCACACTGCATTATTTGTATTTGGAGATTCTTTATTTGATGTTGGAAACAATAATTACATCAATACCACTACTGATAATCTAGCAAATTACTCACCATATGGCGAAACCTTCTTCAAGTATCCAACTGGTAGATTTTCTGATGGACGCGTGCTTCCAGATTTCATAGGTAAGATTGTTTGGATGAGTTTACAATTTCAATGACCTTAATTAATGCTTGGGACCAAAAGTATAATTTAGCCGCATTTATACTAACAACATTGCATTTGCAGCTGAGTATGCCAAGTTGCCCTTAATCCAGCCATATCTATTTCCTGGATATCAACGATATACTGATGGGGTCAATTTTGCATCAGCAGGAGCTGGGGCTTTAGTTGAAACACATCAAGGACTGGTGCGTATGTAAATGTTAACTAACATGTTGCACACTTTTGACCAAGTCATTATCTTTTATTATGCCAATCTTACAAGTCTAGTATATTTAGTTTGTTTGAGACATTTAAATGGTTTGGTACTTTGATATATATTTCAGGTGATAGATCTAAAAACTCAATTAAGTTATTTCAAGAAAGTCTGCAATGTAGTGAGGCAGAAACTAGGAGATGCAGAAACCAACACGCTGCTGGCCAAAGCTGTTTACTTAATTAACATCGGAAGCAATGATTATTTAGTCTCCTTGTCAGAAAATTGGAGTCATGAGAAATATGTGGACATGGTAGTTGGTAATCTTACAAGTGTGATCAAAGTATGTAAAACTTACTTTAATTGTGTATTCATTTCAGACATCAAAGTTTACTCTCTCATTAATTCTAATGTTTTGTTACATATATAAGGGAATACACAAGATAGGAGGGAGGAAATTCGGGTTTCTTAACCAGTCGCCTCTGGGTTGTACTCCACTCTTGAAGGCACTTGTAAATGGAACTCAAGGTTCCTGCTTGGAACAAGCTTCATCATCACTAGCCAAACTACATAATACTGTGCTTTCTACGGAACTTCACAAGTTAGAGAAACAGCTCAAAGGATTTAAATATTCATATTTCGATTTCTTTTCTTTATCTTTTCAAGCAATAAGCTACCCTTCAAAATATGGTAGGTCAAATGCATAATTATAGTCAGCGAAATTTTTAATTCTCTAATCACTTTCCTGATCTTTTGTGATTTGAATTTTGTAAAGGTTTTAAAGAAGGCGGTGTGGCATGCTGTGGCAGTGGCCCTTACAGGGGATACTATAGTTGTGGAGGTAAAAGAGCATTGAAGGATTACGAATTGTGTGAAAATCCTAGTGAATATGTGTTCTTTGACTCAATTCATCCTACCCAAAACGCTGATAAGATTTTTTCCCAGTTTATGTGGAACGGGAATCAAAGTATTACAGGCCCATACAATCTGAAAGCACTATTTGAAGAATAATTCAACCATGTTTAGATTCATACTTGTTATTTGTATTCAAAAGCAAAAATAAATGTAGTACTGGTTGATATTATTATGACCCTTGTTCCTTAAGCATTTCCGATGTTTAGTGAATGAATTTAAGTGTAAGTAAATGAGGATAAAACTCTTCTAAAATAAAAGTTTCATTAAAAGGGAAGAAATAAAGATATATTTATTTTTAATTTGATGAAGTGTGTAGAAATCTTTTAGTGAGGGGATGGTGCCCCAGTACAAGACAGGGAAAACCTTTGGTCTCTTAGGATTTACATTTACATCAAGGAGACTAGTAGGGACTCGAACCTGCAATCTGTGAGATACGAGATTTTGTCATGCTCCACTAGACCAACCCCTTGGGGTTAGGATTGATTCAATATTACTTATTCATTTCAAATCAATTACGTATGAAAGTGATATTATGTTTACTATCATATCACTTGGTGCCTACAAGGGATATGTTAAAGGGGAAAACGTAACATTATCAATTTAATTGTGAGGCATGTGCAAAAGTTTTTTTATACTATCGTATCATCAAAATATTTAACTTTTATAATAATCAGTGTTTTTACAGCACAGGTTAAAATAATTTTAATATAATATTTATATAATTTAGAATTAAAATATTCTTTTATATACATATTTATTTATATTTGATTTAAAAATATTATATACAAATTTATGTTATCTATACTCATTTGTTTTACATAAAAATGACTTGTATACAACATATCCCTCGAGTTAATTGTGTATACTATTTTTTTATCCTTCAAAGAATTCAATTTTCCATCACTTTATCTTCTACACTCCTACAATCTTTTGTTCATGCACATTATGCGATGCAAGATATTATAGAACTCATTTTCACCCTTCAAATATTTTAATATGTCTTTGTTCTTTATTTTGGTTAAAAAAAATTGCAGCATGCCTAAGATATGCGCCATTGAATAACATATAAACGCAACCTCTAAGAAGTCATAAGTCATTTGATAATTTATCCAATAAAAATCGGAGAAACTTAAAAGATTAAAAATGCATTAATTTTAAAGGGAATGATCCACAGGAAAGTAAAATAATAACATATGTTGAAGCAAGTCATAAAATGTTAGTGTCTCATCGATTAAGAGTTTGCAAGCTATGGGAGAAGATGTAGGACACCCTTGTGTTGGAGTGAACCTGGTGATAGTGTTGTACTAGGACGTGAAGTGGTGCAAGTTTCTTTGTTTACTATATATATATGGAGAAATTTTCCATTGATAATACACAAACCAAAAGCAAGTCTATCTTGATTATCAGAGAAAACATCATATCATATACAACTTTAATTTAAAGAACATATCATTATAATTTAAAAAGACAATAAACTCAAAATTGAAGCGGTTTGAAAATGTACAAATTACAATGAAATGTTTGTATTTGTCACGACCTTGTGTGTGTAATTACCATAGGTCTAATTCTATAATCACCTGAAAAAACGTAATTTGATCATTTCTTTCTTTATTTCTTTTTCTTTGTATATCACTTTCTATCCAAGGGGAAAACCAAAAGTATATCCCTACAATTGTTCTCATATAAACAGTTTAGCCCTAACAAAACGACCCATGCCATTCACGATGTATATATTGTTTCCGAACATTTATTTAAAATATTTTAGGTTTTAAATGCATAAGAATTTGTAATATGAGATGAAGTAATAAATAAGAAAATTTAAATATTATTCCCTCCATCTCATTTTATATGTCATATTTGAAATATTGGTTTGTCTCAAAATTAATTGTCACTTTATAACGTCGAAGAGAGTATTAATCACATTTTTCAATAATACCTTTATTTATTTGTATCTCAACCTACCCCTTATCAATGAGAAATCACTACTAAATATTCTCGTATCTTCTACATGTAATATTTTAAAAACATGCTTCAAATACTAATAGTATTTGAAATCAAAATTGTTATCACCATTAATCACTTTTATGCTTGTCATTTGGGTTGTGTCAACCATTGTACAATTAATATAGGATTTTCGAATTCAAACTATTTCGAATACAAGTTTCATATAATATTTGGTAAGTCCCGTTATTTATTGATTCTTAATGTTAAATAATGGACGTGCTATCGAATAATAATTCATATCATGCATATTGTGCTTGGATTCATATCGACTTAGAGAGAATGATATGTTAAAATCAATAAAATTGGAGGCAACAATTTAACTTTGCGATTTTATTATCACATAGTAATGCCTTTTTATTGCTTTCGAAATTCAAAAAATATTAAGTCTTAATATTTATTGAATGTTAATATTGATTGTTGACTATTTCCATTTTTAATGCAATAGAATATTTTCTTTTGAGATCCAATTAAATATTTGCTTGGTCATCCCTTAGTATGTGCTATCGATTTTTAATTTCCTTTTTATTGTACTATTCAATAATTAATCATATTTATCACCTCACTATAATATTCTTCAAGTTTGGTTTGGTAGATAATAAAGACCCCCACATTCATAGCAAAGCTTAAAGAAAATTAATATTATAAATTAATTTACATTATTGAAGATAATTAATTTGAAGGATATTTATTTAAATAATTAATTTTCACAGTTAAACATAAGATCAAAGATAATTAATTTAGAATATATTTCTATAGACAATTAAAAAGTTTAAGAATGTATATAATCAATTGATTATATATAAAAAAAGTTTTTAAATTTTGTATGTAAAATTAATTATTATATAAATTAATATAAAATGATATGATATATTTTTTTACTTCTTTATTCAACTACAAATTTATATTTATTATGCATGATTTTATTTATTCATATTAATTATTATAATTTATTTATTTGTTAAAATTGTTTTAACTAAATTAGATAGTATGATTTATGGATAAATTACTTTAACGGATTCTGAGGTGCAGGTAATTGAAGTTGAAGAGAATATGATAACCAAATTGTCGTGATTACGCCCATTAGAAGGGGAAATATGACTATTAAAGATATATTAATTTATATTTCATATCAGCCTTTAAAATTTGTTATTTGAATTCATTTTTGGATTTAAAAAATGCATCCTTTTATAAATAAGGTTTTTCTAACCTGTGCAATTTTGCACAGGTTAAGGATTCTAAAAGAGTAAGTTTACATATCAACTTGCGTATTTTATACTTTCAAAGCTGAAATGCTTAGTTTTCCAATAGATAGTTGTTGTTTTTGGGTTTCTTAACATGTGCAAAGTTACACATGATATACAAACCCTTATTAATATCCCCCGTTAGCATTCTTGATATGATTTAATTTCGTATCAATTTTTACTTCAAAATAACTGTTTGTATCCGGTTTGAATATATTTAATTAATAATCAATATATTTAATCATTATTGATATAGTATCAACTTTATCAAAGATACATTTATTTTCATTTTAAATTTGCTTTAAAAAAAATCTCCACGTTTTTGAATATTAATTGCATTAAAAAATATCAAATCATGTATTGTGTTGCACATTTTTTGAATATTAATTGCATTATAAAGAATACCAAATCAAATTGATAATACGTGTTAATGTTGGAAAATTTAATATGTGATTTGTACTTCATTCTTTCTAAAAATAATTGTTACTTCCATTATTGAATGTGCATATTGATATGCATAAATTCATTTATCAAAACGTGAATGAGAAAATTTATTCATTTGCTTTACAATATTTTAGATTTGTCAACGTGCAAAATTTGTTTCATGAATATTAATGCTATAAATTTTAGATATGTGATATGTACTATCATTCAAGATATTTGCTATAAGTTTTTTGTTAAAATTAAATGTCAAATTTTAATATCCATTAAGTTAATGCTTTTCATTCTTTTCCTTTAAAAAAATGCTTTTCATTCTTTTAAAAAAAGTTAATTCTATTCATTTTTGTAATCAACGACGCTAATCAAATAAGTTGTTTTTCTAATGACATAAATTTGGCCGTCTCCGTATTAAAAAAAAAGGCCACAACTTGATTTAATATATTTTGATTAGTACTATTCAAGTTTAAATTCAAAAAATATGGAATCAACATATATTGAACTCAATTATATGAAATCAAACACAATTAATATCGAATATTGACTCCATTAAGTGATAAATCAATTTTATCAAATCAGCAATTTTCTCCCACGTTTAATGACTACGTTAAAGGCTTGCGTTTAATGATATGAAATTAATTTAACATGATATGAAAATAATTCAGAAAAATATTTCGAATGATACTATTCAGGTTTAAATTCAAAAGACGTGGAATCAGCACATATTGAACTCATTTATATGGAATCAGTCACAATTAATATCGAATATTGAAATCATTAAGTGATAAACCAAATATATCAAATCAGAAATTTTCTCCCGTATTTAATTACTACATTAAGGGCATGCATTTAATGATATGGAATAAATTCAAATCGATATGGAAATAATTCAGAATCGAATTCGAATGGTGCTATTTACGTTTAAATTTAAAAGATATGGAATCACCATATATTTAACTCGATTATATGAAATAATCACAATTAATATCGAATATTAACAGCATTAAATGATAAGTCAATCCTATCGAATCAACACTAATTTAAAATGATATGAAATTAATTCAGAATTCAAAAAAATAAGAAAAATTAGTCCTCCAGATAAAAATTTAGAATTCAAAAAACAACCATTAAAAAACACAAGTAAGAAAACCAATTCTGAACACATATGGCCCCAATTCTGAATACATGAATCATGTCATGTCCTCACTTGCAAAAAAACATAAAATCAAATAATAATGATAATGATAATAAACAAAAATGGAAGAGAAGAAAAACAAAAACAATAACACTCAAGAGTTATTTTCATAAACAATTAAAGGAATAAATGAAAGTATACTATAGGAAACAAATCATAAGAAATTGCCCCTTTTGTAAAATATTCATGATAGGTAAAAATACTTTGAAAAATACATATCATATGGAAATACCGTTCTTGTTGACTTCACCGTTGCAGGACCAAGAGGCTTCTCCTCTCTGGGCTTGTGATGGCGGTGCTTCTCGCGATATGCAATATGAACACACATAGAGGGTTAGCATTTATCAACATGGAAACGAAAAAATAGAGAACATTATCACCAACACAGTATAGAGGTTGAACAGAACAGAAAGAGAAAGAGAGTTCACTTGAGAGGGAGAAAACGAAAAGAAAACTAATAGGGAGTTATGGAAAATAAAACGGAATAGAAACAAAAATGGAAGAGGAGTGTTTACCTTCTAGCGATGGCGGTGCTTCTCACGACACACAATATCAACACACAGAGGTTAGATTTAACAAGCAACATGGAAATGAAAAAATAGAGCAGAACAATATCACCAACATATTGTGGTATTGCACATAAGGAATCATAAAAGAAATAAAAAAAAGGAAAGAAAAGTGTTTACCTTATAGCAGCTCGCCGGAGTGTCTGAGAGAGATTGATGAGAGTGGTAGTGCACGACGGAAGAAGTGAGAGACAGAATATGGCATGAATTTTTTTGAATAAAATGTTGAATCTACTTGTTCAGGAAATATTTGAAAATTTATAGTGCAAATCAAAATCAAATTTGAATTAAGCATGCATTAATATTTATTCATTGAATCCCTCTCGTGTTGACATATAAGGCTTGATGATGTGTCATTGTCCAGAGAAGAGAATTCCTCTTGAGTACATTTAACTTTGTATATATATAATAGATTATCTTAAAATTAAATTACTAATATAGTGATATTGTGATTGATTTGTTGGGTGGGTCACTGATGAATGTGTAAAATATGTTAGTTTGGAAGTGTAATTAGGAATAAGTTTGTAAATAATCTTAGAAATCATAGGAAAAGTGATAGGAAAATACATACTTTGATATGAATAAAGTTTGGATTAGAGTTTTGATTCTTTTATATTAAAAATATACTCAAATATGTTGCAAGTATGCAGGAATAGTAGTCCAGCGCTCAGCTCTGGAATTGGACGCTCGGCCCGGACAGAAGCGGAAGAAAACTGCAGGAGCAGGGCATATACCAGCGCCCAGCTCCCACAAAGCAGAACAGCAGGGGCGACCAGCGCTAGAGAATGGCGCTCAGCGTCAGCAACAGACAGAGAGCAGCGTTTCTGTGTTGCCAGGGGCACCCAGCGCTGGGGGACGATCAGAGAACCTATAAATTCGTGTTTCTGCAGTTGAATGGGGACTTTTGGCCATTTTATCTGATTCTGAATCTGTGTTCTCTGAGAGAGTTCTGAAGTCTGGGTGTTCAAGAACTTTTGGAAGAATGAATTGAAGAATCCATGGCTTCTCTACCTAAATTAAAAAAGACAATAAACAATAAAAAAGACAATAGTGTTCAAGAACTTTTGTACATTCTTTAGGATGATTTCTCCAGTTTGGATGATACCTATTTGTGGAGAGGTCTGGAATGCTGTACCGATTCTGACTGTTTCCTTGATTATAGGGATGAACTGCATAAGCCTGAGACAGATCAGTGACGAACTCTTCCTTCGGAATGGGGCATGCATCATACGGGTGCTTAGGAGAGTTGCACATGCTACACAACCTTGCAGGCTGAACCATATCTATTGCCAATTTCCTTACAAAAGAAGTGAGCTCATCCATTCTATTCTCAAGGGCCTGGTTGGACGAAGAGCTATGGACCTCATGCACAACTCTTGTCTCAACAGAATTTCTTCTGGTTGTAAACTGCTGGGAATTCAGTGACATATTTTCAATTAGTTGCTTGGCAGCAGCTGGGGTTTTATCAACAAGTGCTCCCCCACTAGCAGCATCCAAAATATTCCTATCCATCAGCAGTAACCCTTCATAAAAATACTGGATAAGAAGCTGTTCAGAAATCTGATGCTGGAGGAAACTGGATACCAAATGCTTGAATCTTTCCCAATATTCAGCCAACGACTCATTCCCTTGCCCGATGCCACATATTTCCTTCCTGATTGACGCAGCTCTGGAAGCAGGAAAATATCTCTCTAAGAAAACCCTCTTCAAATCATTCCAGGTGGTGATAGAGTTTGGCTCAAGATATAACAGTCAATCCTTTGCAGCTCCCTGGAGTGAGAACGGAAAAGCTTTCAGCTTGATGCTATCCTCAGTTACTCCCTCTGATCTCGAGGTTGTGGAGCAGACAACCTGGAATTCCTTCAAGTGCTTGTGTGGATCCTCACCTGCAAGACCATTAAACTTTGGCAACAAGTGAATGAAACCAGATTTTAATTCAAAAGGAGTATCAGCACCAGGATATGCAATACACAAGCCATTGTAATTTACATCAGGGGCAGCAAGCTGTCTTAATGTCCTTTGGTCACCCATGTTTTCAAAAACAGTTTTAGAATTAGAATGACCACTAGTGCTAGCCCGAATTTCTCTATGGCGTGTGTGCAGTGTTCTTTCAATTTCAAGATCAAAATCACACAATTCAGGGCAATTAGACCTAGTAGCCAGACCAATTCAAAACAAAAACGAAAATAAAAGAAAGAAAAGAAAAATAAAATGTGAAGAATAACAAACAAGAGTCCCCGGCAACGGCGCCAATTTTTGGTCGCGTTGTCGCGCACGCGCCAAAAAGAACGAGCGGTTTTTAAAACTGTAGTTTAGGGCGACAACTCGGATGTCGTCTCACAAGGACTATTGAAGTGTTATTTGTCACAAAAATCAGTTTTTTTTGGGGGGGGGGGGGGGGGTGGGGGGGTGGATTGGAATGCAAATAAGAAACAAAGCAAAATAAAGCAATGAAAACAGAGCAGTTGAAAAGGTTATCAAATATCTAAAGACGATTAATCTATTGTTCTCGATTTCCCAACTATCATAGGTTCATGCAATTTCCAAGCCCTAAGCAGATTCTAATCCCCTCCCGGTTGTAGCAACAATTTACAAGCGAAACCACTACTACAGATATATGTCCCTATTCCCGAATTAAGCAAACGGGGTTAAGCCCTTCGTGAACTAAGCGAACAAGAAACGAACACACGCGAATTAAGCAAACGCGATTAATTATAGGAACATAATATCACCGAAAATAAATCAACACAACACAATATACTCTTGAATTAAGCAAACAGAAATATATAGCATGGCATTGAAAATGGAAAAGCATACAAAACAGGAAATACAAGAACCTCAAGTGTAGTGGAAATCGATTACAATAGATTAATCTAGAAAATTAGTTCTCCATAAAGAAAACGAAACACACAGAAAAATGTAAAAACAATGGAGAAGCCAAAAGTTCTTTCAATCTTCCCAGAACAGCCTTTTATACTATTCAGAAATTTAGCCTACTTGCGAGGCGAACGCTCATTCGCGAGGCGAATATCATGAAGAGTCAGCAATGTTTGGTCTTCTCGCGGGGTGAAGTGCTTCTCGCGAGGCGAGGAATGGAACAGTCATGACTTCTGGCCTTCAGTCTCGCGAGGCGAGACATGTATCCTCGAGACGACACAGAACGGGTTGCATTTCTCTGGAACAGTCAGCCTTCAGGGTCGCGAGGCGAGGGGTTGTTCGCGGGGCGAACCAGAGAGGATGACATTTTCACTGTTATGCTGGCTTTCAGGTTCGCGAGGCGAATCCCCTGTTTCTTTATTCCCTCCACTTCTATTTAACCTGAAAACAAAGAAATAGCTATAAGTGCATTACTTGACTCAAAACTGGCTAAATTATCCTAAAACTACTTTAGAGACTCAAAACCTTGCTTGTGGACAATCTAATCTAATTTGGGTGAAAATAGGATATAATTTGCACAAAACCCTGGTCATACTAGCCATAAAACTAGATGAGCCAGAGGCTTATCACAAGGTGGGACACATCAAAAGACAATGCAGGTTCCTAAAAAGAGAGAAGTCAAAAGAAAGAGATGAATACAAAGAGAAGAAAAATGATAAAGACACAACTACAGCTGCATCTGATAGTGATGTTTACATTGTCTGTGATGATTGATAAGCCTCTGGCTCATCTAGTTTTATGACTAGTATGACCGTGGTTTTGTGCCGATTATATCTCGTTTTCACCCAAATTAGGCCTGATTGTCCTCAAGCAAGGTTTTGAGTCCCTTAAGTAGTTTTAGGGTTATTTAGTCAATTTTTGAGTCAAATAAAGCACTTATGGCTATTTCATGTTTTCAGGTTGACTTAGAGTCCAAGGAATGAAGGAAACAATGGAAATTGCAATCTGGAAACACTCGCCACGCGAGCAGATACTCGCCCCGCGAGAGTGAGGACCAGCCATAGCCAGAAAAGTCATGTTCTCTGCCTCGCCCCGCGCGAGCTATTGCTCGCCTCGCGAGCCTGAAGTCAGCAAGCATTACGGACAACCCTAGACACCAATCACGGGCGTGAATAGAAACCCCTGAAGACAGAGACCATCACGGCCTGGCCGTGATGAAGGTCACGGCCATGACAGATAAGCACCCGAAGACAGAGACCATCACGGTCTGGCCGTGATAGGCATCACGGCTGTGACAACCCAGGTTTTGAAGACTCGCCTCGCGAGAATCACGCTCGCCTCGCGAGAATACAAATTCAAGAAGGCGCCATTTTAATATTCGCCTCGCGAGAGGCCACTCGCCTCGCGAGAATGCGCAGTTTCTGAAAGTTATAAATAGCTGTTTAGGGCAGAACAGAATCATCTTTTGCTAATCCTTGTTTTCGAATTTTCTCTGTTTGTATTGCGTTTTTTATGGAGAACTAATCTCCCTAGGTTGATCTGCTGTAATCGGCTTCCACCAACACTTGAGGTCTTGTAATTTCTGATTTAATTCTCTTCTCTCTTTCAATATCTATTCTATATTCTCTGTTTGCTTAATTCAGTTTGTATCGAATGGGTATTGATTTGTTTCGATGATTGTATGTTCCTAAACTTAATCGCGTTTGCTTAATTCGCGTGCGTTCAATTCGTGTTTGCTTAATTCACGAAGGGCTTCATCCGTTTGCTTAATTCGGAATTAGGAATATATGTCCCGTAGCGTCGGTTTCGCTTGTTAATCGATGCTACAATCGAAAAGGGATTAGACTCTGCTTAGGGCATGGAATTACATGAACCGATGATAGTGGGAAACGAAACAGCAGATTGATCGTCTTAGTCTTATTTGATAATCACGTAATTTGCTCTGTTTTTACGCTCTGTCTTCATTCTGTTTTTCCAATCAATTTCAAACCAAACACCCCCCCAAGAAACTTATTTTCTGCGATAATAGCACTACGAGAGTCCTTGCGATACGATACCCGAGTTGTCGCACACTAAACTACATTTTTACCAACCACTCATCTTTTGACGCGTGCGCGACAGCGCGTCAAATTGGCGCCGTTGCCGGGGACTCTTGTTTGTTGTTCTCGCTTTTTGTTTTTTGTTTTTGTTTTGAATTAGACTGGCCACTAGGTCTACTTGTCCTGACTTGTGTGATTTTGACCCTGAAATTGAAAGAACACTGCACACACGCCTTAGGGCAATACGGGCAAGCACTAGTGGTAATTCTGATTTCGAACCTGTTTTTAATAACATGGGTGACCAAAGGACATTGAGGCAGCTTGCTGCCCCTGATGTTAACTACAATGGGTTGTGTATTGAGTATGCTGGTGTGGTTGCTCCTTTTGAACTTAAATCTGGTTTAATACACTTGTTGCCAAGATTTAGTGGTCTTGCAGGTGAGGATCCACATAAGCATTTGAAGGAATTTCAGGTGGTCTGTTCTACACCCTTGAGGCCTAAGGCATTATCAAGACCATATCAAATAGCTAGCCTTCACTTTCTCCCTTGAATGCGCTGCAAATGATTGGCAATATTATTTGGCGCCAAATTATGTCACACCTAGGAATGATCTCAAGAAGGTTTTCCCCGAAAGATACTTCCCCGCCTCCGCAGCCGCTTCCATCGTAAAGGAGATATGTGGCATCGTGCAAAGCAATGAGTCATTGGCGAGTAGTATCGGGAGAGGTTCAAGAAGTTGGTATCTAGCTGCCCTCAACACCAGATTTCTGAGCAGCTCCTAATTCAGTATTTTTATGAGCGATTGCTCCCAATGGACAGAAATATTTTGGATGCCGCTAGTGGAGGAGCACTCGTCGATAAAACTCCAGCTGCTGCGAAACAATTGATTGAGAATATGTCATTAAACTCCCAGCAGTTCACAACCAGGAGCAACTCGCCGAGACAAGGGGTGTAAATGAGATCCAAGGTTCATCTTCCAACAAGGCACTCGAAACCGGAATCGATGAGCTCACTTGTTTGGTGAAGCAACTGCAATGGAAAAGGTTCAAATGCGGCGAGGTTGTGTGGCATGTGTAGTTCTCCCGAGCATCCGACCGACACGTGCCCTATTCTCAAGGATGGGTCAATTATCGATATGCCTCAAGCTTATGCAGCTAATCTCTACAACCAAGGCAATAATCGAACCCAGTATGGTACTCCCGACCTCTCCACAAATAGGTACCATCCCAACTGGAGGAATCACCCTAATCTGCGGTATGGGAACTCATCCCAACAACAACCAGTGGCACCACCACCGAATCCTCCTCAAGTGACCACTTCTACACCTTCCGGACCTTCATTAGAAGACTTGGTCAAGCAAATGGCTGCACAAAATCTCCAGTTTCAGCATCAAGTTGGACAGTCTTAGCAAATAATGTGATGCTAGCATTCAGGATTTGAGGACACAGATTGGACAACTTGCCACATCCATAAACAACTTACAAGCAAGCTCGGGGATCGAGCCAACTACCCGCACAGCAGTGGTGAATCCCAATGCCCCCAATCCCAATGTGAGTGCCATCTCTTTGAGATCCGGGAAAGTAGTAGAGGGAGCCCCTGAGAAAGATGAAGAAACTGTTGAGGCTATTCCTGAGCCCTCCGTTGTTGTTGAAACTGAGAGAGTGTATGTGCCCCCGATTCCCTTCCCACAAAGAGTGCAGAAAAATAAGAAGGTTGATGGGGAAGACAAGGAGAAGGAGATCTTAGATGTGTTCAGAAAGGTGGCGGTAAACATTCCACTCCTAGATGTGATTAAGCAAGTTCCAAGGTATGCAAAGTTTCAAGGATTTGTGTACCCACAAGAGGAGGATGAAGGGTAATGAGAGAGTTAACTTAGGGCGAAATGTTTCAGCCCTCATTCAGCCCAAACTTGCCCCCGAGAAGGTTACGCTTCAGCCCTCACTCAGCACCGCCACGTAAGTGCAAGGATCCTGGCACTTTCACTATTCCATGCACCATTGGGGACAGAAAATTCGACAATTGCATGTTGGATTTGGGAGCCTCCATAAATGTCATGCCCACCTCCATTTTCAACAACCTTGATCTGGGCCCTTTGCAACATACAGGACTTACCATACAGTTGGCCAACAGACCAATGCTCGCCCCATGGGAGTGGTAGAAGATGTGTTGGTACGAGTTGATGATTTGATTTTCCCCGCCGACTTTTACATCCTGGACATGGCAGGGGAAACCAATTCAAGCAGATCACCAATCATCTCGGCAGGCCGCTCATGAAGACGGCAAAGACGAAGATAGATGTTGATGATGGAACCATGTCCATGGAGTTCGGTGACATTATTGCAAGGTTCAACATTTTTGATGCTATGAAGCATCCATTGGAAGAGCACTCTGCTTTCCAAATAGAGTTGCTCTCCGAAATTGTTGACGACACCTATGATGACTTGGTTGCTGATTTTCCATCCATTTCTGATTTTAATGATGTTTATTCATGTAATGATTGTACTAACACTAACCCTTGTGTTGTTTGTGCCGAGATTGATTCTACTTTGCAGGGTGATAGTGTAAGTGAAGTCGTCTTTTTCTTTGAAATTCTTGACAGCCCTACTGCTCCAAACATACCATCTGTGGAGCAGCCACCCTCCTTGGAGCTTAAGCCACTTCCTGGCAATCAAGTATGCTTACTTGGAGAGGAATGAAAAACTCCCAGTCATCATTTCCTCCAACCTTGACTCGACCAGAAGCTAAACTCTTGGAGGTTCTCAAGAAGCACAAGAGAGCAATTGGATGGACCTTGGTCGACATTCCAGGAATTAGCCCCTCTAGATGTATGCATAGGATTTTATTGGAGGATGGGGCTAAACTAGTTAGGCAGCCGCAGAGGCGCTAAATCCATTGATTCTGGATGTGGTAAAGAAGGAGGTAACAAACCTCCTACATGCGGGTATCATATACCCCATCTCTCGATAGCACTTGGGTGAGCCCAAAGTGCAAGTTGTGCCTAAGAAATCTGGCCTCACAAAGGGTAAGAAATGAGAACAATGAGCTTGTCCCCACTAGAGTCCGGAATAGCCGGAGAGTCTCAGATTGACTATAGGAGGTTGAACCAGGCCACTCGAAAGGATCACTTTCCTTTGCCGTTCATCGATCAGATGCTCGAACGGCTGGCCGGTAAATCCCACTACTGTTTTCTTGATGGCTTCTCAGGATACTTCCAGATCCACATTGCACCGGAGGATCAGGAGAAGACCACTTTCACGTGCCCCTTCGGCACGATTGCCTATAGGAGGATGCCATTTGGCCTTTGCAACGCTCCCGGCACTTTCCGAGATGCATGATTAGCATTTTTACTGAATTTATTGAAAATTGCATGGAAGTGTTCATGGATGATTTCACAAGATATGGCTCCTCATTTGATGCATGCTTGCATAGTCTGAATTTGGTTTTAGAAAGATGTATTGAAACTGATCTTGTGTTGAACTATGAAAAGTGTCATTTTATGGTTGAACAGGGGATTGTTTTGGGGCATGTTATTTCTAGAGAGGGAATTTCAAGAGATCCTGCTAAAATTGATGTGATTTCCACATTGCCTTACCCATCTTGCGTCGCGAGATTCGTTCTTTTCTTGGTCATGCAGGTTTCTACAGCGCTTTATTAAGGACTTCAAGAAGATAGCTCTCCCTCTCATTTCGAACTTGCTCAAGAATGATGCCATATTCAGCTTTGATGATAACTGCAAGAAGGCGTTCGACTTCTTGAAAAAGGCATTGACCTCTACCCCCATCATCCAGCCCCCGACCGGACGCCTCCTTTTGAGCTCATGTGTGATGCTTCTAACTATGCTGTTGGGGCGGTCCTGGCACAAAGGGTAGGCAAGTCTGCACATGTCATTTACTATGCTTCTAGGACTTTAGATACTGCACAATGTAATTACACCACCACTGAAAAGGAACTTCTAGCTGTTGTTTTTGCTCTCGATAAGTTTAGATCATATTTGCTAGGTTCCAAGGTTATTGTTTTCACTGACCATGCAGCTCTGAAATATTTGTTAAAGAAACCTAAGCGAAGCCGAGGTTGATTCGGTGGATGTTGTTGCTCCAAGAGTTCAATGTAGAGATCAAGGACAAGAGTGGAGCCGAAAATTTAGTGGCTGATCACTTGAGTAGGATAGAGAGGGATGAGGATCCGTTCCCCATTCAGGATGACTTTCCTGATGAGCAGCTTTTTACAGCTTGCATGGCGTTACCCCTTGGTTTGCCGACCTTGTGAATTACCTAGTTGCTGGTGTCTTTCCGACAGAGCAACTAGGTCACAAATCCACAAACTAAAGAGCGACGCCAAGTACTATGTTTGGGACGATCCATTTCTTTGGAAGTTTTGTAGGGATCAGGTGATTAGGCGGTGTGTCCCCGACTATGAGATTGAGTCTATTTTGCACTTTTCTCATGCCTCTCAAGTAGGGGGACACTTTGGGCCCACAGAGGACTGCGAGAAAGGTCCTAGATTCTGGTTTTTATTGGCCCACCATCTTTAGAGATGCTTATGAGGTGTATCGGACTTGTAAGGAGTGTCGACAAATAGGTGCACCATCACTCGCAAGAGTGAAATGCCACAAAGCAGCCCATGCTCTTCTCGTGAGGTGTTTGACGTGTGGGGGATCGACTTTATGGGTCCTTTCCCCGCATCTTTTGGCTTTCTTTACATTCTCTTGGCTGTTGACTATGTTTCAAAGTGGGTGGAAGCTATCCCCACTAGGACTAACGATTCTAAAGTTGTTGCAAATTTTGTTAGGTCCAATATTTTTTGCAGGTTCGGCATACCTCGTGCCATCATCAATGACTGTGGCACTCATTTCTGCAACCGCACCATGGAAGCTCTACTCCGAAGTATGGGGTTGTGCACAGAGTCTCCACTCGCTTACCATCCTCGGACCAATGGCCAGGCCGAGATCTCCAACAGGAGATAAAACAAATCCTAGAGAAAGTTGTGCACCGAATAGGAAAGATTGGAGCCGCCGTCTAGAAGACGCACTTTGGGCTCGTGAGGACCGCTTTCAAGACGCCGATAGGGATGTCCCCCTTTAGGCTTGTATTCGGCAAGGCATGCCATCTCCCTGTGGAAGTTGAGCACCGTGCTTATTGGGCAGTCAAGTGCTGTCATCTGGAAATGCAAAAATCTGGTATTGAAAGGAAACTCCAGTTACAGCAGCTTGAAGAGCTTAGGCTAGAAGCCTATGAGAGCTCTCGGATTTATAAGGAGAAAACCAAGCACTTTCATGATAGATTGATTACTAGGAAGGAATTCTCTGTGGGTCAGCGGGTTTTACTGTTTAACTCCCGCCTGAAATTGATGGCTGGGAAACTTCGGTCACGGTGGATTGGACCATTTGTTGTTACTAATGTTTTTCCTCATGGTGCCGTAGAGATTAAAAGTGCAGGTAGCAACAAGGCATTCAAAGTTAACGGGCAGCGGCTGAAGCTATTTCATGAGAGCTCGGGACCTGTGGATGCTACTGTTGAGGAGCTCTCTTTGGGGGAGCCCACCTACACTGCAACCTGATCAGGGAGCACCCTTTCCTTTCCCTCACTGCTTTTGATATTTGTGTTGTTCATTGAGGACAATGTATGTTTTAAGTGTGGGGGAGGGAACCGTTTGTTTTGTTGTGTTTTGTGTTTTGTTGTGTTTTCTTTCGCTCTTGAATAATTTGAGAAGCTCAAGAGCATGTGTGTCTTGTGGCTCAGCAAGCTTGGTAGGTTTTGGTTGATTTAGCACAGATTGATGGCATGATTTATGTTGATGATTCCCCCTAAGTTTTTGAAATTTGGAAATTGTGATCCCCATTTGAAAAATTGAAAACTGAACTTTGAGATATTTTGTTGTGAGAGCATGATTTATGATAAGTTTGGGGTGATAGGGTGCACACACTAGGGATAGAATCTCGGTCAAACAATTTGCATGAATGTCCGGGTGAGGATTTGAGCCTCCAACATGTTTTTGATTGTGTGAATCACTTTCGAGTTGCACTTTCCCGAATTTGCTTGAATCTCTTCATGGTTTGCATGTCTATGTGTTTGCATCAAATGATTTAGGCAATTTTCTTTGAATTAACTACTTGACCTAAATTGAACCAGTCCCTAATGCATGTTCCCTAGTTAGCCCCTTTGAGCCTAATTAGCCTATTGTTTCATGTTGACCTTATGTTATGAGCCTGAATCTGAAAAAAAAACCATGTTAACCCGATCTTAGGATTAGGAGAGCATGGAAGCTTAGCAAGAGAATGGTTGCAAGAAACTAAGTTTGGGGTGGCTACAGTGATATGATGTGTTGTTGGGGATTGAGAAAAAGAAAAAAATAAAGGTTGGAGCCAAAGGGCAAAAATAAATTTCAATAAAAAAAAAAAAAAGAAGCAAAATGTCAAGAAGGGTATTAGAAGAAAAGGGCTGTAGCCACCCAAGGCAAAAAGAAGAATAAGAATAGGAACTTGAGTAAGGAATTCAATGTGTAAACAGCTCCATGCTCTCTTAGTTCCTAGGGACTTCAGCCAGTACCTTTGTATATCCTTCCCTTAGCCAGGCCCCATTACAACCTTGAAAGACCTTTTGATGTTGCATGCATGTTCTCTGTGGGAACCATTTTGAGATGAAAATCAAATTCATGGGAAGTGCTCTTAAAAGTGAAACTGAGTGAAATGTTGTTAGCCTAGACAAACTGAGAGATTGAGTGACCACTAAACCCCTTTGTGAGGAAGGCGATTGTTTGAATTTGGTGATCTCCCTCTTGTGTGTAACTTAGATCCCCTGTTTAGATTAATGATTGTTTGAATGATGAAATTCTCAGATGTTCAGAATAAATGATTGTGGGGATTACATTGTTGAAAAGGGGGAAACATTGAAGGGAAATTGTTTTGATGAATTGCTTGAAATTTGTGCGAAATTGGTTGAAATCCTTCTAGCTTGCCAAGTCTTGAGTCGTTTTGAGTTTTAGTTTGCTTGGGGACAAGCAAAGTTCAAGTTTGGGGTATTTTGATAAGCCTCTGGCTCATCTAGTTTTATGACTAGTATGACCGTGGTTTTGTGCCGATTATATCTCGTTTTCACCCAAATTAGGCCTGATTGTCCTCAAGCAAGGTTTTGAGTCCCTTAAGTAGTTTTAGGGTTATTTAGTCAATTTTTGAGTCAAATAAAGCACTTATGGCTATTTCATGTTTTCAGAGTTGACTTAGAGTCCAAGGAATGAAGGAAACAATGGAAATTGCAATCTGGAAACACTCGCCACGCGAGCAGATACTCGCCCGCGAGAGTGAGGACCAGCCAAGTGCGGAAAAGTCATGTTCTCTCGCCTCGCCCGCGAGCTATTGCTCGCCTCGCGAGCCTGAAGTCAGCAAGCATTACGGTCATCCCGTGACACCCATCACGGGCGTGAAGAGAAACCCCTGAAGACAGAGACCATCACGGCCTGGCCGTGAGGAAGGTCACGGCCATGACAGATAAGCACCAAGACAGAGACCATCACGGTGATAGGCATCACGGCTGTGACAACCCAGGTTTTGAAGACTCGCCTCGCGAGAATCACGCTCGCTCGCGAGAATACAAATTCAAGAAGGCGCCATTTTAATATTCGCCTCGCGAGAGGCCACTCGCCTCGCGAGAATGCGCAGTTTCTGAAAGTTATAAATAGCTGTTTAGGGCAGAACAAAATCATCTTTTGCTAATCCTTGTTTTCGAATTTTCTCTGGTTGGAGTGCGTTTTTGATGGAGACCTAATCTCCCTAGGTTGATCTCTGTAAATCGGCTTCCACCAACACTTGAGGTCTTGTAATTTCTGATTTAATTCTCTTCTCTCTTTCAATATCTATTCTATATTCTCTGTTTGCTTAATTCAGTTTGTATCGAATGGGTATTGATTTGTTTCGATGATTGTATGTTCCTAAACTTAATCGCGTTTGCTTAATTCGCGTATGCTCAATTCGTGGTTTGCTTAATTCACGAAGGGCTTCATCCGTTTGCTTAATTCGGAATTAGGAATATATGTCCCGTAGCGTCGGTTTCGCTTGTTAATCGATGCTACAATCGAAAAGGGATTAGACTCTGCTTAGGGCATGGAATTACATGAACCGATGATAGTGGGAAACGAAACAGCAGATTGATCGTCTTAGTCTTATTTGATAATCACGTAATTTGCTCTGTTTTTACGCTCTGTCTTCATTCTGTTTTTCCAATCAATTTCAAACCAAACACCCCCCAAGAAACTTATTTTCTGCGATAATAGCACTACGAGAGTCCTTGCGATACGATACCCGAGTTGTCGCACACTAAACTACATTTTTACCAACCACTCATCTTTTGACGCATGCGCGACAGCGCGTCAATGATAATTCTATAAATCTAGTATGCCATGATTCCAGTTGGATTGTTGATTCTGGAGCCTCATACCATGTCACTCCTAGGCGTTATTTCTTCTCATCTTATACTGCTAGTGATTTTGGCACAGTTAAAATGGGAAATGGAGGGGTATATAAAATTGTTGGTATGGGAGATGTTTTGATTGAAACTCGCATTGGGTGCAAGATGCAATTGAAGAATGTCAGACATGTTCCAGATATCCGTCTCAACTTGATTTCTTTTAAAGCCCTGGATATTGAGGGCTATCACACTTACTTTGGTGGTGGCATATGCAAGCTCACCAAAGGGTCACTAGTGGTGGCAAAGGAAGAAAGCTTCACTACTCTCTACAGGATGCCTATAAAGTTAAGCAAGGAGGAGGTGAATGCAGTTGAAGATGTTTCTACTGATTTGTGGCATATGCGCCTTGGTCACTTGGGTGAGAAAGAACTCAACATCCTTGAAAGGAAAAATTGTCTTCCTATGAAAGGTACACCTTTAAATACTTGCTCTCATTGTTTTGTTGGAAAACAACATAGAATTTCATTTCATAGTTCTGGTCCTCATAGGAGGCCAAATGTTCTCGATTTAGTTCATAGTGATGTTTGCACTATGGATTGTAAGTCTCTTGGCGGTGCTTCATATTTTGTTACATTTATTGATGATCACTCTAGAAAAGTGTGGGTTTTTGCTTTGAAATCTAAAGACCAGGTACTCAGTGACTTTAAGCACTTTCATGCAAGTGTTGAAAGAGAAAAGGGAAGCAAGTTGAAATGTATCTGAGCAGATAACGGTGGTGAATACAGGGGTCCGTTTGAAGAATATTGCAAAGAACATGGAATCATGATTGAGAAGACAGATCCAAAGACGCCTCAGCATAATGGAGTTGTAGAGAGAATGAATCGTACCATTAATGAAAGAATTAGGTGTATGCTATCTCATATAAAATTACCCAAAGCCTTTTAGGGTGAGGCAATGAGAACTGCAGTAGATTTGATCAATCTTTCTCCTTCTGTGCCATTAGATGGTGATGTTCCAAACAAAGTATGGACAGGGAAAGATGACTCTTATAGCTACTTAAGAGTGTTTGGCTGTAGGACTTTTGTTCACATTCCAAGAGATGAGAGGTCCAAGCTTGATGGGAAATCTAAACAGTGTGTCTTCTTGGGTTATGGTCATGAAGAGTTTGGTTATAGACTCTGGGATCCAGCTGACGGGAAAATTATCAGAAGCAGAGATGTGATATTCCTTGAAGACCAAACCATTGAATATTTTGAGAAAGCTGAGAAACAGAAACCAGTTGCTAGAAGTGATATCGATGTTGTGCCTAAACCTCATACTGGAATATTTGTTGATGGGGGAGATATACAGGTACATGATGGGAATGCAACTGATGACCCTGCACCTTACCATGATGAGCCAATTGAAGAGGCTCCAATTGAGCCACCAGTTGAGCCTCAGTTGAGAATATCTAGTAGAGAGCGTCATGCTTCTCAAAGATGCACTTCATATAAGTATGTGATAATCACTGATGGTGGAGAGCCATAAAGCTATGAAGAGGCCATTGTAAATATTCACAAGGAAGAGTGGTTGAAGGACATGCAAGAATAAATGAATTCCTTGCATGATAATCACACATTTGAATTGGTGAAGTTGCCTAAAGGTAGAAAAGCACTCAAGAACAAATGAGTATTCAAGTTGAAAACAGAAGAGATTAGCTCCCAACCAAGATACAAAGCAAGATTGGTTGTGAAAGGCTTTAATCAGAGGAAGGGCATTGAATTTGAAGAAATTTTCTCACCTGTGGTGAAGATGTCCTCTATTCGGGTTGTGCTTGGATTAGCAGCTAGCTTGAACCTAGAGGTTGAACAACTTGATGTGAAGATGGCATTCCTTCATGGTGATTTGGAGGAGGAAATTTATATGGAGCAACCTGAAGGCTTCAAGGTCAAAGGAAAAGAGCAGCTTGTGTGCAAGTTGAAGAAAAGTTTGTATGGACTCAAGCAAGCACCAAGGCAATGGTACTCGAAATTTGATTCTTTCATGGAGAAACATGGCTATAGTAAAACTACTTCAGATTATTGTGTGTTTGTGAAGAAATTCTCTGATGATGATTTTATTGTCCTCCTGTTATATATGGATGACATGTTGATTGTTGGTCATGGCACTAAGAAGATTGATTGTCTGAAAAAGGATTTGAGCAAGTCCTTTGCCATGAAGGACTTGGGTCCTGCAAAGCTAATCCTTGACATGAGAATTACTCGTGACAGGAAGAATGGTAAATTGTGGTTGTCTCAACATAAGTATATTGAGAAGGTATTAGAGAGGTTTAACATGAGCAATTCCAAACCTGTTAGTACTCCACTTGCAAGTCATTTCAAGTTGAGTTCTCAACAATACCCTACAAGTGAGAAAGACTAAGAAGAGATGAAGAAGGTTCCTTATGCATCCGCGGTTGGTAGTTTGATGTATGCTATGGTATGCACAAGGCCGAATATTGTCCATGCTGTTGGAGTTGTTAGTCATTTTCTCTCTAATCTTGGTAGAGACCACTAGCAAGTAGTGAAGTGGATTTTCAGGTATCTCAAAGGCACTTCTAGAGCATGTTTATGCTTTAGGGGTGGTCAACCTGTGTTAGATGGTTACACAGATGCAGATATGGCTGATGATGTTGATTCTAGAAAATCTACTTCTGGGTACTTGATGACCTTTGCAGGGGGAGCGGTGTCTTGGCCATCAAAATTACAAAAATGTGTTGCTTTGTCTACCATTGAGGCTGAGTGTATTGCCATTACTGAAGCTTCTAAAGAACTTTTGTGGATGCAGAAATTCCTACAAGAGTTGGGCCTCAAGCAAGAAAAGTTTGTGTTATTTTGTGACAGTTAGAGTGCTATCCATCTCAGCAAGAACCCGACTTTTCATTCCAGGTCAAAGCACATTGAGGTGTGGTATCCTTGGATACGAGATGCTCTAGAGATGAAGGCATTTTCACTTGAAAAGATCCATACTGATGAAAATGGTTCAAATATGATGACAAAGACCTTGCCTATGTCAAAGTTGATTTGTTGCGGAAGGAAGGCGGGCTTGGTTGAGTAGTATCTTCCCACTTGAGTCGTGAGGGGTAGATTTATTGGGTGGGTCACTCATAAGTGGGTCCCACTTCAACTTTAAAAGAAAAAGTAAAAACAAGAAAAAGGAAAAAAAATAAAAGGATGATGGGCCTAAGCTCATGTGGCATTTAAAAGAAGGGATTTGAATCCCTAAGTTGAGCAACAAAAATTGCTGCTGCTGCTGCACGAGACAGAGGGAGCGACGAGAAAGAGGAAAAGAAAGAGGGTTCTAGTGGTAGAAGTTGGTACAACAAACTTGCTCCATTTTTGCTGAAATTTTAGTATGTTGTTCCCACCATTGAGCTCTTAATTTGATATATTTTATTTGTTGTTTTGCCTTCTCTTTGAGCTGAGTTGTTATACCCATTTTTGTGGGGTTTCTCTCTTGTTACTTGGTGATAGCCACCTTTTAGGTGAAGAATTGTTGATTTGGTGTTCCCTAGTATTTATAGGAATACCTGGTGTACTCATTATTATTTATAGTGAAAGTTTTTGCTGGAGTTGGTCCCATGGTTTTTATCCCTACACTGGGGAGTTTTCCACGTTAAAATTGTGGTGTCATTTCTATTTTTTTTTTCTATCATTGATATTATCCTGTGGAAGAATATTTTTTGTTGTGCCTAATTATTTTCACAGGTGACGGGGAAAAATATTTGCTTCATTAGAGATTGTTATCTCTGGTTTTTTCCCAACAATTGGTAGGGTAGGGAACTTTGTGCATCAAAATTAAACTTCAATATTATACATGCCTAAATTAAATTAAATTTTAAATAGTGAACATTAAATTGGTGTTTTTTTTTTTTACATAATCACAAATTTAAAATTAGAGTAGAATAAATTTGAAACATAATATCATTTGGAACATAAAAAATTTAAAACAAGTATTGAGAACAAACGAAGTCGTTAATAAGATATATGACTAATATTTAGAAATTAATTCCAAATCATAATCATGTCGACTAAACTTCTATGCACGAATCTATTATATATACAAAGTTAAATGTCCTTAGGGGGATTCTCTTCTCTGGACGATGACACATCATCAAGCCTTATATGTCAACATGAGAGGGATTCAAGGAATAAATATTAATGCACGTTAAATTCCTAATCTGACTTTGATTGGTACCTTCAATGTCTAAAAATATTCAAATTCAAATATGGGTGAATCTCTAAAATTTCGTCAGTACCAGTGAAGCACACTATTGAGAAATTGATACCAATTTTGAAATTAATTATTGCGAAATCTCTAAAGGTGAAATCATGCAAAAATCAGTTAATAATCATGCAAAATCATGCTAAATTGATACCAAGTTTGAAATTAATTATTAGAACTTATGCTGATCATGCGAAATCATGCGAGATTGATACCAAATCATAAATAAACAATCATGCAGAATCAATTAATAATCATGCAGAATCATGCGAAATTGATACCAAATTTGAAAATTTCAATTAAACACCATAAATAATAACCATGCAAAATCACACCTCTAATGAATTAGATATTAGAGCGAAATTCAATTCACATCCTATATATATATATATATATATATATATATATATATATATATATATATATATATATATATATATTAAGACTACCATATAGTGTAACGCCCTTTGTTACATTAGTAGTCCCAAGATAAAATCAATAAAAATCCTTTAAAACATTTAATTAACACATACATCTCATAAGGAAAAATTAAATTAATATATATATATATATATATATATATATATATATATATATATTTAGTCTGAAAATACCTCATATTAAATAATGTAGTAATAAAATATCCATGTAATGAATATAAATATAAATGAAAACCACAAGCCTCAAAACCGGGCGTCTAATTACGATCTGAGAAAAAAATAATACGTAAACAAAAAAAGGAACGTCGTCAGCACCCTCAACCATACTGCATTACTAGCCAACTGATGAGTGTGATTCCACATCATCTTTGTCTATCATTTTGCATGCATTTTCATGTAGTTTAGGCATATTTTTATTAGATTTTAGGTTAATTTTCCTTTGGAACGGGTAAGGCGGTTTTCGTGTGTTGTTTTGCAGATATCAAGGGTAAATTGCTCAAGATCAACCATGATGAAGTTTGGATGAAGATGGAGCTTTAAAACCGAAGAAAATGAGCCAAACAGAGCCCATCACGGCCTAGCCGTGATGCCCATCACGGCCATGATCGAGCAAAACTGAAAAAGAAGAAAGGTCAAGTCGAGTTCACATCACGGCCGGCCGTGAAATTCTTCACGGGCCAAAAACAAGCTCGCGTCCCCGAAAGATATATTCGCGTCGCGAATGACCGGATTTTGCACAACTAGCGAGGCAGAGACCGTCACGGCCTGGCCGTGATGGCCATCACGGCCGTGACGCGCATTACTTGGACTGAAGAAACCGAAATAGATCAGATTTTGAGTTGGTTTGGGACTCTAACTTCCCCATTTCTATAAATATGGACCAAGGCATCAGATACACACATCAGACCTTTGGGGGCTACTACTCTAGGCATAGATTATAGATCTCTTCTCTTCTTCTCCTCTCTTGTCTTTTCTGATTTTCACTATGTTGTCAACCCAGCTTGTCATCTCCATGGCAAGACTGGAGTAGTAGTTTGTTTCTAGGGACTAGGGCTCTGCCCGAGGTTTGTAAATGATGTTGATTTGATGTAAAATCATTGTTGATTTCGTTATTGTTTTAGATCTGATTTCTAGTGTGTTAATCACTCATAAATTTCGGCAACCGTTTATTTACGTGACATAGACGTTCTAAGGAGGAACCTAGCGGTGAACTTAGGATTTCTAGTGTGTTTCACTCGTAAAGTCCAGCGGCCGCTTGTTTGTGAGAAGTGGATGATCTAAGGAGGAACCTAGCGGTGAACTTAGGTTGTTTGCATGACTGAGACATTCCAAGGAGGAACCTAGCGGTGAACTTGGGTGTCGAACCTATAGAAGTCAGACTTGGGACTGAAATCACGAGAGTTAGAAGCCGTCCCTCGAGGAGCAACGAGTTGTCACGGAACGCAAATGGTCCAATCTGGGATCGACTACCACGAGAGTAGGGGTCGGGTCAATTGGGCACGGCTTTTGTAACCCGAGAGGGAGCTTAAGCTATCAGAGGATAAACTCGCCTTCAAGGCAATTTCGGTAATCAACAAAGGTAAATCTGTTAGCAACATAAACAGCCTCAAAGGTAACCCAAATCCCTCGGAATCCGTTTAAATCGAAAACCCCAAAAACATTTGTTTTCTGCTCGTCTATCTTTTAATTTCAAATTCAAACCAATTTCAAAACCCTTACAAAGTCCAGATCTAATCGATTCGAAAACCGATTGCGATTCGAGAACACAGTCTCTGTGGGTTCGATATCTTTTATTACTTGACGACAGTCCGGTACACTTGCCGGAATCGCACGCGCGCGTTGACTTACGCGACATCAAGTTTTTGGTGCCGTTGCCGGGGACTGTGCCTTTTCGAATCTCAATTCAAATTTTGAATTGATTTTTCCGGACCTTTTCTTTTTATTTGATTTTTATTTCTGAAAAAAAAAAAATAATCAAAAATTTCTTTTCCTTCTATTGTATCCATCTCTCTGTGTGTTATATGCAAAGATCTCTAAGTCTTGGGAGCCTTAGTGAGATTGATCCGGAAATCGAGAGGACCTTCCATAGACGAAGAAGACTACACAGAGAGGGAGAAAGGTTGAGTCCCGTTCCACTCATGGCGAATCAACCGGATACAAAACCATTGAAGGACTACGCAGCCCCAAATGCGAGAGGCTTGCGAACTGGGATTGCAAGGCCAGAGATTGAGGCGGAAAACTATACCATACCGCCCATGCTAATCAACATGATTAGGCAACATCAATTCGGAGGATTGCCTTCGGAGGACCCGACTGATCACATAGAAACATTCTTAGAGTTCACCGACGCAATCAGGATTAATGGAGCCTCAGTCGATGTTGTGCGTTTGAGATTGTTCCCCTCATCTCTCACTGGAAAGGCGAAGGCCTGGCTTAAGCAAATTCCCGCTAACACTTTGACCACTTGGGACCAACTGGAGCAGGCGTTCTTGGAGAAATTCTTCCCTCCATCCAAGACGGCCTACATAAGAACCCAGATCACCGGCTTCTTCCAGAAAGACGGAGAATCATTATCGGACGCCTGGGGATCGTTACAAGGGACTGCTGGAGTCGTGCCCACATCACGGACTCGAGAGGTGGTTAATAGTGCACACCTTCTATAACGGATTGGACTACTCTTCAAGGTGTCACTAGATTCTCGTAGCCGGTGGAGCGTTTATGAATAGGCCTCTCACCGAGGCATTCAACATCATCGAGAATGTCGCCACCAAATACCACCAATGGGGATCCGAAAGAGGTAATAACCCGAACAAGATTTCGGGGGTTAAGTTTGAAGTAAGTAGCATTGATCTGATTATGTCTAAATTTGACTCACTAAATAAACGATTAGATAAGATTGAAAGAGCTAATGTGAGTGCAATAGGTGCTACTAACCTTGTTTGTGAGATTTGTGGAATGCAGGGACATGACATGATGGGATGCCCACATGGATCCAGGCGCCGGGTGAGCAAGTGAACTCTTGTAACAACTACTATGATACGAACCCGAAGCTGCCCAACTATGCTCCCCCAAATCCCTACAACCAAAGAAGAAACAACCCTTACCTCTCCTCCTCGGCAACTACAAAGAACACGCTTAATCATGAGTTCCAAGAGGGTCAAGGTAATAAGAGAGCAGCAGACCGGGTATCCTCGTGTACAAAGATCTAAACTCGAGACTTTATTTGAAAGTTTTGTCGAAACTCAGACAAAACAGAATGAGGAGTTTAGACAACAAGGAAGGGCAGTGGGTGAAGCAATAAAAGAGCTAGCATCTAAGGTAGACAACTTAGCAACTCATAACAAGATGCTAGAAACCCAGATTGCCCAACAAGCCAGCACGTACTCGAGACCTAAGGGTACATTCCCGGGGCAACCCGAAGCAAATCCCAATGAGCATTGCAATGTCATACACTTGAGGGATGATAAGCTTGGGGTGGGGGTAGCTGAAATGGACGTGGAACCGGAGGAGGACACGAGCGAAAAGGAAGAGCCAGAACCGAAATATGTCCCTCCACCACCGTACCAACCCCCAATACCTTTCCCACAGAGGCTGGTCAAGAAAAAGCAAGTAGATGTAGAGACTAAAATGCCTACTAAACTGAAAGACCCAGGTAGTTTCTCCATCGCTTGCTCGATCGAACAAGTGGAAATAGACCCAGCCTTATGTGACTTAGGGGCTAGCACGAGCTTGATGTCCCTCACTATCATGGAAAGGTTGGGAAGCAAAGAGTTGAGACCATTCAAATTCCCCTTACAATTTGCAGATGGCTCAACTAGGACTCCTCTAGGCATACTAGAGAATGTTCCTGTAAAGGTAGGGAAAATTCTCATCCCTACCGACTTCCTGGTATTGGACATGAAAGGGAATTCTAAATTCCCCATCATTTTAGGAAGGCCATTCTTGGCAACCGCTGGAGAATTAATAGACGTAAGGAATGGCAAACTCTCTCTAAATGTAGAGGAAGGTAGGGTAAATTTTCAGTTGACTAACTCTTGTAACAACCCTCCTTTTGAGAGCCATATGTGCAGAATTGATGTAACGTCTCCAGCGGTAGAGAAAGAACTTAACATGGAAGCAACTCCAAAGATATGCAAGGCTAATGATGCACCCAGCAGTGATGGAGTTGGAGTTGCTGTCCATGCGGAAACAAAACTTCCGCCGGGAGGAAGGAAGGCTAGGAAGCTCCGAGAGAAAAGAGCGAAGCGGAAGCATTATTGGCCGTATGAGCAGAAACGGCTTTTTGAAGGAGTTCCTTGGAAGAGAAGTGTGCCTGCACTTCTACGCCCAGCCGACCCCGGTCGATTTAAGGAAGTATGGTCAAGCTTAAGACTATAAATAAGCGCTTCTTGGGAGGCAACCCAAGTTTTCTTTCCCTTTTTCCTTTTGTTTTTGAATTAACCTCTTGAATAATTTGAGAAGATCAAGAGGCAAAAATATCATTAATAGGTTTGTCTAGTGTTTTCAGGTTGAGAAAGGGAGGAAGAGCATAAAAAAGATAAAGTCAGAGGCCATCACGCCCTGGCCGTGACAGTGGTCACGGCCGTGATGAACTAAACAAGAGCACAGAAAGGATCACGGCCTAGCCGTGACAACCATCACGGGCGTGATGAGTAGGATGCCAAGGCCAGAGAGCATCACGGCCCAGCCGTGATGTAGATCACGGTCGTGACAGGGCAACTCCTGAGGACCAGAAACTATCACGGCCTGCCCATGATGAGCCTCACGGCCGTGATACAATTTCCACCCAAGTTTTGACTGGAATGTGAAGCCAACACCCGCTACCGACTCGGTAAGTTGTTCCATTTTTCTCCTCTCTCCGACTTGATTATTTACATTGGAAACAATGTAAGTAATCAAGCTTGGGGTAGGGGTATTTATTTTTGCATTTGCATTGTTGCATTCATATTGAATTCTCATAGGCATGGATTGGTATGATCACATTCTCTAGATTGCTCCTCACTTAGAACATGCATCCGATTGTGAGAACTTGGAGCCCAATGAATTGAGATAGTGAATTTTGAACCCAATTTTTCATTATTCTTGTGATATGGCTAAAAATAAAAGTTCTTGAGATAGTCATTTGATAGTTGATAATTAGCATGTGGTTCCTTAAACTTGTGTACCTCACTGATTTTTGAACTACTAAATGTAAGATTTTGAGCCAATAGGGGTATTCACTAAATCTACCCCATTTCTTGTGATAGAGTGATTTAATTCCTCATGGACTGTATTTTCTAGAACTTGACTTGAAACCATTTCAAAACTTAAAAATTTCTGAAAACATTTTTGGAAATGATTGAGGCACTAGGTATTTTTCCGGCCTCCCGAGCTTTGAATGATAAATGCTACCCTTTAGTTGCTCAAGTTTGAGCCTAAAAAAAAAAATACTTTTCTTGATACCTTGAATTACTTTGATAAATAATGCTTGGTAAGGCACCTTTTAAAGTATTACAAAAAAAAAAGGGCAAAATGGTAGTTGGAAAAAGAATGGGATGAAAATAATTTCTCTTGAGCTATAAATCTCCCCTTCTCCAAACAAATAAAAATGAAATAAACAGAAAAAAAATGGAGAAGGGGATGACAACGAAAGTGAGAAATGAAAAGAAAAAGAAAAAAAAATATAATAGAAGGAAGAAAGGTGGAAAAAGTAAATCAAAGCCCCCAAAAAGGTATTTTAGAAGGTGTCATACTTTGTAATGTTTGATAATCTATCTAGCCTTCTTGAAAATTCCCTTTCTTTGATTTTCCCACCTAACAATAAATCCCATGGCCACATTACAACCAAAGGAAAAGACCTCTTGATTCTTAAGTGTTTTCATTAATAAAGTGGAGATTTGGTTAATGGTCAAGCCTATGGTAAAATACTTTCCTTGAGGAAATAGAGTGAATTGTCATAAACCCTAAAACACTTGAGTGAGGTGAGATGAGTGCCCAAATCAGTGAGGACATGAACTTGAAAAACCTAAGCTTCTAATTGGACTTGAACTTGATTATCTCTTGAGTGCTTATTAAAAATGCCTATTACTTGGATTAGCTTCTAGGGTTCTTAGTTCACTATCCATGCTTTAATTGATTTATCTTATGGCCTGAGTAATTGCTTGAGGACAAGCAAAGTTTTAAGCTTGGGGTGATTTGATGAGTGTGATTCCACATCATCTTTGTCTATCATTTTGCATGCATTTTCATGTAGTTTAGGCATATTTTTATTAGATTTTAGGTTAATTTTCCTTTGGAACGGGTAAGGCGGTTTTCGTGTGTTGTTTTGCAGATATCAAGGGTAAATTGCTCAAGATTAACCATGATGAAGTTTGGATGAAGATGGAGCTTTAAAACTGAAGAAAATGAGCCAAACAGAGCCCATCACGGCCATGATCGAGCAAAACTGAAAAAGAAGAAAGACTGAAGTCAGAGTCTGTCACGGCCTGGCCGTGATAGCCATCACGGCCGTGACCCAAAACCACCACAAGTCAGAGCACATCACGGCCCTGCCGTGAAATTCTTCACGGGCCAAAATGCAGGCTCGCGTCGCGAAGCGAGATATTCGCGTCGCGAATTTCCTGATTTTGCAAAACTAGCAGTTGCAGAGACAGTCACGTCCTGGCCGTGATGGCCATCACGGCCGTGACGCGCATTACTTGGACCTGAAGAAACCGAAATAGATCAGATTTTGAGTTGGTTTGGGACTCTAACTTCCCCATTTCTATAAATATGGACCAAGGCATCAGATACACACATCAGACCTTTGGGGGCTACTACTCTAGGCATAGATTATAGATCTCTTCTCTTCTTCTCCTCTCTTGTCTTTTCTGATTTTCACTATGTTGTCAACCCAGCTTGTCATCTCCATGGCAAGACTGGAGTAGTAGTTTGTTTCTAGGGACTAGGGCTCTGCCCGAGGTTTGTAAATGATGTTGATTTGATGTAAAATCATTGTTGATTTCGTTATTGTTTTAGATCTGATTTCTAGTGTGTTAATCACTCATAAATTTCGGCAACCGTTTATTTACGTGACATAGACGTTCTAAGGAGGAACCTAGCGGTGAACTTAGGATTTCTAGTGTGTTTCACTCGTAAAGTCCAGCGGCCGCTTGTTTGTGAGAAGTTGATGATCTAAGGAGGAACCTAGCGGTGAACTTAGGTTGTTTGCATGACTGAGACATTCCAAGGAGGAACCTAGCGGTGAACTTGGGTGTCGGACCTATAGAAGTCAGACTTGGGACTGAAATCACGAGAGTTAGAAGCCGTCCCTCGAGGAGCAACGAGTTGTCACGGAACGCAAAGGGTCCAATCTGGGATCGACTACCACGAGAGTAGGGGTCGGGTCAATTGGGCACGGCTTTTGTAACCCGAGAGGGAGCTTAAGCTATCAGAGGATAAACTCGCCTTCAAGGCAATTTCGGTAATCAACAAAGGTAAATCTGTTAGCAACATAAACAGCCTCAAAGGTAACCCAAATCCCTAGGAATCCGTTTAAATCGAAAACCCCAAAAACATTTGTTTTCTGCTCGTCTATCTTTTAATTTCAAATTCAAACCAATTTCAAAACCCTTACAAAGTCCAGATCTAATCGATTCAAAAACCGATTGCGATTCGAGAACACAGTCTCTGTGGGTTCGATATCTTTTATTACTTGACGGCAGTCCGGTACACTTGCCGGAATCGCACGCGCGCGTTGACTTACGCGACATCACCAACCAAGTGATAAGAAGATGACTCCTCAAGTCTCTGGGTCCTCAACGGCGATGTCCTCGGTCTCTAAAAATAATACTTATAATGAGATATAAAATCCCAGTGATCAACAATATAGTTTTATAAAAGATTTTCGAAAATAACATTGTTCTCAGCCGGCGCGGTAACCGAAAAAAAACTGTCCATGACACCTGCTAATTTTCCAAAATAATATATATAAAAGAAAATACTTTTAATATTAACAATAATTTCATCAACTCAATAGCATATAATGTAACAATAACTCATCTCAATACATCACATTCCATATACCAAATAAATTCTAGATTAATCCAAGCGGCCCGAAGACCTCCTAGTTAAATTGGTCTCTTACAGGCATGCCATAAATTCATACATCACACGACAATGGCATCCCATTGCCCACCCCTACTCACGAGGAGTGTTTCGATGTCACCCTCCTGTCGGGGACATTTCTATTTCGATACCTCCCATGTGCACATGGTGGTATTTCTCCTTTTTCGACACCCCAACCTATGGCGGTGTTACTTTCGATACTCATTTTTAGGTAGTATTACTTATTTTCGACATCCCAATTATATGGGGATGTTACTTTCGATACCCCATTACGGTGGTATTACTTTTCGATACCCCTATCATAGGTTGTATTACGGAAAACATCATACAACTCATCATGAGGCATGAATTTCATGTCTCATACATGTTCATTTACCATAAATTAAATATTTAATCCTATCATGCATACTAAATAGACTTATGTCATGTCTCCAAGTAAATTTATAATTACACTATGACAATCACGAGCATAAAGACATAACATATGGCATCAAGCATATCATTCAACTAGTACAAAAATCAATCATGTATTCAATTCAAATTCCAAAAAAAACTATAAGGTAGACCCTTCCACAAACATACAAATGAGGAATGCAGTCCTAAATTTTGTAAGCAAAACAATGAATTGAAATATGAGTTCATCAATTTTAAATTCACCGTAAACACATAAAAATACCATGGAAAGTGTTCGCAAAAGGCATCATTACTCACCTCTCGAAGGTCTCCAAAAGCTCCCAAAAATTATATATGATAAAACCTACAGCTTCGTTAAAATTATTTCTTATCACTGCTGACGTTAATTGACCTGCCTGCTAGTGTGCTTGTACTGCCCAAGAAGGAAACACGTAAACTCGCTGTGTTGCAGCGCTACTGGCCCGTATGCACAGTGACCGAATTTATATATATGCCTGGGAAGTCAACTAACGCATAAGATTTAGGTTTTATAATTCTTTTTATTTTGTTAAAATTAAGAATTGCTTGGGCTTAACGCCCTTGTTTCATAATTCTTTTTTTTATTTTATATATATATATATATATATATATATATTTGCATTCTTTATAATAGTTAATAAATTTCAATAAATCCTTATATTATCACTTCTTTACACTAAATCTCTTATTTATATTTTATTTGCACTATACTTTTTAATAACTTAATAGTACTATTATTATTTTATTTATCTTTTTTTTTTTCAAATTAATTATGTTAGAATTTTAGGATGTTACATTTTCTCCACTCCTTAAATAATTTCGTCCCCGAAATTCATCTCATACACACACACCCATTGTAACATATGTCATATTCAAAACTAAAAGGTTACCATACCTTAGATAATAAAATCTGGGTACTGACAGACGATGTCCTCCTCCATCTCCCAAGTGGCTTCCTCAGGAGTCAATCATTCCCATAGCACTTTCACCAATGGAATCGTCTTGTTCCTCAGAGTCTTAGTGCTCTTGTCCATGATTTGACTAGGCTTTGGCTTATAGATCAAATTATCCTTCAATTGTACAGACTCAGGAGCTATCACATGAGATTCATCATACACATATTTTCTGAGCTGCGACACATGGAAAACATCATGAAGGTTTGCCAACTGTGGCGGGAGAGCCAGTCGATAAGCAACAGGCCCGACTCTTTTAAGGATTTGGAAAGGTCCCATGAAATGAGGATTTAGTTTGCAGATTTTCATCGACCGCCCTACCCCCGTCTTAGGAGTGACTCTCAAAAATACATGCTCACTTTCCTAGAATTCTAGAGGTTTTCTCCTTTTGTCGGCATAGCTCTTCTGTCTACTTTGCGTTGTGCGCATCCTCTCCCTAATCATTTTGATTCTCTCAGAGGTCTCATGGACCAATTGAGGTCCTATCAAGGTTTTCTCACCTATCTCACACCAACATAAAGGGGACCTACACTTCCTCCCATATAGGGCCTCATAGGGTGCCATGCCTATACTAGCATGATAACTATTGTTATACGCAAACTCAATGAGAGGTAGGAATCTATCCCAACTCCCTCCTTCATCCAGGACACACGCTCTAAGCATGTCCTCAAGGGTCTGAATGGTCCACTATGACTGACCATCTGTTTAGGGATGATAGGCCGTGCTGAGGTTCAACTTAGTCCCAAAGGCTTGCTGAAAAGCTTTCCAAAATCTAGAGGTAAACCTCGGGTCTCTATCTGACACTATAGATGTGGGTATCCCATGAAGCTTGACTATTTCCTTGATATAGAGGTATGCCAACTTGTCTAAGCTATAGGTTGCCTTAATTCGCAAGAAGTGGGCAGACTTGGTCAACCTATCCACTATCACCCAAATTGCGTCTAAGCCCAAACGCGTCTTAGGTAACCCCATCACAAAGTCCATAGAAATTCTCTCCCACTTCCATTCTGGAATCTCCAAGGACTGCAACAACCCCGAAGGCTTCTGATGTTCTATCTTAACCTTTTGGCACACTAAACACCTAGCTACGAAGCTAGCCACATCAGCTTTTTCATTCCTGGCCACCAATACATCCTCTTAAGGTCTTGGTACATCTTAGTTATCCCAGGATGTATGGTAAACTTTCCCTTATGAGCTTCCTATAATATCTTCTCTCTAAGGCTCCCCTCCTTAGGAACAACGGTCCTATTCTTAAACTTCACTAGCCCATCAACAGACAACTCATAACCCTCTTGTCCCAACCGAGACTGCAACTCCTGGTCTAAAAGTTGTTCCCGCCTAACCTCGTCTCTAAGGTCACTGTTAATTTCCAACCTATTCAACTTCAAACTTAAGACATTTAAGGACACATCCAACACTTCCATATTCATGTCCCTAAACTCTTCCATGAGGTTCAGCTCTTGCACCATCAAGCTTGACACATGTAGGGACTTCCTACTCAAAGCATCCGCCACCACATTGGCTTTTCCCGGATGGTATTCAACTCGAAGTCATATTCCTTAAGGAACTCCATCCACCTTCGTTGTCTCATGTTCAAATTGTAACGCCCCGCCTTGGGCATTACTTACGTAACACGTGCAGAATTTAAAATTAAAAGATAATTTGCTGGTGCTTTCGGAAAATAATTTATATAAGTATATAAGTGTCTGAAATTGGGTATAAAAATTTTGTCACGACTCCTAAGACTTGATTGGCACACAGACTTACTATCATAGTATGGCAAGCCTATTTAATTTAAAGAATATACTTGAATAAAAGCTAGTATTTTACGAAAATTTCAACAGAGTCTCCTCTGTAATTCGGATATCCCAGGTAAAAGAACACCTGCTAAAATAATTTCATTTTCATTCCAGAATTCCAGTTACACTAAATACAACCAGGCATTAATATGCTAAAGATAGTTATATCAATTAGCTATACATGACCAAAAGGAAAAGTTTAAGTTTTCATTCAAAAGAGACGCTCTCCGAGCCATAAACATTCTGTTTTAAAATATAGACTCTCTGAGTCATACTCATACATACTTATCAAAAATCCAAGTCTCAAACCCTAAGCTGGTCATTCTAAAAGTTATTCCTGAGAAGAACTCACGTGATCGTTCCACAATCAAATACTTCATCAAGCAACTAGATCTAAGTCTCTGAGTGACTTAGGAAGACTCCTCTGCACATCTGTACTAAAATACCCAGGGTACAATAGCAAACCAGAAGAAACCTGATATGTTTGTAAGGGTGAGATACCGACAAATGGATATATCACACAACAACCATATACATGATACATACATCACATAATCATATAAGCAGTTAAATCATGCATATACATAACATAACAGTGTTATATCAAAGGGTCTCAAACCCGCATACCAATCTTTGAAAATATTCATGACACTTCAATATCAGGCTCTAACTTAATCTCCGGAGATCCCAACATCCTCAAAATGAGTTGATCAGGCTCGATACACCGTCTCATTGGCTAGCTAAGCACAACGATAATACACCGTCTCATTGGCCATTTAGGCACAACGATTATGCACGTCGTTTCATTGTCCATTTAGGCACAACGATACACGTACACCGTCTCATTGTCCAATTTAAGAACAACGATAATACACCGTCTCATTGGCTAGCTAAGCACAATGATAATACACCGTCTCATTGGCCATTTAGGCACAACGATTATGCACGTCGTTTCATTGTCCATTTGGCACAACAATACACGTACACCGTCTCATTGTCCAATTTAAGAACAACGATAATAAGGCACGTCTGCCTGGGGAAATGCACATGAGAAAATATTTTATTTAAAAGGATTTCTTTGTGTTCATTCTTTTCATTGTCGCTGCTCAAAGCTAACGACTTAAATCATCATTTCCCCATCACTTGAAAACTCATAAGCATAGGACTCATAGTCCGAATGCTCAATCACAATGCCCAAGACCGTGGCCGCAGTCAAGGGTTGTGGTCGTATAAAACAACCTTCACCTTTAATCATGTTCATCACACGCGGTTAGAATACACAGTCCAACACAGCGCGATTAGGACCTAAGTCCATAACATCATAACCAGGACTCGTAGTCCCGAATTCACACTGATTCAAGATCACGTGCGCATCACTGAATGCTAGAGGCGACGTCTCGCGTACTAGATTCTCTTTCTTAAGTACTTATTTTTCGTTCAGTGAAAAACAAATTCAAAACCGAATCCTCGATAACCTATCCAGGTTATCGAAAAGTTTCTAAAATATTTAGGAAAAACCTTTTCTTTGAAAATCTTTTATAAAGCATCTTTGAAATTCTTTTGTCTTTGAAATATTTCCCCCCAATAGGATATTGCCAAATAATCTTGAAAGTTTTTCACTTGGAGACACGTAGTTCGAAAAGGATTTTTCTCTTGTATAACAATAGTTCACCAAAACCATTTCAACATTTAAAACAAGTCCTTTAAGTTTAAAGAGCTTTTGGAAAAGAACACCAATCCCTTCATCTTCAAAGTTTATTAAGGTTTTCAATCCTTATTATGGTTGAGCACAGACGCACGTCTGGCTTAGCAAACTTTCAATCAACAGCAGTATATATATCATCAGTGCAATGCTAATATCACAGTTGAAAGCAGTTCATCATATATATGCATTATATCATTTAGAAACAAGTACAGTTCAACATCAGATAATAGAACAACAGTTCAAGTACATTAGATAATCAAGTAAGCTCAATCAACAGGTAAATATCCAATTAAACACTTACACACATGCATACAGTTATTGAATATCCCTAGGCAAACTCCCCTTACCTTTGAAGACAAGTAAAGGATCCTCGTCTTAATACTCACATTAGCTCCAAGAGTGTAACTACCTACTCCATCAAGCAAGCATAGCCGTGTCAAACGTCTCAGAGAGGGAATCCAACAACGCGCAACAACCAAAAATCAAGAAATCAATTTCACATGATCAAACATACATTCTAACTTTATCTAAACACTTAATCTAATTACCAAACAAGGTTATTTTTAAAGAAAATCATGTTTGAAGCTCACGCTTCCCAATACCCTTTAAGGAAACTTTGTTTTGATTAAAAGATCATGAAAAAGAACTTTGGAAATCATCCATTAAGAGTCCTAATTGCTCTAAATCATAATTAATTTCACAAAAACATACCCAAATTCAAATAAAATCAAATTGGGGTTTTAGGGCTCCTTATTAAAATTTAGGGAAAACTCAGAATAATGAAATTGGTTTAGGGAAACACAAATTCACAGTCCTAATTTCATAAAACAAGCTTTAATCTTAAGATTAAAATCTGAAATCGGAGGGTTAGGGTTAGGGTTTCAAAATCAATTTGGGGATTTACAAAAGAGAAGAGGTTAGAGGTAAAACTCTTACCCAAGGAAGAAAAAGAGATGACATGGTGGTTGTTTGAAAGTCCGGCGCGGTGGCTAACCGTGACGACGCGGCGGCAATGAAACAGCTGTCTGAAAGAACATATTTTTGAAGAATCCAGGAATCAAACAATGGATGTGAGCTTCATAGTAGGGAGGAAGGTGGTCGAACCACCATGACGGCGACCGAGGAACCTGCCGTGACGGCTAGCGGTGTCGAACGGAGGACCAACACGCACCAGAACGTGTCATCGTCGTCCTTACTCCAAGCGGGCCAAACGTGCGAGCTGATAGGCTGAGATGTGCGGTCGTCTTCCTGCTCTAGCGGCGTCTAGATGATGGATAAAGGAGGCGGAATAATGGCTTGAAGAAAGAGAGAAGGAGAAGAAAGATGGAGAGAGGAGGAGGAAGAAGAAAAACAGAAAGAAAGAGAAATAGAAACACAGAGAGAGGTATTGAGTATAAGGGAGAGAGAAGATAGAAACCTGATTTTAACTTTGTATTAGTAATAGTAGGTACAAAATGAGTGGTAAATATTAGGCCTAAAATAAATATGTTTTTACTTTTTGGATTCTAAAAATAAAGATTGATAAAGATATAATTTCGAAATTCAAATTAGAGTAAAGATTAATAATTGAACTGATCCACTAAGAAAATACTCAGTCCAAAATTTAATCTCCGATAAATGTCAAACCAAAATATTTTTAACTCTAAAATTAAATAGAATGAGAATATGAAAATGCTTTTCTCTTAATCATATTATGAAAAATATTTTTCTGTACTGGTATATTAGTGACAATAACGTAATTATTGTCTAGTAAGCGTGCATTCACTGAATTGAGTCAGTGCTAACGCACCCAATAAAATAATTTGAAGAGAGTAATTTAATTACTCAAACTAAACCACATAACATAATAAATTTAAACATCCAAATAAAATAATTAATCATAGGTGTAAAAACTAGGGTGTTACATTACTACCCCTCTTAAAAAAATTTCGTCCTCGAAATTTCGTAGCTCAAAACTACACAGGATTTGTAATCACACCTTAACCCTAAAATCTTACTTGGTATTCTCATCGCTTCATTCCTTTTATCTATAACTTTATAACAAGATCGATTCTTATACCATTTTATTTATCCTCGAGATTTTTCACTACCGCATTATCCCCACTACCTTCAATATTTCATCTTAGTCTATTACACTTGCAAGAACAAAATCAACACTATCTTTACCATAACATCAATTAACCTTCTACTCAAGAGATGCAATCATAGTCTTAGTCCATTTAGGCTTAGTCTACTCTTCTAATCATATCAAATTAACACTTTTCAAGTCTCCAATCAAACGTCGTAACATTCCTGAGTTGCACATGATATACTTTGCGCCAAAAACCTAAGAAATTCAATCTCATTAAAATTGAATCTTACCACATCCAACATAGTCCGTTCTCTTCTTAATTCCTCTCGGATCTTTTGCCTACTTCGATTTCATATCCTTCATTTGACTCTCATTTTCAATTTAGTTCTCAAGCCCCGTTAGTATCCATGGTTTAAGAAATTTCCCATGCATCTACCTGATAAGCCTCTGGCTTATCTAGTTTTATGACTAGATGAACTAGGGTTCATGTGCCTATTTATTCGAGTTCAATCTCATTTTCGCCCAAATTTGCCTTGTTTTGTTCCTAAGTTGGACTTTGACTCATTTTGCGTATTTTGTGTAGTTTTTAGGTTATTTTGAATAGAATTACGCTGGTGGGTGCTTTTTTTTGTTTCAGGTTAAATAAGTGAAGCTCCGGGAGTCAAGGAAAGTCGAAAAGCAGTGGAAAGTGCAAGTCTGGAGACACTCGCCTCGCGAGTGTATTCTCGCCCCGCGAGCCTGAAAGTCAACAAAGCAGCAAAAGTCATCACTTCAGTCTCGCCACGCGAGAGGTGTTTCGCCCCGCGAATCATGAAGACCTGCAAGACAGAGACCATCACGGCCAAGCCGTGATGAAGACCACGCCCGTGGCAGTTTAAGGTTTGAAGACTCGCCCCGCGAGAGACATCTCGCCTCGCGAGAGAATGAAGACTTGGAAGTCAGAGACCATCACGGCCCAGCCGTGATGAAGGTCACAGCCTAGAATTGAAGACTCGCCCCGCGAACACACTTTCGCCTCGCGAGAGTTTAAATTGAAAGCGCGCCAATTTTAATTCTCGCCTCGCGAGAGAGCGCAGATCAGGATTACTATTTAAAGGCTGTTGCAGATCAGATTGAGGAGGCAACTTGGAGGAGGCTGTAAGGTTTTTGGAGGGGCCGCGAATCCTAGTAGTTTTCCACTGTTTAGAGTAGCGTTTAGGGTAATTTCTTTTCTCTTTGGAGCTGTGTCTCCCTTTTTCTTATGGAGATTATGTCCGATTGTTTGTCTATGAGCATGAGGAACTAATCCCCTAGTCCGAGGGAATGATGAAGCCACCCATGGCGATGTAATGTTCATGTGATGTATGTCTTTCTCCCCTACTTTTAATTGATGTTTTCCGATTCTGAATTGAATGCTTGATCATATGTTTTGCGTGATTGATTTGTTAAACGTGTTTGAGGCCGAGAGGCGATTCGCGTTTTAGAACTTGAATTGGGATCACTAATCGAATATTGCACGAGAGTGAGTAGGAGATTAGTGCAACCATATAGGGAACAAGAATTAACCAAATTCGAGATTAGGATTATGAGACCTAGTAAGTAATTAATCCAATTGTCGAATACGTCCTAATGAGCACGAGAGTGGATTTAGGAGAATTTAGGGGTCCCGGTTGACATTGTAATTGAACTTAGGGAGGAATTCATCATCACTTGGGTGTACATATTGGGTAGGTGGATTTGTGACCTTGGACAATTTAATTTCAGATTTTTAATTAATTAGTTTAATAGATTGTTAATTGAATTTCGATTCCATTCTCTCTTCTCTCTCTCAACCACCTTCTGTAACTTGACCGAACGTATCTGATTTCCCGCGGATTAGTCGAATTGGTGGCCCAATCCCTGAGTTCGACCTCGGTAATTACTTACCGTGTTATTTTTATTACTTGCGACGACCCGGTACACTTGCCGGCGTCACAACAAGTTTTTGGCGCCGTTGCCGGGGATTGGCACAACCAGTTTTACTAATTTTAGGGTAGTTTGATTATTTGGTTAAGTTATTTTTATTTTTATTTTTATTTTTAATTTCTATTATTATTCTCTATTTCTTGATCCCACTTGGTCTTGGCCCTGTTTTGTATGCGAGGTACCCTTTCAAGGCGGATTGCGAATCATGGAGACTGTTTATTTTCCAGCCTTGGACGGTGTTACAAAATATGACTTTGGGCCTAATATAACCCTGGGAGATCACTGGCGCTGGGGACGTAATTGCCCTCATGCACAAGCTTACAGTGTAATCATGAAGCATGAGGAGGAATGGGAATGGAATGAGCAAACACCGTTGAAAGCTGCTCTAGAACAATATCCCCAGGAGCTATCCACCTCTGACGCCAAGCCAAGAGCCAACTGTGACAGTATCGAAACTGTGATGCAGAATTTCAAAACGCAAGTCGAGGAGATTTGCAAGCAGTTAGTACAAGAGTCACATGAAGCCCAATTTGAAGAAAATCTGGTTTTGGGGATAGATCAAAATGAAGACGAAGTGGTAGTGGATTCCACCCTGCTTGCCAAGCAACCGAAAATTTCTGCATTGGATAACTATGTTGGCTTACATGCATGTGTGGACATGGGTAAGTTAGACCCTCCCACTTGTCTGGCACACTTCCTCGTGAAGACACCAGTTGACCCGAGAGGAAGTGAGTTCATCATTGCGGAGGTCAAAGAAGTTTTCACACTCAGACTAGAAGGAAGTATGGATAGAGTCATATTGCTCCTACGAGGGCCACTTCATAAACCATGGGATCCGGGTGGAGGATCTCACATGATGAGCATCTCTTGGCCTTTGTACCACAGATTATGGGATCCAGGTGGATGCTTCTTAATAAGTCAAGCTCGGGACGTTAAACAAGCGCTTCTTGGGAGGCAACCCAAGCTAGGTATCCCTCTCTTTTCCTAACTTTTGTTTTGTTTTTGTGTTTGCTTTTTGTGTTCTGTTTTTGTTTGTCGCTCTTGAATAATTTGAGAAGATCAAGAGTTTTTGTATGAAATGTCGTGTCGGCAAGTTTGTTGGATTTTAATTAGATTGAGCGTAGATTGATTGCATGAATTATTTGACCATTGATGATTTCCCCTAAGTTCTGAAATTAGAAAAGTTTATCCCCACTTAAAAATTGAAAACTGAACTTTGAGATTTATTATGATTGCTTGATTTATGATAAGTTTGGGGTGAGGGGGTGCACACACTAGGAATTGTATCTCGGTCAAACAATTTGCAAAATGTCCAGGTGAGGATTTGAGCCTCCAACTCTGTTTTTGAATGTGTGAATCACTGTTAAGTTGCACTTTCCCGAATTTGCTTGAATCTCTTCATGGTTTGCATGTTTATGTGTTGCATCAAATGATTTAGGCGATTTTCTTTGAAATAACCACTTGGCCTGAAAAGAACCATCCCTAATGCATGTTCCCTAGTTAGCCAAATTGAGCCCAATTGACCTATTGTTTCTTGATGACCCTACATTACGAGCCAAAATCTGAAAAACCATGTTAACCCAATCTTAGGATTAGGAGAGCATGGAAATGAGCAAGAGAAAGGTTGTGAGAAACTAAGTTTGGGGTGGCTACGAGGTGATATGTCATGTTGGGATGAGAAAAAGAAAATAAAGGTTGAAACCCAAGGCAATAAAAAAGAAAAAAAATAAAATAAAATAAAAAAAATATTTGCCAAAGGAAAAGGGGCAGAACAAAAAGATTAGCAAGGAAAAGGCTGTAGTCACCCGATACAAAAAGAAAAATGGAAAAAGGAATTTGAGTGGAAATGTGTTTAATGCTCATGCTCTCTTAGTTCCTAGGGACTTAAGCCTAAATATCCTTCATTATCCTACCTTGAGCCAGGCCCCATTACAACCTTTAAAAGACCTTCTGATGTTGCATACATGTTTACGTGGGGACCATTTTCGAGATGAAAGTCAAATTCATGGGAAGTGCTCTTGATAAGTGAAATCGAGTGAAAAAGTTGAAAGCCTAGACGAATTTGAGCGAATGAGTGAACTCTTACATACCCTTGTGAGGAAGGCAGTTGTTTGAAATTGGTGATCTTCCTTTTGTGTGTGACCCTGATCCTCAACTTAGACTAATGATTGCATGAATGATGAAGTTCTCAATGGTTTAAAGTAAATGAATGTGGGGATTACATTGATGTAAGGGGGAGATCATTGGAGAAAAACTGTTTTGTAAAGTTGCATTAAATTTGTGCGAAATGGATTGATTCCTTTAGGCTTGCCAAGTCTTGAGTCGTTTTTGAGTTTTAAGCTTGCTTGGGGACAAGCAAGGTTTAAGTTTGGGGTATTTTGATAAGCCTCTGGCTTATCTAGTTTTATGACTAGATGAACTAGGGTTCATGTGCCTATTTATTCGAGTTCAATCTCGTTTTCGCCCAAATTTGCCTTGTTTTGTTCCTAAGTTGGACTTTGACTCATTTTGCGTATTTTGTGTAGTTTTTAGGTTATTTTGAATAGAATTACGCTTGTGGGTGCTTTTGTTGTTTCAGGTTAAATAAGTGAAGCTCCGGGAGTCAAGGAAAGTCGAAAAGCAGTGGAAAGTGCAAGTCTGGAGACACTCGCCTCGCGAGTGTATTCTCGCCCCGCGAGCCTGAAAGTCAACAAAGCAGCAAAAGCCATCACTTCAGTCTCGCCACGCGAGAGGTGTTTCGCCCCGCGAATCATGAAGACCTGCAAGACAGAGACCATCACGGCCAAGCCGTGATGAAGACCACGCCCGTGGCAGTTTAAGGTTTGAAGACTCGCCCCGCGAGAGACATCTCGCCTCGCGAAAGAATGAAGACTTGGAAGTCAGAGACCATCACGGCCCAGCCGTGATGAAGGTCAAAGCCTAGAATTGAAGACTCGCCCCGCGAACACACTTTCGCCTCGCGAGAGTTTAAATTGAAAGCGCGCCAATTTTAATTCTCGCCTCGCGAGAGAGCGCAGATCAGGATTACTATTTAAAGGCTGTTGCAGATCAGATTGAGGAGGCAACTTGGAGGAGGCTGTAAGGTTTTTGGAGGGGCCGCGAATCCTAGTAGTTTTCCACTGTTTAGAGTAGCGTTTAGGGTAATTTCTTTTCTCTTTGGAGCTGCGTCTCCCTTTTTCTTATGGAGATTATGTCCGATTGTTTGTCTATGAGCATGAGGAACTAATCCCCTAGTCCGAGGGAATGATGAAGCCACCCATGGCGATGTAATGTTCATGTGATGTATGTCTTTCTCCCCTACTTTTAATTGATGTTTTCCGATTCTGAATTGAATGCTTGATCATATGTTTTGCGTGATTGATTTGTTAAACGTGTTTGAGGCCGAGAGGCGATTCGCGTTTTAGAACTTGAATTGGGATCACTAATCGAATATTGCACGAGAGTGAGTAGGAGATTAGTGCAACCATATAGGGAACAAGAATTAACCAAATTCGAGATTAGGATTATGAGACCTAGTAAGTAATTAATCCAATTGTCGAATACGTCCTAATGAGCACGAGAGTGGATTTAGGAGAATTTAGGGGTCCCGGTTGACATTGTAATTGAACTTAGGGAGGAATTCATCATCACTTGGGTGTACATATTGGGTAGGTGGATTTGTGACCTTGGACAATTTAATTTCAGATTTTTAATTAATTAGTTTAATAGATTGTTAATTGAATTTCGATTCCATTCTCTCTTCTCTCTCTCAACCACCTTCTGTAACTTGACCGAACGTATCTGATTTCCCGTGGATTAGTCGAATTGGTGGCCCAATCCCTGAGTTCGACCTCGGTAATTACTTACCGTGTTATTTTTATTACTTGCGACGACCCGGTACACTTGCCGGCATCACAACACTACCCTATTGCCCAAAGAAAATACACAACTCCTAACAATTCCTTCATCTAAAGGCAGGGATCCATCACTTATGCAAGGAAATGCTTGTATCGTATATGCCCTTATCTTATTTATTTGCAGCCGAGAAAAGAGATTATAAAACAGAGTTTCTCTAAGGCCATAACCCCTAGGAGTTGCACCAAAACAAAGCCAAGAAATCCAGGTGGACACTCCCTAATGGCAAATCTTGGATTTAAAATATCTAGTTTCCACTATGGATCATCAACCACATTTTTACCAAAATAAGACTTCAAAGATTATAAACATTTCATCATAGCTTATCACACTCGAAAGACACAATCAAAACTTAATCACTTCTTGCCTCAAAATTTGTCTACTAGCAAAACTTCTTCAACACCTTATCCTCACAACGAACATCAAGTTCAACCTTAACTCTATCACATATATCAACTTTCCACCCAAAGCACACAATTATAGTCTTAGTTTTCTTTGAATATATTCCACCACTCCAAATTTTATCACAGTCATTCATTTCAATCTTAAAGAATACGATTACATTTCTCCATGCAACTACAACCAAAAGGAATCACTTCAACTTGAATTATCCAAAATCATAATTCTTAAACTTTTCTAACAACTTAGTTTCACTCAAGAACTCCTCTTTACTATTTCCGTTCAGCTTAAGGAAAACTACCCTATATATTTTTCCGTTAATCCTCGGACTCACGAAGTCAATATTAACCATGAACTTTGATCACTACTCTAAATTCCTTTAATGATATATCTGCCTCGATCATGATAAGGTCCATTGTAATCATCCCACTCAATTATGTTGAACTTAAGGGTCCTCATAGTACCATTCACATCTATACTCTAACGAAACTCCTATCAACTCTGGTTCGTCCTACCATAGAGATGACAAAAATTAAGTACCACACTATCTCCCAACTAACCCGCTAAGGATAGGTCATCTCATTACTTATCCATCCCGCTGAGGATGATCAGTTGGACTTAGCCTCAACTTAGTCCTCAACACTTAAAGTAAACTTAACCGACACACGTTAATAAACTTCCATTTTTTTTTTTATCTGAAACAACACTTGAAGATACTCCATGAAGTATAAACAATCCTCTGATACATTATTCGGTTCACTAACACTGCATAGTGGATCTTAACTTGTAAGAAGGGTGTAGACTTCACCAGTCGATCCACGATCACTTGAATTCAAACAAGACTCATGTAGACCTTCAGCAAACTCAACACAAGGATTCATGGCAATGCCAATATCTTAACAAGGATAGAAAATACTTTCATTAATTTGAAGGATACAGGAACATCCAGTATGGAAAAAGATCCTTCCATCAGGTTCGTGGGTGTAAAAATGCATGATCAATACACATTTACAAACATGAATCTAATAAAGTTCATTCTTCCACAAGAATCTTCCAGCGGATTCAAAGAATCAAGGGGTGAATAATGTCTAATCCAAAGAGGATTAATTCTTATTCTTAGTACAAGGAATTTACAAAATGATGACTTTCACCTCTACCAAAAATAGAAGCAACGAAACTAAGTTTCACCAAGAAACTTCTGCTATCACGAAATTATTTGTTATAACTCAAGAAATAATCATAACCACTTTTCTCAACAAAATGTGAAAGTATCCAGACCAATGGATTCCTTTAAATAAATTCACTCAAATGTCTAATACATCGAGGATTATTTATAAGTGTGAGTACGACTTCTCACAAATAAAGGAATGAATAACTGGAAATTTATGAATTAGCATAACTAATCCATAAGTCCTGACAGATTTCAAATTAAAATCAGAAAATATGTCTGACACGATTCGCAAGGATAATCGAATGTCATATTCAAACCCAAGTAACATTCAAGATCTAAGGTATCCCAGGACATAAAGTCCTTGGAAAGCCATCAAGAAAACATATACTTGTGCGTCAACACACATTGCTTCAACAAGAAACAATTCAAACAAGAGCAAACCAAAGATCACACAACAAAAACTTAACAGACCTATTCCCCAAAGATCCCGAAAGACTCGACCAGCTCTGATACCACCTTGTAACGCCCCCCCTTGGGGCATTACTTACGTAACACGTGCAGAATTTAAAATTAAAAGATAATTTGCTGGTGCTTTCGGAAAATAATTTATATAAGTATATAAGTGTCTGAAATTGGGTATAAAAATTTTGTCACGACTCCTAAGCCTTGATTGGCACACAGACTTACTATCATAGTATGGCAAGCCTATTTAATTTAAAGAATATACTTGAATAAAAGCTAGTATTTTACGTAAAATTTCGACAGAGTCTCCTCTGTAATTCGGATATCCCAGGTAAAAGAACACCTGCTAAAATAATTTCATTTTCATTCCAGAATTCCAGTTACACCAAATACAACCAGGCATTAATATGCTAAATATAGTTATATCAATTAGCTATACATGACCAAAAGGAAAAGTTTAAGTTTTCATTCAAAAGAGACGCTCTCCGAGCCGTAAACATTCTGTTTTAAAATATAGACTCTCCGAGTCATACTCATACATACTTATCAAAAATCCAAGTCTCAAACCCTAAGCTGGTCATTCTAAAAGTTATTCCTGAGAAGAACTCACGTGATCGTTCCACAATCAAATACTTCATCAAGCAACTAGATCTAAGTCTCTGAGTGACTTAGGAAGACTCCTCTGCACATCTGTACTAAAATACCCAGGGTACAATAGCAAACCAGAAGAAACCTGATATGTTTGTAAGGGTGAGATACCGACAAATGGATATATCACACAACAACCATATACATGATACATACATCACATAATCATATAAGCAGTTAAATCATGCATATACATAACATAACAGTGTTATATCAAAGGGTCTCAAACCCGCACAGTCAATCTTTGAAAATACGCATGGCACTTCAATATCAGGCTCTAACTTAATCTCCGGAGATCCCAACATCCTCAAAATGAGTTGATCAAGCTCGATACACCGTCTCATTGGCTAGCTAAGCACAACGATAATACACCGTCTCATTGGCTAGCTAAGCACAACGATAATACACCGTCTCATTGGCCATTTAGGCACAACGATTATGCTCGTTGTTTCATTGTCCATTTAGGCACAACGATACACGTACACCGTCTCATTGTCCAGTTTAAGAACAACGATAATACACCATCTCATTGGCTAGCTAAGCACAACGATAATACACCGTCTCATTAGCCATTTAGGCACAACGATTATGCACGTCGTTTCATTGTCCATTTGGCACAACAATACACGTACACCGTCTCATTGTCCAATTTAAGAACAACGATAATAAGGCACGTCTGCCTGGGGAAATGCACATGAGAAAATATTTTATTTAAAAGGATTTCTTTGTGTTCATTCTTTTCATTGTCGCTGCTCAAAGCTAACGACTTAAATCATCATTTCCCCATCACTTGAAAACTCATAAGCATAGGACTCATAGTCCGAATGCTCAATCACAATGCCCAAGACCGTGGCCGCAGTCAAGGGTTGTGGTCGTAGAAAACAACCTTCACCTTTAATCATGTTCATCACACGCGGTTAGAATACACACCCAACACAGTAGCGATTAGGACCTAAGTCCATAACATCATAACCAGGACTCGTAGTCCCGAATTCACACTGATTCAAGATCATGTGCGCATCACTGAATGCTAGAGGCGACGTCTCGCGTACTAGATTCTCTTTCTTAAGTACTTATTTTTCGTTCAGTGAAAAACAAATTCAAAATCAAATCCTCGATAACCTATCCAGGTTATCGAAAAGTTTCTAAAATATTTAGGAAAAACCTTTTCTTTGAAAATCTTTTATAAAGCATCTTTGAAATTCTTTTGTCTTTGAAATATTTCCCCCCAATAGGATATTGCCAAATAATCTTGAAAGTTTTTCACTTGGAGACACGTAGTTCGAAAAGGATTTTTCTCTTGTATAACAATAGTTCACCAAAACCATTTCAACATTTAAAACAAGTCCTTTAAGTTTAAAGAGCTTTTGGAAAAGAACACCAATCCCTTCATCTTCAAAGCTTATTAAGGTTTTCAATCCTTATTATGGTTGAGCACGACGCACGCCGTCTGGCTTAGCAAACTTTCAATCAACAGCAGTATATATATCATCAGTGCAATGCTAATATCACAGTTGAAAGCAGTTCATCACATATATGCATTATATCATTTAGAAACAAGTACAGTTCAACATCAGATAATAGCACAACAGTTCAAGTACATTAGATAATCAAGTAAGCTCAATCAACAGGTAAATATCCAATTAAACACTTACACACATGCATACAGTTATTGAATATCCCTAGGCAAACTCCCCTTACCTTTGAAGACAAGGAAAGGATCCTCGTCTTAATACTCACATTAGCTCCAAGAGGGTAACTACCTACTCCATCAAGCAAGCATAGCCGTGTCAAACATCTCAGAGAGGGAATCCAACAACGCGCAACAACCAAAAATCAAGAAATCAATTTCACATGATCAAACATACATTCTAACTTTATCTAAACACTTAATCTAATTACCAAACAAGGTTATTTTTAAAGAAAATCATGTTTGAAGCTCACGCTTCCCAATACCCTTTAAGGAAACTTTGTTTTGATTAAAAGATCATGAAAAAGAACTTTGGAAATCATCCATTAAGAGTCCTAATTGCACTAAATCATAATTAATTTCACAAAAACATACCCAAATTCAAATAAAATCAAATTGGGGTTTTAGGGCTCCTTATTAAAATTTAGGGAAAACTCAGAATAATGAAATTGGTTTAGGGAAACACAAATTCACAGTCCTAATTTCATAAAACAAGCTTTAATCTTAAGATTAAAATCTGAAATCAGAGGGTTAGGGTTAGGGTTTCAAAATCAATTTGGGGATTTACAAAAGAGAAGAGGTTAGAGGTAAAACTCTTACCCAAGGAAGAAAAAGAGATGACATGGTGGTTGTTTGAAAGTCCGGCGCGGCGGCTAACCGTGACGACGCGGGCAAGAACAGCTGTCAGACAAAGAAGAACATATTTTTGAAGAATCCAGGAATCAAACAATGGATGTGAGCTTCATAGTAGGGAGGAAGGCGGTCGAACCACCATGACGGCGACCGAGGAACCTACCGTGACGGCTAGCAGTGTCGAACGGAGGACCAAGGACCAACATGCACCAGAACGTGTCATCGTCGTCCTCACTCCAAGCGGGCCAAACGTGCGAGCTGATAGGCTGAGATGTGCGGTCGTCTTCCTGCTCTAGCGGCGTCCAGATGATGGATAAAGGAGGCGGAATAGTGGCTTGAAGAATGAGAGAAGGAGAAGAAAGATGGAGAGAGGAGGAGGAAGAAGAAAAACAGAAAGAAAGAGAAATAGAAACACAGAGAGAGGTATTGAGTATAAGAGAGAGAAGATAGAAACCTGATTTTAACTTTGTATTAGTAATAGTAGGTACAAAATGAGTGGTAAATATTAGGCCTAAAATAAACATGTTTTTACTTTTTGGATTCTAAAAATAAAGATTGATAAAGATATAATTTCGAAATTCAAATTAGAGTAAAGATTAATAATTGAACTGATCCACTAAGAAAATACTCAGTCCAAAATTTAATCTCCGATAAATGTCAAACCAAAATATTTTTAACTCTAAAATTAAATAGAATGAGAATATGAAAATGCTTTTCTCTTAATCATATTATGAAAAATATTTTTCTGTACTGGTATATTAGTGACAATAACGTAATTATTGTCTAGTAAGCGTGCATTCACCGACTTGAGTCAGTGCTAACGCACCCAATAAAATAATTTGAAGAGAGTAATTTAATTACTCAAACTAAACCACATAACATAATAAATTTAAACATCCAAATAAAATAATTAATCATAGGTGTAAAAACTAGGGTGTTACACAAATCCTTCTGGTCGAATAGATATTTTAGGCTTTTATGGTCACTAAAAACTTCAAACTTTGCCCCGTAAAGGTAATGCCTCCAAATCTTAAGGGCAAAAACCACGGCTGCTAGCTCTAAGTCATGAGTAGGGTAATTCCCTTCATGTGGCCTAAGTTGCCTAGATGAATATGCTACCACCTTGCCCTCCTGCATTAAGACACATCCCAAGCCATTCTTAGATGCGTCGCAGTATACCACAAAACTCGCTAAGGGGTCTGGTATAGTTAAGACTGGTGATGACACTAACCTCCTCTTAAGTTCTTGGAACCCGTCCTCACACTCCTGGTCCTATACAAAAGGTTTCCCTTTCCTAGTCAACTGGGTCAAAGGTAAAGCTAATCTAGAGAACCCCTCTATGAACTTCCTATAGTAACCGGCTAAGCCTAAGAAACTTCTCACTTCCGTTACTGTCTTAGGTTGTTCCCATCCCAACACCGCATCAACTTTAGAGGAATCAACCGCTACACCATCCTTTGAGATTGTGTGTCCTAAAAACTTTACCTCGTCTAGCCAAAACTCACACTTCTCTGGTTTGGCATAAAGACGCTCGTCCCTCAAGATCTGCAACACCAACCTTAAGTGTTCTCCATGTTCTTCTGGCGTCCTAGAGTATATTAAAATATCATCTATGAACACCACCACAAACCTGTCCAAAAAGGTCCTAAAGATCCGATTCATGCAGTCCATGAAAATGGCTGGGGCGTTGGTCACACCAAAGGGCATCACTACATACTCATAGTGCCCATACCTTGTCCTGAAGGCTGTCTTAGGGATGTCTTCGCTTCTAACTCTAATTTTATGGTATCCCGATCTTAGATCTATTTTGGAAAACATTGACGCTCCCCTTAACTGATCGAAGAGATCATCTATCCTAGGCAAGGGATATTTGTTCTTGATGGTTACCTTATTCAGTTGCCTATAGTCAATACACAACCTCATACTCCCATCTTTTTTCTTCACTAGAAGTACTGGTGCTCCCCAATGTGACACACTAGGCCTAATGAACCCCTTTTGTAACATATCCTCTATCTGTTTCTTGAGCTCGCTCAACTCTAGAGGTGCCATCCTATAGGGTGCTACTGATACAGGTTCACTCCCATGTACTAGATCTATGGTAAACTCAATCTCTCTATCTGGAGGTAAACTAGAGACATCCGTAGGAAACACATCTGGAAACTCACACACAATAGGCAATGCCGCTATATCACTCTCATCCTCTATCTTAGCAGAAAAGAGAAGTATATATCCCTGAGCTCCCTCAACTAAGCACTTATGACATGAGGCAACAGAGATAAGATGTTCCGTCCTAAGAGAGTCAACAGTCATGTATTGTGGAATGAAAGAAATAGTTCGACTAGCACAATCAATAATAGCATTATTATGAGACAACCAGTCCATGCCCAAAATAATATCCAGACCAGGCATAGGTAAACATATCAAATCAACAATATAAGTCAGGTCTTGAAACAATAAGGGACATTGCAGGCAGACAGAAGAAGTAATCAATCTATCTTTAGCAGGAGTAGAAACACATAAATCATATGACAGTTTAGTAACAGGTAACTCTAAGAATTGAGCACATTTAAATGAAACGAATGAATGTGTTGCTCCCGAATCGAACAATATGATAACATCATGACCTTTAATAAAGCCCTTACCTTGGATCAAACCGTCGGACTCCTTCACCTCCTCTCCTTGGATGGTAAAGACCCTTCCGTGGTTCAATGATCTGGTTTGAGATTTTCCTCCTGACTTGCACATCCTAGCAAAGTGTCCTATCTTCCCGCATTTGTGGCAAGTCGTTTGTGCCGCGGGGCACACACGATTTCCATGCCGCCACCCACACTTGTAACATGTAGTCCCCCTCTCACCTTGAACACCTTGAACCTGGTTACCCTTCGTGATTGTGGGCACAGGTCGTAGGCTCTTCTAGAAATTACCCCCTTTCCCATGGAATCTCTTGCCGTCACTGAAACTCTTCTCCTTCGACCTCTCAGCCAGCACAGCTTGCATATTCTGCTCCACCACCCTACACTCGTTCACTAAAGTGGGGTAGTCTCGAATCTCTAGGAGCCCAATAAAGCTCTGCAGCTCTGGCTTCAAACCCTGCTCGAACTTAATTTCTTTCCATGGACCATCAGGATTATCCCTCACCTGTGTGGAGAACCTTGCAAGCCTCTCAAACTTGGCCACATATTTTGCTACCGTCATACTCCCCTGACGAAGATGTAGAAACTCCATCTCTTTCTGTATGCGGACACTGTACGAAAAGTACTTCTCCAGAAACACCTCCTTGAATCTGTCCCACGTGACAGGGGCACCCGAGGTAAGCAACCCGCCCCTGGCACAGTTCCACCAGTGCCCTGCATCCGACTCTAACATATGGGTGGCAAAATCCACCTTTTGAGCATCAGAGCACCCCATGGCCAGGAAGATCTTCTCTAATTTCAGTAACCATTCCTCTGCCTCAATAGGATTGGTGGTCCCTCGAAAAGTTGGTGGATTATTATTCCTGAACTCTGACAGACCCCTGTACTGTGGATCTGGAGCTACAACCGGTACCACGTTAAGCACGCCCCCCTTATCCCTCATCTGACGGGGAGTCTCCGTCTGCTCCTGCATAACTCTGGCCATTCGAGCCAAAGTCGCTGCAAGCGCATCATTTCTCCCTCGCCTGTTTGCTACCATAATCTGTATACCACCAATCAAACAGTGGGTTGATCAAGTCCAATATCCAAAAGAATAGAATGCAGAATTACAACTCTAACAAGCGTCCTATGTACCCAAGTTTTGTTTTTTTGAAAAAGCCCCACTACCATAGTCCGATTTAGAATCGAACTGCTCTGATACCATAAATGTAACGCCCTTTGTTACATTAGTAATCCCATGATAAAATCTATAAAAATCCTTTAAAACATTTAATTAACACATACATCTCATAAGGAAAAATTAAATTAAAATATATATATATATATATATATATATATATATATTTAGTCTGAAAATACCTCATATTAAATAATGTAGTAATAAAATATCCATGTAATGAATATAAATATAAATGAAAACCACAAGCCTCAAAACCGGGCATCTAATTACAATCCGAGAAAACAATAATACGTAAACAAAAAAAGGAACGTCGTCAGCACCCTCAACCATACTCCATTACTAACCAACCAAGTGATAAGAAGATGACTCCTCAGGTCTCTGGGTCCTCAACGGCGATGTCCTCGGTCTCTGAAAACAATACTTATAATGAGATATAAAATCTCAGTGATCAACAATACAGTTTTATAAAAGATTTTCGAAAATAGCATTGTTCTCAACCGGCGCGGTAACCGGAACAAAAAATTGTCCATGGCACCCGCTAATTTTCCAAAATAATATATATAAAAGAAAATACTTTTAATATCAACAATAATTTCATCAACTCAATAGCATATAACGTAACAATAACTCATCTCAATACATCACATTCCATATACCAACTTCATTCTAGATAAATCCAAGCGACCCGAAGACCTCCTAGTTAAATTGGTCTCTTGCCGGCATGCCATAAATTCACACATCACACGACAATGGCGTCCCATTGCCCACCCCTACTCACGAGGAGTGTTTCGATGTCACCCTCCTGTCGGGGACATTTCCATTTCGATACCTCCCATGTGCACATGGTGGTATTTCTCCTTTTTCGACACCCGAACCCGTGGCGTGTTACTTTCGATACTCCTTTTTAGGTAATAATACTTATTTTCGACATCCCAATTATATGGGGATGTTACTTTCGGTACTCCATTACGGTGGTATTACTTTTCGATACCCCTATCATAGGTGGTATTACGGTAAACATCATACAACTCATCATAAGGCATGAATTTCATGTCTCATACATGTAACAATTCATTTACCATAAATTAAATATTTAATCCTATCATGCATACTATAAGTAAATTTATAATTACACTATGACAATCACGAGCATCAAGACATAACATATGGCATCAAGCATATCATTCAGCTAGTACAAATATCAATAATGTATTCAATTAAAATTCCTAAAAAAACTATAAGGTAGACCCTTCCACACACATACAAACGAGGAATGCAGTCCTAAATTTTGTAAGCAAAATAATGAATTGAAACATGAGTTCATCAATTTTAATTTCACCGTAAACACATAAAAATGCCATGGAATGTGTTCGCAAAAGGTACTGTTACTCACCTCTCGAAGGCCTCCAAAAGCTCCCAAAAATTATATATGATAAAACCTACAGTTTCGTTAAAAATATTTCTTATCATTGCTGACGTTAATTGACCTGCCTGCTAGTATGCTTGTACTGCCCAAGAAGGAAACACGTAAACTCACTGTGTTGCGGCGCTACTGGACCGTATGCACAGTGACCAAATTTATATATATACCTGGCAAGTCAACTAAAGTATAAGATTTAGGTTTTATAATTCTTTTTTTTTTTGTTAAAATTAAGAATTACTTGGGCTTAACGCCCTTGTTTCATAATTCTTTTTCTTTATATATATATATATATATATAATTTTGCATTCTTTTTAATAGTTAATAAATTTCAATAAATCCTTATACTATCACTTCTTTACACTAAATCTCTTATTTATATTTTATTTGCACTATACTTTTTGATAACTTAATAGTACTATTATTATTTTATTTATATTTTTTTTTCAAATTAATTATGTTAGAATTTTAGGATGTTACATATAGCAAATTATTTACATGAATATTCCTCCGTCAGAGGTTATTCGTAGAAACTGATACATACCCAAACACCATTTTTGCCTCCATCTTTAGTTTCGATCAATTCAAATGGCTCCAAATTTTGACTTGATTTATGATATTACAACAAAACACGACAAATGGAACATACTTATCAGAGTGTTAAGGATATGGAAAGCAAATGACATAAACAACAACAAGAAACCGCATTCCATTGAAATGGTCTTAATGGACACCGAGGTTGTTTTTTGAACTTTGTCATTGTATTTTACTTTTTGTTCCTATTTATATTATCTTTCCTCATTCCATTGAACTATAAATTTTTCAAACATTTTCTGAACAAATAGATTCAACCTTTTATTCAAACATTTTCTATGTCATGCTCTTTCTCTCAGTTCTTCTGTCGTGCAGCACCACTCTCTCTCAGTCACTCCCGCGCGAGTTGCTATTAGGTAAGCACTTTTCAACCTCTATGCTGTGTTGTTGATCATGCTTTCCTCTATTTTTTTTTTTTTTTTTCATGTTGCTAAAGGCTAACCCTATATGTGTGTTGATATTGCATGTCGCGAGAAGCACCACCATCGCTCTAAGGTAAACACTCTTCTTTCCTCTCTTTTTTTATATTTACATTTTCTTTTCCATTCCCCCTCTTAGTTTTTTGTTTTTTGTTTTCTCCCTCTAAAGTAAACTCTCTTTCTCTTTCTTTTCTCTTTTATGTTCATTCTCTATATTGCGTTGGTGATAATGTTCTCCTCTATTTTTCCATTTCCATGCCGTTAAATGCTAACCCTCTATGTGTGTTGATATTGCATGTCGTGAGAAGAACCACCATCACAAGCCCAGAGAGGAGAGGCATGTTGGTCCTGGAATTAGATCCAAATCGGCGATGTCAGCAAGAACGGTTTTTCCATCTGATATGTATTTTTTAGATTATTGTTACCTTTCATGATTATTTTTACAAAAAGGGCAATTTTTTATGATTTGTTTTCTATAGTTTTGAAAAACTACTATGCTATATGGAAACACCCCTTCAAAAAATCTCATGTGCAATTGTTGAAAGAAAAACCAATCTCTTTGATATCAAAATCGTTTCAATATATTTAACTCCTATATATTCAATTCGATTAAAAGCATACATTGATACTTTCATTTCTTCTTTTTATTGGTTCTAAAAATAACTCTTGAGTGTTATTGATATTGATTTTATTCTTTTCCCTTTTTTTTTATTATCATTATTGTTGAAGTTATGGGTTTAGATAGAGAAAGAGAAGAAAAAGAATGAAAACTCAAAATATGATTATGATTGACTATGATATTGCGGTACAAAAAACTTAAGCACTAACCCCAATTTACAGGGATACAAGACTCCTAATCCTAATCGAAAAGGGAAACTAATTATGATAATAACTAACTGATAACAACCTAATCCTATGTGATAATTCAAGATATTCTTATAAGATACGATGTAGTCTTAGATAAGATAAGATAAGATAAGATAAGATCATCTATTATAACACTCCCCCTCAAGCTAAAGCTTATTAAGATTTAAGCTTGTTGCAAATATACCATTTAAAAGAGAAAATTTAACAACCAGAGGTAACCAGACCCATAAAGATATCTTGAATAAACCGAGAAATACTAGAACCATCAACCAATAATGTTTGTGCCCAAGAACAAACCACCAATCAACCAATTGAAGTAATCATTCCTGATTTTCACGAACATCAATCAAACCAAACTGAAATGATATTGGGCCAGACGTTGTCCTTAGCCTGAAACAACCAACTTAAGAGTGGGACAGATAACGAAGTTTTGTGACTGGCGCTGACGGCTCAACCTTGACGATAGTCAGACGACGAGACTACCGAAACAACCAACTTAAGTGGGAAAGGGTGTTGGAGAGGCCTGGTAGAGTTGCTGGAAAGATAACTTAGCAAGATAACTGAAATGATCATTAGCCTGACAGAAATTTATTGGCAAGCAATCTAGCAGCAGGTCCGAACTTCTCAAAACTGCATTTGGAAGCTTAAACAACAATATTGGAGACCCAAATTTTTTAAAATTGAAATTAAGGTAGACAACTACTTCCGGGACTGAGATGAGGCCAGTGCATCTGGGACAAACGATCATGATGACTAGTGCATTTGGGACAAAGACAATGACAGTGCATATAGGACAAAGAGCCGAGGCCAAAGCATCTAGGACAAAAAGTTGGGTAGTATGAGTTACAACCAACATAAGTCAATGGTTGACAGAAATAGAAGTCATCACTAATATAATTCATCGGTGGGAAAGGAGTCACCGTTGGAATGATCGTCGGTGGGAAGAGAAACCACTTGTATGATCCATCAGTAGATAAGAGAAGGAGTCACTGGTATGATCCATCAGTGGGAAAGGAGTCACCACCGGAATGATCGTCGGTGAGAAGAGAAGCCACTGGTACTAAACATCAGTTGATAAAAGAAGGAGTCACTGGTATGATCCATCAGTGGGAAAGGAGTCACCACCGGAATGGTCGTCGGTGGGAAGAGAAGCCACTGGTATGATCCATCAGTGGATAAGAATTGCATGACAAATACTGGAGAAGCAAACAGTAGGTCAAAGATTTAAGCTTTCGAACACAGCAATGTGCTTGCTGAAAAGTGGTCCATAGAGGGAGATGAGAATAGATCCGAAAATAGCATAGGCCGATGAGTTCGGCATGTCGGGAGGCGAACGAAGGTGCGGTCTGGATGGTTGGACAGATTGGCGGCCGACAAGTCTAGTGATGGGGTCGACGACTGGAAACGACGGCAGCGGACAACGACTGACAGGACAAAAACAAGGGTCGGAAAGACGAAGGATGATATCCTCCTCCTTCAGGTTACCGGAAAAGGAAAACACAACGGGGGAGATAAAAATGACAATTTTTTTTTGTATGCCTAAGAAGATGATTAGAGTTCCTTCATACTTAACGGAACTCCGCAGCCGAATAGTGACAAGATAGGTCACGGAGGATGGTACCGCTCTGATATCATGTTGAAGTTATGGGTTTAGATAGAGAAAGAGAAGAAAAAGTATGAAAACTCAAAATATGATTATGATTGATTATGATATTGCGGTACAAAAACTTAAACCTAATTGAAAAGAGAAACTAATTATGATAATAACTAACTGATAGCAACCTAATCCTATTTGATAATTCAAGATACTCTTATAAGATATGATGTACTATAACATAAGAAAGGATAAGATAATATAATCTATTCAAGCAATTATTATTATTATTTTAAGTTTTTTTTGCAAGTGAAGAAATAACATGATTTGTGTTTTTAGAATTGGGACCATATGTTTTTAGAATTAGTTTTCTTCTTTGTGCTTTTCAAGGTTTCTTTTTTGAATTCTTAATTTTTAACTGGTGGACTAAATTTTGAATTTAAACCTTGTATGGTACCATTCGAAGTCCTGCCCTGAAGTTATTTTATATCATTTTAAATTAATGTTGATTCTATATGATTGCTGGTGTCATTATTCGATATTAATTGTGATTATTCTATATAATTAAATTCAATATATGTTGATTTCATATATTTTAAATTTAAACCCTAATAGCACAATCCAAATTCGATTCTGATTTTTTTCCACATCAATTTGAATTAATTTCAGATCATTAAACACATGCCTTTAATGTCATTAGCTGTGGGAATTTTTTTTTTCTGATTTGATATATTTGGTTTATCACTTAATTGATGTCAATATTCGATAATAATTGTGACTGATTTAATATAATTGAGTTCAATATATGCCGATTCCATATCTTTTGAATTTAAACCTGAATAGTACCATTCGAAATATTTTATTGAATTATTTCCATATCATGTTGAATTAATTCCATATCATTAAACACAAGCCTTTAATGAAGTCATTAAATGCGGGAGAACATTTCTGATTTGATAAAATTAGTTTATCAATTAATGGAGTCAATATTCGATATTAATTGTAACTGATTTCATATAATTGAGTTAAATATATGTTGATTCCATATTTTTCAAGCATAAAATCAAGATTTGCATCACAACATTAACTTATATAACAATGTTTTGGAATAAACGCTTAATGGAATCAGGATAATTAGTAATAATAAAGATGAAAATAATAATGATGATGATAATAATAAATTCAAGATTTTCATTTTTCCCACCAAAACCATTTTTTACTACTCTTAGTATTATTTTAGCACAATCAATATAATAATATCTCAATTAATAACCATTATCAAAATCATAAATATATTCTCTTAAATGACTTATCGATTACAAATTAGTATATTAGTATATCAATCATTAATCATTTTGTCAAAAAAAATCATTAATAATTATTTACTACTATTTTACCTCGGAGATTTGCTACATAATGGATAATATTGTGACTTGAATCAAATAAACCTATAATTAAAATAGTTCATGCATAAAATACCACAATTAAAAAACAAAAAATTATAAGTAAATCATTCAAAATTTTAAATTTAATAATTGTCCCTTTTTAATCTAACTCAAATTCAATTTCGAATCTAAATTTATTCGAATAATACAAAAATTGAAAAAATAATATAAAATAAAATTCAATCATTACTAAACACTAAAATGTATAATCTAATAGTATATTATGATATATATCCCTTATAACATATTTAAAAAAGAAAATTGAGATACGATCGTATAATTCTTTACTCAACATATTCAATTTGATAAAGCATATATAAAGAATATACAAATAATGTAATCAATTAATAAATTTCAAATAACAAATAAATCATCAGTAAATAATAAAAAATATTAATTACCTTTGATAAAATTCAAATAAATATAGTTAATCTGACATATATAATATTATTATATGTATTAATTCAACAATAATAAAGATTTTTTTTTCTGAAACCAAGTGTATCATCACATTAAATCTTTTTCTTCTAAAAATATTTTATTATTTTTCACATCACATATAATAAAGATTTAATTAATAATAGGCTAATATCACTTAACAAACATTAAATTCATTGATTTTTCCACCTCAAATATTTTTGTTTTTTAATTATCTTTTTAACAAGTATTCTCAAAAATAGATCAAATCAAATATAAACTTGAGTCAAATGATACTATTACTAATTATGTTATTTATAATTAGTGTGACTTAAACTAAACCAAATCAAAATTTAAATAATATTAAATCATTCCTAAAATATGCATCAATAATGATATTAATAACAATAAATTTATTATTATTATTATTGTTGTTGTTGTATAAAACAATCTTATGCAATATGAATCATGTCACATTGATTTATACTTAAAATATCATACTGAAAATATAAATATTATACAAATAAAGTGATCAATTAATGAATTTAATATAACAAATAAATAGTAAGTAAATTATCTAAATATTTTGAATAAAAATTTATTATCTTCCATCGAATTCAAATGAATTTAAATAATCTAATATATGATATAAAATAATTCAATAATAATAATATTATATTATAAACTAAGATTTTACTTTTTGGGATCCAAGCAAATTGACTCATACCTAACGTTGTTTTTTTTTATTTATTATTATTATTATTATTATTATTATTATTATTATTATTATTATATAAAATAATGTTATGCCAATTTTAATAATGTCACATATCAAAACGAAATTTATTTCTTTATTATCTAAAATATTTTTGTTTTAAATTATTTTCCTCCTAAATTTAAATTTCATCATTTTATAAATATCATTTCAAATTTTGACATTTATCAGAGTATACTATCATCATCATATATCATATCATTTATATTAAACGTTGTACTAACAATATGATTTCAAATTTAAATTAAATCAAAATGAACTTCAAAATATAACGAAAATATCACCTAATCTATAAATAGTTAAATACTCACATTTTTATGAAAAAAGTTACCCAGACAACCTTGCCCAACTCTTTTATACATGAACCATTTACATATTGAAAGTCTATGTTTTGGTCTTTTTTTTCTTCCTTCTCTCATACTTTACTTTTGTTTCAGACTTTCAGGTGCTCTTTTCATGTTGGACATAGATAGATTGGCAAGGAACACGTCAATATAAATTTTTTAATATAAAGTTTTTTTACACTGCATGGGACATTATACTATAGATATGTTGTTTCTAAAATTTAATATAATAAAAATTACGCCATAGGACTTTTATGTAAGTTATATTTTAAATTTAATTATTAAGCTTATTTCAATTTGGAAATATTTTTGGCCATTTGATACACTGAACATTGTACAAAAAGACAAGCAATTTAGTGATTAACTACACAAAATTATTTTAGCGGGGTCAACATTTTTTATCGACCTTATATGAGTTATAAGCACTTTTTTACTAGGGGTTATAAGCACATTATGGAACACCATACCAACACACAAGAATTAAAAAAAAAATTTAAAACATGATGTCAAAAACTTTATTAAAAACGTGTTGGTAATTAATTCTATCTCTGATATGCTCCTCAACCATTAACATTCAACTTCCATATGCAGTATAGTTGAGCCATCTATATTGTTTTCAAATATTCCATGCAAAACAAGTATGTTAATGAGAAGTTGGCAACAAATTAAAAAAAAACAAAGGTTGGTTAATTTCTTTCCACAAATTAGCTCTTGATCTCAAATTAAAAATATATAATAAATATGTTTCAATTGATTTCACCTCATTATTTATTTCTATATTAAAATTCATAAGAATTTTTTTAAATAACTTAAAGACATCATGATAACGTCAACTCCAAGGGTATTATTCAAAGGGAAGACATGAATCTAAATAGATTTGTTCTACTTTCTTCAAAGATTTATGAAAGCCAAAAGATCAATCTTGAAAGTTGTTGAACAATGGATAGCAAGATAATGAGTGGTTTCTCAAATATTATGGAAAGTAAGGTCAGATTTTGTTTTTAGTTTATTTATTTATGATTTATGATTCATGATTATATAACATTATTTTAATATTTTCTTTTTCAACTGAGTAACTCATGTGTAAAAAAAACTGTGAGTAACCCACATGCATTTTATAGATTTTTTTAGTGTATGTTTACTGTTATTTTTTTAGTTCTTATAGACTATAGATAATATTTTTGGTCCGAGGGTCTTTGACCCCCGCCCCGGTGTCTAGAGTCTTTGACCCTGACTAATCCGGGGTTCGGTCGGGGATTTTCTAAAAATGGTTAACTTGCACTGGAAAATATGAGAAATAAATCAAATAAATTTTTAAGAGAGAGGAAAAAACAATATGATAGATAAATATATTTTTTAAGAGAGAAGAAGAAGATTCGTATGATAGGTAATTATTTATAATTTCTAGAAATGGTTAATTTGTACCGGAAAAATGGAGAAGTAAATCAAATATATTTTAAGAGAGAAGAAAAAATTAATATGACAGATAAATGTATTTTAGGAAAATTGTGGACTTGCACGAGAAAAGAGTGATAACTAAATCAAGTAGATTTTTAAGATAGAAGAAATGGTTAGTTTAATTTATAATTTTGCTTTGAAAAAAAACAAATTCATAATAAAACTTTAATATTTATTTTCAAATATCATGCATTTTTATATATTCTTTATACATGTTTTATTTTTAATTTATATTGTTAATACTAAAATTGTGTAGTAGACAATATGTACTTACTTACAATTTGTGATCAATGGTTGAGACAAAATTACCTTTTTAACAACTTTTTTATATATAATTTCTAACAAAAAATTTAAAATCACCAAACGTAAAATCAACAGGTACATATTTAAAAATGAAATTATAAAAAATAGCATATTCTCCATGCATGGCACGGGTCCATACACTAGGTTTGATAAAGTCAAATGCCAAAACAAATTCCAAGTGGTAAGAGATTTGGACATATTGGGAAAAACCTAAGTCCCACATTGACTAGAGATAATATCTAGCAAGTGCTTATAAGTAGTGGGTAATCCTCATCCTATGAGCTAACTTTTGGGATTGAGTTAGGCCCAAAATCTAATATGGTATCAGAGCTATCCTAGATTCATTGTTGGGCCACCCACCATGTTATCCATGCACCAAGCCCAATAGTGTTGGGAGTGAGGGGGTGTATTGGGAAAAATCTAAGTCCCACATTGACTAGAGATAGTATCTAACAAGAGCTTATAAGTAGTGGGTAATCCTCATCCTATGAGTTAGCTTTTGGGATTGAGTTAGGCCAAAATCTAATAGGACGCCTTAAGCAAGTGGTCAGGGATTCTAATCTTGGCTCTTGTGTATGGAGAAAACCTGGTTGGGATGGGAGAACCCACCATGTGTGTCCGATGGAGATTAGTCACTACTAACGGTGATGGATACTTCGTACCTTTGTCATGGTTATCAACAAAAAAAAGACAATTAAAGGATTTAAATATTTATATATGGATTTCCTTGATTTTTCTTTTCAAGTAATAAGCCATCCTTCAAAAAATAGTAGGTAAATAGGGATGACAATTTGTACCCCACCCATTGGGTACCTACAAAAATTATCCACGATAGGTAGGGTAATTACCCGTGTAATAGGGTCCGGGTCCGGGTAATTACCCGCGAATTTGAATGAGTATGAGTATTGATATGGGTACTATGATACCCACCCTGCTCCACACCCGCATATATATATATATATATATATATATATATACACACACACACACATACTAGTAGAGGAACTCGTACAATGCATGGGCGATCCATTAAAATTTTACTTTAAATATAAATCAGTTGAGACTGAATTTTAAATTGAAATCCAAAAATATTATAAGTATGGATATGATATATAATATATTGTAACATATAAATCAAAAGTTAAATATAATTGGTAATAACTACTTGAAGCAGTTTTGAACTTTCATAATCAGTCACTTTTAAGGATTGGGAGCTCATAATAGTATATTTGTTAATTATAGGTTCCCGATAGAGATTAGTCACTACTAATGGTGATGGATACTTCGTACTTTTGTCATGATTATCAACAAAAAAAAAGACAATCAAAGGATTTAAATATTTATATATGGATTTCCTTGATTTTTCTTTTCAAGTAATAAGCCATCCTTCAAAAAATAGTAGGTAAATATGGATGACAATTTGTACCCTACCTATTGGGTACCTACAAAAATTATCCACGATAGATAGGGTAATTACCCATGTAATAGGGTCTGGGTACGAGTAATTACCCGCGAATTTGAATGGGTATGAGTATTGGTATGGGTACTATGATACCTACCCTGCTCCACACCCTTTTATATATATATATATATATATATATATATATATGAACCCGTACAATGCACGGGCGATCCATTAAAATTTTACTTTAAATATAAATCAATTGAGATTGAATTTTAAATTGAAAATATTATAAGTATGGATATGATATATAATATATTGTAACATATAAATCAAAAGTTAAATATAATTGTTAATAACTACTTGAAGCAGTTTTGAATTGTCATAATCAGTCACTTTTAAGGATAGGGAGCTCATAATAGTATATTTGTTAATTACTTCATATAGCTGTTATAAACACTTAATTTTGTTTGGGTACTTTTCCTTTGAATTAATATTTTTTTAAAAAATTAAATAAAAAATAAGTAATAAACAAAAAATATATAAAAATGCAAAAAACTAATTTTTTTTTTATTCTTGGCCCGTTACATCATCAAATGGAGTCCATTTTCGTTTTTATTCCAAGTTAGTATTTGGGCCCATTATCCAAGCCTACCTAAAAAAAATTTGTTTTTCTGATTTGTTATTAAAATAAAAAAATAATAATAATAAAAAGAAATTTTTTGAAAAATGACCGGCTTTCACTTTACTCTCTCTAGTAAAAATGGTGGTGTACTACCCCTACACTATGGCAACCAAGCAACCAAGCAAGATGTTGGAACAAAGGCTGAAATGCTCCGCACAAAATGTACCACCCTCTGCATTTTTTTTTTTTGCCTACACTTCACAGCATACCAATAACAAATTTTGGGACTATCTTCCGATATTGTTATTATATAAACAGAAGCATCTTATCGAAGAAAAAGGGGGAAGGGGGACGTTCTTGATTTAGGAAAAAAAAATCAGTGAGAAGATACACTGAGAGCTCTCTCCTCTAGTCTCCTGCATCTTTTTCCTAAGTATTTCACTTCACAAAAAATCCATCTTTTCCATTCCGTTTCATCTTTCAAAAACAAAAAAAGCAAAACAAAAAAATAGAGAAAGAGAATACGGTTCTGAGGAAGAAGAACCGAAAATTGTTCCACAACCACCGTGAGGCAGCGCCGCCACGACGACCACCGCGTCACCCGCCTCCGCTCGCGCCCTCCGCCACGTCTCAGACCAGAAGCTTGAATCGTAGATCCGCTGCCCAACCCAGATTTGATCATGGCCACGTCCAAGTCCCCTCCCCACCAGACTCGCAAGCGCCGCCGCGTGCCACCCAGCTCCGCCATCGCCGTTGCTACCTCATCCCTCACCGTCACGACCCGAACCAGATCCGCTCATAGACGCCGTTCACGTCTTCTGCTCCGCTGCCTTCCACCTGCTCTCGTCCGCCGCCGCGCTAGGACCCTCACCTCCGTCGCGACGTCTGGCGTCCCTGCTCAGTCACCTTCGTTGCCTCTTTCTTGCTATACGTGTGGTGTGTGGTAACGTTAATGAAGCACAAGCTTCTCTGATCTGTTTTCCTTTTATTTTGTTTTATTGTTTTTTTTATTTTTATTTTGTTAATTAAGGTGTTTGGGCTCCAAATGGGTTGGGCTTCTAATTTGGGATGTGGGTGTGTTTTATTTTTATTTTTCTGATTCTCTTGGCATGTGAGCTTAACGTCCTTAAGACCAAGACATGAGTTTTGTTTTCCTTTTGGTTTGTTTATTGGGCCAAGTTCTTTCAAAAATGGATGATAAACTATAAAAATACAAAAAACATTAGAAATGACAAAAAAAATAAAATATAAAGAAAAATAATCCATTTTAAAATATTTTTTATTCACGCAACTATCTATGATGTTGATGTATGAGTTTTCATCCTCAAGTGTCATATGAATTGTAAGGATTCATCGTATAGCTTGACTATCTTTGACCCAGTGCGAGAATGAATTATCTTTTATAAAAATATTAAAATGTTTTCAATTTACTCTTTTAACAAGTGTTATAAAAAAAATGAAAAAAATCGTTTTAATTCACACAACAGTCTACGATGTTGATGTATGATTTTTCACCCTCAAGTGTTATATTGCGAACACCTAATTTTGTCCGGATGTTTTTTAATTAATGTTTTGTAAAAAATAATAAACAAAAATAAAAAGAATATATAAAAATATAAAAATGAAAACTAAAAATGTTTTTTTGTTCTTGATACAATATAGAATTAGATGTAGCCCAATTTTATTTGTTGTTGCAAGCCCATTATCCAAATTATCCAAATCCAAAAACAAACAAAAAGAAGAAAAAAAAAGGCTTCAGATTTTTTTTTATTTAATTTTAAAAAAAATAAAAATATTTATTCTTTGTCCTTCTTTTTCATCCTTGCCTTGTCCTCTTCCATTAGAGGAAAATCAACTTTATATTTTATTTCCCTTCTTATGTTTTCTTTCACTTTTTTTTCCAAAAAAAGGGGAACACTATCCCTGCCCTTGCACCAGCCAGCAGAGTGGTGGAGGCAGAGCTGATTTGCTCCCCACACAATGTACCACCCTCTACATATTTTTGTCTTCACCCTCTGCAAGGCCAACATTTTTCTTCCCTTTTGCTCTACTATACATTACATTGAACATTAACAATAAGAAGGGGATTCAAAAAATGCTCACACCATCTTCTCCCATTATTTCTTCACCTTCATCAACTAAAAAGCCATAAATCTCTAATAACAACTGCAGAAGCCAAAATCAGAACCACCTTCACCTTCCATTTTCTTCATTTTACAGACCCCAAATCCTCCCAACAACACCTACTATTTTCCTTATTCCTTCCCTTTCCTTTACATTTTCCTTCCTCTGTCAACAGTTCATCTCCCCAAATAAAACTCTCCCTAGACTCCATCATAAACGAGATTCCATCATCAACACCATCCCCTCCATACCAATAATAACTCCCTCTCAATCTCAACAGCTCACAAAACCTCACCTCCACCACTATCCCAGATCAAAAACCAAAAGAAAAATCCAAACACAAAAAATACAGACCAGATTCTTGTTTTGAACGTCCTCCGCCACCTCCGCCATCACCGTCGCGTCGGACCGTGACCTCCGCCATTCTCCTGGTCGTCTGTTGCGAGCACCACCGCGACACCACCACCGCTCTGCCTCGGATCCACACCTCCACCTCCCATCTCCATACTGGATCCCTCTCCTCTGCCATCAACGCCGCCACGACCACACCACCACACCACAGTCGTCTTCGCCACGAGATCTATCACGGACCGTCGGTCTTTTTTTTCCCTGTCGGTCCCGATCTGGTTTGCTTGCTCAATCCCTCGTCGCCATAGACGAGCCATCACCACCGCGTGCCATCGTGCAGATCCGCCACCGTTCGACGTCGCCACGCTCAGCCCGTCGACGTCCTCCTCCCCTGTTCCTGCACTTGGTAGCTTCTAAGTTATAATTGTTGTTCTGATCTATGGAGTCTTTTTAGTTATTTGGTTTTATGTTTTATATTTTTTTCTTAGGACTAATTTGTTTGTTGGTCTTAGAATGATGCATGTGGGCTTACAAGTTGGCCCAACCTTAAGGTTTGTTAAGATAAAAACAAACATGAGCTTTTGATTATGGGCCATCCAGATTTGGGTTTAAATTTTTTATTGTCTCATAAAAATGCCTCTTTGCAAAGAGTATAATTTCTTGTTAAAACAAAAAATATCTTAAATAAAAAATATATTTTGATATTACGCAACAATCTACGATGTTGATGTATGGATTTTTTTCATCCTCGAGTATCGTATGAATTGTAAGGATTCATCGTATAGCTTTGCTATCTTTAACCCTGTGCAAGAGTGAATTCCCTTTTGTAAAAAAATAACAAATGTTTTCAATTTACACTTTTAACCAATTTTACCCAATTTAATTTTATAAAAATATCTTTTGAATTCACGCAACAATCTACGACGTTGATGTATGGATATTCATCCTCAAGTGTCGTATGAATTGTAAGGGTTTATCGTATAGTATTGCTATCTTGGACTCTGTGCAAGAGTGAATTTATTTTAAAATAAAATCCTTTTTTTAACAAAAAAATCAAAAAGATCAAATCTTTTCCAAAAAAATAAAATCAATCAACCAATCAAACTTTTTTCTATAAGAACTACGTGGCTTGGAGTTTCCCATCGCACCCGGGAATACGTAGGAGCGGAATCAATCATTCTGTCAAGCCAAAATTTAATTGTTCCTTTTGTTGTGTTTATATTTTTCATTTAAAAAGTGGGGTAAAATAAATATTTTCAAAGGTTATTAAAATTATTTTGCACAATTAACTTGAGGTACCGTTTTTAAACGGGCGATGTAGGGTGCTAACACCTTCCCTACTTGTAACCGACTCCCGTACTCAAATATCTCTTTTTTTTTAAGACCAGTTTACCTTAAATAAATGAGTTTTCCAAGATTTTCCCAATAATAAATTTTGGTGGCGACTCCTTTGTATTTTACCTTCTTTTCACGGCTCCCGGACGGGACGGTCGTGACAGCTGGCGACTCTACTGGGGACTTTTGAGAGTCAGGCCTATCATAGTTGGTTGTGCAATTTTTTTAATAACTTTGAAAATATTAGTTTTACCCCTCTTTGTTTTATTTGTTTTCTATATAGTTTTATATGCTCTTACAAATGGCTTTGTACATTCTTGCAACCCTAGGATAGAGAACTTTATTGTTGACTGTTCTTTTGTAGGTTTGGGGATAGTTGTTTTTTAGGTTTTGTGCAGGTTTGTTGGCTCCCAGCACACACATCACCATCACACATTCACACACTTTTGGTCTCTATACCCGAGTCTTGGAATGCCATAGGATTAGAAGGGGCTTCAGTTATGTTATTGTGATGTTTTTGCATCCCTGACAGTCACTGATTCTCCCGCTCGGATTGCTCCATGTGGTGAGGTTCATGGATTTGGGTCCTTATCTTTTTAGATGAGGGTAATCCGGGGGCCACATATTTAGAGCTCTAGATTTGTCCTGAAAGTCATGCACATAAAATGCCATTAACAGCCTACCAAACTAGGGTCTTGGCTTCAGAAGTCCCAACTTTAGGATATGACCTATGTAGGACAAAAGGGAGCGCATTCCATCTTTTTCTGCAACATGAATAATCATATTTATATCTCATGCATCATAACGATTTTCTGCACGCATCCCACATGCACCTTAACATGCCATTTATTCGTGCATCCCATCACACTCATTATTATATTGTATACTCGTGCATGTAGTATTTTAGGTCATGCATCGTCAATATGTCATTCATTCATGCATCTTGTTACACTCTCATGCATAAGTAGATTTGCTTTCCAAATGTTATTAATAAAATAAGATTTCCCTTGCACAGATAATTTGGTGAGAGATAACACCTTTGAAAATAAGAGATGGAAAAAGCCAGACATACTAGCAATGCTCCCGCCACCAAGAGCTCTAGGGTAATTTTGAACTCCTTAGAGAATCTGAAAGAGTTGAGCCAATCTTTACCTCAAGAACATCGAAGAAGCTTCGTCAAGAAGTATGGAGGGATCTTGGACCTAATTTTCATACCGGTTGAAGCTGCTGCTTTGAGTGCTCTAAGTCAGTATTGGAACCCACATCTCAGATGTTTCAAGTTGCCAAACATGGATATTACACCCACCATTGAAGAATATGCTTGCCTGTTAAGGTTGCCAATGCAGAAAAATCCCATTGTGTACTTTCACCTGGGGCAATATTTGACCACTACAAGAATAGCAGGGTTACTAGGGCTTCCCTAAATTGAAGTGAACTTGACCGGGCACTCAAACTCGTGAGGGTTGACCCGAAATTTTCTTGAAAATCATTTGAGGAACCTAATGGGTCGACAAGACTGGGAAACCTTTGAGAGGGTATTGGCACAAGCAATATATGGGTTGGTTCTGTTTCCATCAGCGCTAGACATGATAGATCAAGCAGCACTGGGCGTGTTCTTCACAATTGAAAGAAAGAAAAACCCCATGCCGACAGTATTGGCTGAAATGCTTTTGACTCTAGAATTTTGCCAGCGGCATCCAAAGGGGAAGCTCCGATGTTGTGCACAGTTGCTCTATGTATGGGCCATGACTCACATGTACACAAAAGGCTATATCAACCACCATTCAGATCCACTAAGAGGCTTCCAAAACATCCCTATAAGACAACTTAATGAAGAGGAATGGAAGAGCGAGTTTGACAAAGTGGAAAGAGACTCTTTTAAGTGGGTATGCCCATGGTACGAAAGTCAGCAGGGGCAAGATATAATTTATAGTTGTGGTGACTATCCTAATGTTCTGTTGATGGGCCCAAGAGGGTGCATATCCTACACACCCGCCATAGCCTTACGACAACTTTGTTGGACGCAAACCGTGCCACGAGAAGAACAACTCGGTGGATGCTATTTCCAATACGAGGATGGGGAGAATACCAAGTTGTTGGCAAAATAAGTTAGAAATGTATGGAAAAATGCGAGGATGGCAGGGAGATCACAATTGGGCCTACCAATCCTAATCATTGTCTCAGAATATGAAGCATGGAGAAAATTAAGGAAAGGCCCCGTCAACATCCCTGCAGAAAGCACGAAAGCTGAAGATTACTCCCTTTTGGTAACTCAAATGGTAGAACAACTGAAAATCTGGAAGCACAAATGAAGGAAATGGAACAACAAAAGCAAGATGCTGAGTTGAAAATAGTCATTGGTCAGAAGCGTCGTGAGAAGTTAACGAAGGAAAACGAACACTTAAAAGATTTGTGTGCAGATATCTCCGCAACCTCAAGAGTCCAGAAGAATACAGACAAGGTCCCACCGAGCGTCATGACTAGGGTACAAAATCTTGAAAGTAAAGTATTGTCCTTGACAGCAGAGAGGCATCAAATAAGAAAAGAAAAACGTCAGTTAGAAGAAGAAGTCATTCAGCAAGGAAGTGTGAGAAAGTCATTGGAGGTGGAAGTTAATCGAGAAAGGGGAGTTAATGGCAATTTACAAAAGCAAATTTCTGCACAAGATAGGATGACTGATGAATTGGTACAAAAGGTCCAAGAGCTGAATATCCTGTTAGTCGAAATCAAGAAGCAATGCGATTTAGGGTGGACCTCAGCAAAACACTATCATGATCAGGTGGTTCAAACAATGAATGCCATGAAGTGGTGGAGAGAAGTGGCGTGAGAGCGGGATAGATATTGACATATGGAAAAAAAGATATATGAGCATGAATTTGGAGCTAAGCCATTGTATCCCGAATTTTGTCCAATGCTTTGAAAAGGCAGAAAAACAAATTCGTACGGACCCTATGCTTGTGGAGAATTTGCTCGAGGGATAAAAAGAAAGAGACCTAAGCTGCTGACTTTAGGATGAAAATGTTGTAACAATGTTGAGAATTATGATTTGACAATGATGTAATCCCAATCTAAGTATTGCTTTGAGGAGTTTTTAATGAAATTTGTTCTTGCCTCCATGATTCTATGTATTGCTTTGAGGAGTTTTTAATGAAATCTGTTCTTGCCTCTATGATTCCTTCACACTCCAACTCTTACACTTGACTTGCGACGACACCTATCGTGGAGCATGGTCTTCCTTTAGTATGTTGTCAACTACATCTTTGCCTTATAGGATTCTTCCTTCTATGCAAAGGGTAGGATTGGATGAATCAATTCAGAATTGCTAGTGTGTTTGAGACAACATCTATTGTGGAGAGTTGTTTCTCCCCTAGATTTGTTGTCAACTCCATTTCATCTTATGAGCACAATGCTCTCTCTGTGGGATGGAGGGACCATCTCTTGTCTGTTATAAGGTGTTAACTCAAAAAATAATAATAAACTGCAAAGGTGATTTTCATAAAAGCTTTTTGCATTTTCCAACATTTTTTTTCTCACTTTTGTTTTGACTAAAACAGTGTGGCTTTTCTGAACAATTGCTCCAAGACACCCTTATTGCACTCGGTCACAGACAAGAGCCATGGCAGATGAACTAGAAGAAGTCCAAGAGATCAGGGATGAAGTCAGTCAAATCAAGGATCAGATGACTAAGATGATGGAGATCCTACAAGCAATGCAGAAGGAAAAGAACACAGAGGAGAACCCTCCAGCCTCGAACGAAAGGCATCCAGCCACACCTCTCATCCCATCGGGTTTTGCTCAGATTCCTATTCAAGGCTTCAACCAACCATGGATCATGATGCCTCTCATTATTTATCCAAGAAACCAAACTCATCTTTCAATTGACCCGAACAATCCCTCATACGGTTTGCCTCGTGGATTTGTGCCACCAACGGCCCCTAGCCCACAAGATGACATTCAAAACTCCGAACATATCACTCAGACGCAAACCCCTACTGATGCTGTCGAAATGCCACAAACACAAACTGTCAACCCTACGGATGGTAACACCCCGACGGTGACACTTTCTGCCAATCCAAAAACCACATAATACATCCTACATTATGGGCCCCAGGGGACTCAAATGATGCCAAACTTTGGATCCTCCTACATGCCATACTCCTTCCCTCATAATATGTACGGTGAAACTCCAGTGAATCAGTCAGGAGGGAATTCCCAATCTAAAGAAAAGTTGGAGGTGCTAGAGGAAAGACTACGGGCCATTGAAGGGGTAAATAGTTATGGTCTGCGGGATGCCTCGGAACTTTGTCTGGTGCCAAATTTGTAATTCCGCCGAAATTTAAGGTGCCCGATTTCGACAAATATCAGGGAACCACTTGTCCCAAAAACCATTTGACCATGTATGTAAGGAAGATGACATCATATGCACAAGATGATAAGATCTTGATTCACTTCTTCCAAGAAAGGTTAACCAGGGCAGCTTCAAATTGGTACACACATCACGAACGGGCCCACATCCGATCCTTCAAAGATCTAGCAGATGCATTCCTGAAGCAATACAAGTACAATATTGACATGGCTCCCGATAGGATGCAACTCCAAAATATGTCAAAATGGGACACCGATACTTTCAAAGAGTATGCACAATGATGGAGGGAATTAGCTGCTCTGGTAGAGCCTCCATTAACTGAGAAAGAAATTGTGGCAATGTTCATTGATACGTTCCAGTCGCCCTTCTATGATAGAATGATTGGGAGTGTGTCATCAAACTTTTCTGATATGGTCATCATCGGTGAGAGAATTGAAAGTGGACTGAGGAATGGCAAGATCACCGAGTCTTCAGTAGCGAACGGCCCAAAGAAAGCCCCATTTGTGAAAAGGAAGGAGGGAGAAGCACATGCAATAACCTTTGAACAAAAGAAACTGAACCAATGGAGACAGAACCAAACACCCGCCTTCCAAGACCAGTACGCCCCATATTACCAACCATCTCCATATCACCAAGCCAACCAATCATACATTGCCGCCACCTCACAATTTCCAAATCCCCAGCCGATGACGCCCTACCGACCATCATACCCCTCTCAGCCTCAAACACATCCTGCCATGACACCTCAAGTTGTTCAACCCCTATACCCAAACCCAAACACGAGCCAAACTAGACCGCCTCATAACTCAAAAGAAACCAGTACATTTTGACCCGATACCCATGACCTACACTGAGCTACTGCATCAGCTTATAAGCATATATGTGTTGACTCCTATCCCAATGAAACCATTGGACCCTCCTTATCCGAAGTGGTTTGACCCAAATGCTAAATATGAGTATCAGGCGGGGCAATAGGTCATTCCATTGAGAACTGCAGGGCTTTCAAGTTTAAGGTACAAGATCTTATTAATACTAAATGGTTGAGCTTTCAGAAAGATGCTCCGAAGGGGACACAAGGACCTATGCCAAATCATGGGGGTTCGGGAATCAATGCCATAGATAGCTTCAGGGAACCTACTCTTAAGAGCCAAGTGGCTGATGTCAGAACTCCCATGAGAGTTATTTTAAGAGATATGCAAAAACATGGATTGGTACAAACTTCAATTGTCGAAGAGAAGACCCTCGATGAAGAGATAAGGTGTGACTTCGACGGGAATATGGGGCATTCATTTGAAGATTGTGCAGAATTTCGACAGGTTGTGCAGCAGTTAATAGATATGAAGATTATCCTAATTGGTTGTGAATCGAATGAGTGTGGCATTAACATGGTTACTGAATCTACAATTTCCCCAACTCCGATTAAGATAACTCATTTTACTGTTGTGATTAATCCTCAATCGGTTCCTGAGCAAGTCGCTCCGAAGCCAGTGGTGATACACTATACTGAGAAGGAACCTATGTCGGTTTCGAGTGGGCTAACTCTAATTGTCATCCGAGTCCCAGGTCCTTTCTCTTACAAGGACACCAAAGCGGTACCATGGAAATATGATAGGCAGGTTCAACAAAGTCCTTCCAACGGGACCACTGTGGTTACCAACATTTCGGGAATTGGTGGAATGACTAGGAGTGGTCGCATTTATACTCCAGAGGTATTGCAAAGGGATGGAACAGAAAAGGAAGGAAAAGATCGCAAGGGGAAAGAGAAGGTGGAAGGAACCCCGACTGAAAGTATACAAATGGGGTGATAATAAAAAGGAGGTGTCTGATGAAGAAGTCGGCGAATTCTTGAAGTTCATCAAGCAAAGTGAATACAGGATTGTGATTCAATTGAATTGAACTCCAGCTTGGATATCTCTTTTGTCTTTGTTGATAAGTGTGATTACACCTCATATTTCTTTATCATATTGCAAGAATTTTCATGTAGTTTAGGCATTTTTAATTTGATTTTTGTTAGTTTTTACCTTGGAATGGGTAAGGTGGTTTTGTGGTGTTTGTGTGCAGGAATTAAAGATTAAAATGCTTAGGATCAGTTATCTTGGAGCTTTCATAAAGACGGAGCTTGAAATACAATAAAAATGAGCCAAACAGAGCCCATCACGGCTTAGCCGTGACAGCCATCACGGCCATGATCGAGTAGGACTGAAAATAAAGAAGGTTAAACTCAGAACTGGTCACGGTCATGACATGCCAACTGAACCAGACACTCACAGGAAGAACTGATCACGGCTAGGACGTGATGGTGATCACGCCGTGATGTACAGACCAAGCAAAGAAAGCCATCTCCAAGTCAGAACCTATCACGGCCTGGCCGTGACAGGCATCACGGTCGTGACGCGCAATATCTGGAAATTTAGTTGCTGATTTGATCTGATTTTGTAACAACTTTAATCCCAAGTTACCCTACATTATAAATAGGACTCTAAGGCTCAAAAATAGGGATCTCGGGGGCTGCTACCTTAGGCAAAAACTAGGATTTCTCTTCTTCTCAATTACTTCTCTTCTCTTAGGTTTTCTTTTTATGCTTTAGTTAATCAAGCTTGCTATGAATATGACAATGCTTGAGTAGTCTTTTTATTTCTAGGAATTGGGGCTATTCCCAAGATTTGTTTTATGTTATGAATTGACGTTTTACTTCTTGTTAATTTCAATTTGCTTTCGATTTAATTCCTATTGCATGAATTACTTGTGAATTTGGTGCGCACTTATTTGCATGTCATAGATACTCTAAGGCGGAACCTAGCGGTGAACTTAGGTATTGGATCTATAGGGATCAAACTTAGGACTTAAATCACGAGAGTTAGAAGCGGCCCTTCGAGGGTTCACTGAATTGTCAAAAAGCTTAAAGGGTTCGATTTAAATTCAATTACCACGAGAGTATGGGTTGGTTTAATTGGGCACGGTTCTTGTGTCCCGAGAGGGAACATTAACTAATTTAGGATAAATTCACCTTCAAAGCAATTTCGATAATTAACAAGTGGGGTAGTCAATTTAGTAACATGAGCAGTCTTGTTGGTAACCCAATTCCTGGGAATCTCTTTTGATATTGAAAAAATCTCAGATTTGATTTACTTTCCTATTTTGTTTGATTGCGTTTTAGATATTTGATTTGTTAGTTAATCTTTTAAAAACCAAACATTTTCCAAATCTTTTTCTAGTCCAGTTTAATTGATTTAATAATTGATAGTTATTTAAGATCACGGTCCCTGTGGATTCGATCTTTTTATTACTTGACGACGAAGTCGTTTACTTGCGGGTTCGAGCCCATCAAGTTTTTGGCGCCGTTGTCGGGGACTATGCTTTCTTGAATTTCAATTTAATTTTTAAATTGATTTTTCTTGACCTTTTTTATTTTATTTTTATTTATTTTTCTAGTATCTATCTCTCTCTTTACAGTTATTTTTCTCTTTTATGCGAAGATCCCAAAGTCTTGGAAATCTTGTTGAAGTTGACCCCGAGATCGAAATGACCTTTCATAGACGTGGGAGACTACAAAGACAAAGAGTGAGAGAAAGGTTGATTCCCATTCCACTCATGGAGAATCTACCGGATACCAAACCAATGAAGGACTACGCAGCCCCAAATGCTAGGGGTTTGCGAACTGGGATTGTTAGGCCAGAAATTGAGGCGGAGAACAACACTATACCGCCTCATTTAAATGGCATGATTAGGCAACATCAGTTTGGAGGATTACCCTCGAAGGACCCGACTGATCATGTGAAGACATTCTTGGAGTTCACCGATGCAATAAGAATTCAAGGTGTCCCGATTGATGCTATACGCTTGAGGTTATTCCCCTCCTCTCTGACTGGAAAGGCAAAAGCTTGACTGAAGCAAGTGCCCGCTAATACTTTGTCAACTTGGGACCAACTGGAGCAGGCATTCTTGGAGAAATTCTTCCCTCCATCCAAGACTGCTTACCTACGAACTTAGATCACCGACTTCTTCCAAAAGGACGGAGAATGCTTATCCGAAGCTTAGGATCGTTACAAAGGATTGCTAGAGTATTGCCCACATCATGGGCTCGAGAGGTGGTTGTTAGTGCATACCTTCTACAACGGATTGGATTACTCTTTGAAGGTGTCACTACTCCGCAGCTGGTGGAGCCTTTATGAATAGACCTCTGACTAAAGCGTTCAATATCATTGAAAACATAGCCACCAACTATCTCCAATGGGGTTCGGAAAGAGGTAATAACCCGAAAAAGCTTTCGGGGGGTATGTTTGAAATGAATAGCACTGATCTAATTATGTCTAAATTTGACTCATTGAATAAACGCTTTGATAAGCTTGAAAAGGCTAATGTGAGTTCAATAGGTGCTACTAATGTTGTTTGTGAGATTTATGGAATGCAGGGACATGACATAATGGAGTGCCCACATGGTATTGCTCCTGGATCCGGTGCTTCGGGGGAACAAGCGAACTCTTGTCACAACTTCTATGACACGAACCCGAAGTTGCCAAAATTTTCACCTCCAAATCCTTACAACCAAGTAAGGAAGAGTAATACTTATCTCTCCTACGGGAACTACAACAACATGTTGAACCACGAATTCCAGGAAGGCCAAGGTAATAGGAAACCCACATCGGGGTATCCTCAGGTACAAAAGTCTAAACTTGAGTCTCTTTTGGAAAATTTTGTTGAAACTCAAACAAAGCAAAATGAAGAGTTTAGGCAACAAGGTAGGGCAGTCAATGAGGCAATAAAAGAGTTAACATCTAAGGTAGACAACTTAGCCATCCATAATAAGATGTTAGAAACTCAGATTGCCCAACAAGTTAGTACATATTCTAGAACTAAGGGTACGTTTCCAGGACAACCCGAAGTTAATCCCAATGAGCACTGTAATGCTATATACTTGAGGGATGATAAGCTTGGGGTAGTTGAAAAGGATGTGGAATGTGAGGAGGACATGAGTGAACAAGAAGAGATAGAGCCAAAGTATGTCCCTCCACCACCTTACCAACCCCCAATACCTTTCCCACAAAGGTTGGTCAAGAAAAAGTATGTAGAAAAAGAAACTAAGAGCTTAATTGAGGAGCATGATGCCATGATAAAAACTAATATGCCTCCTAAACTAAAAGATCCAGGAAGTTTCTCTATTGCTTGCTCAATTGGAGAATTAAAAATAGACCAAGCCTTATGTGACTTAGGGGCTAGTGCGAGTTTGATGCCGCTTACTATCTTTGAGAGGTTAGGAACCAAAGAATTGAGTCCATCCAAGTCCTCTTTACAATTTACGGATGGATCAACTAAAACCCCTCTAGGCATACTAGAGAATGTCCCCATAAAGGTAGGGAAAATTTTTATTCCTACCGATTTCATGGTGTTGGACATGAACGAGAATTCTAAATTCCCTATCATTTTAGGAAGGCCATTCTTGGCCACAGTTGGAGCAATAATAGATGTAAAAAAATAGTAAACTCTCCTTGAATATAGAGAAAGGAAGGGTGGATTTTGATTTGACTAACTCGTATAACAACCCTCCTTTTGAGAGTCATGTGTGCAGGATTGAGATAATGCCTCTAGAGGTAAAGGAAGAGCTTAATATGGAAGCAACTCCCAAACTTTGCATCACAAATGATTCACCAAATAATGATGAAATTGGAGTTGCTCAACATGTGGAGTTAGAACTTCCGCCTGGAGGAAGTAAGGCCATTAAGCTCAGAGTGAAAAGGGCAAAGCGAAAGTACATGTGGCCATATGAAAAAAATAGGCTCTTTGAAGGACTTCCTTGGAAGAGAGATGTTCTTTCACTTCCAAGCCCAGCTGATCCCGGTTGATTGAAGGGAGTATGGTCAAGCTTAAGACCTAAATAAGCGCTTCTTGGGAGGCAACACAAGCTTTCTTTCCCTTTTTAATTTGTTTTTGAATTTTGTTTTTGAATAATTTAAGAAGATTAAGAGAATAAAGATCACAAATTGATGGTTTTGGCAAGTATTTTCAGGTTATCAAAGCATGAAGAGCAAAAAGGCATGGAAAAATGAAGTCAGAGGAGATCATGGCCTGGCCCTGATGGCCATCAAGGCCGTGATGGAGAAATTTAAAAAAGGAAGAGGAGACCAGAATGGATCACGGCCTAGCCGTGATGAGGGTCACGGCTGTGATACGCCAGAAGCTGAAAATCAGAAGCGATCACGCCCAGACCGTGATAGCCATCACGGGCGTGATGTGAAAGAGCAACAGAACAGAATTGATCATGGCCTAGCCGTGCTGTATATCACGGCCATGACAAGGCCTAGTAATCAGCATTCGAATCGATCACGACCTGCCCGTGATGAATGTCACAGCCGTGACGTGTCCTCCAACAGCTCTATGACTGGCGTCTGAGCCAACACCCTCCACCACCTCGGTGAGTTGTTCCATTTTTCTCCTCCCTACGACTTGATTATTTACATTGGGGACAGTGTAAGTTTTTAAGCATGGGGTAGGGGTATTTTTCCTTTTTTTTTTTTGCATTTTTGCATTTTCCATGTTGCATTCAAATAGGTGTAGTTTTGCATAATCACATGATTAGATTGCCCCTTGCTTAGAGTATGCATCCAATTGTGAGAACTTTATGCCAAATGAATTGAGACTGCGAATTTTTGAACCCAATTTTTGTATTCTTTGTGATTGAGTGTTTTATTCCTCTTGGATTGTGTTCTCTAGAACTTGACTCGAAACCGTTTTGAAACTTAAAATTTTTTGAAAACATATTTGAAAATGATTGAAGCACTAGGTATTTTTCTGACCTTCTGAGCTTTGACTGACTAAATGCTACCCCTTAGTTACCCAATTTTGAGCCTAATAGAATAAAATGCTTTTCTTGGTACCTTGATTTATTTTGATGAATGATGCTTGGTATGACACCTTTTAAAGTATTGCAATAAGGGCAAAAAGGTGGTTTGAAAAATAAATTGTGGGATGAAAAAGTTAGAAAAATATTTCTCTTAAGTTGGAAATCTCCCCTTCTCCAAATTGAAAAAAAATAAACAAAAAAATGGAGAAGGGGATGAGAAAAAGAAAGTGAGAAATAAAAAGATAAAAAAAAAGAGGAAGAAAGAAAGAAAGGTGGAAAATTGAATTAAAGCCCAAAAATGTATTTTAGAAGGTTGTCATGCTTTGCATTGTTTGATATTTTGTTTAGCCTTCTTGAATTTTCCCTTTCTTGATTTCTCCACTTAACAATTAATCCCATGGCCCCATTACAACCAAAATAAAAGATCTCTTGATTCTTATGTGTTTTCATTAATAAAGTAGAGATTTTGGTTAATAGTCAAGCTTATGGTAGGATACCTTCCTTGAGGAAATTGAGTGAATTGTCATATGTCCTTAAACATTTGAGTGAGGTGAGAAGAATGCCCGAATTAGCGAGAGGCATGAATCTAGAGAACCTAAGCTTCTAATTGGACTTGAAATTGATTGTCCCTTGATTACTTATTTGGATATGCCTGTTACTTGGATTTGTTACTCGGGTTCTTGGTTCACTGTCCATGCTCTGATTGTTTATCTTGTCTGGCCTTGGTTATTGCTTGAGGACAAGCAAAATCTTAAGCTTGGAGTAGTTTGATGAGTATGATTACACCTCATATTTCTTTATCATATTGCATGCATTTTCATGTAGTTTAGGCATTTTTAATTTGATTTTTGTTAGTTTTTACCTTGGAATGGGTAAGGTGATTTTGTGGTGTTTGTGTGGAGGAATTGAAGATTAAAATGCTCAGGATCAGTTATGTTGGAGCTTACACAAAGACGGAGCTTGAAATATAAGAAAAATGAGCCAAACATAGCCCATCATGGCCTAGCCGTGACAACCATCATGGCCATGATCGAGTAGGGCTGAAAAGAAAGAAGGTTAAACTCAGAACTGGTCACGGCCAGGCCGTGATGGCCATCACAGCCGTGACATGCCAACTGAACCAGACACTCACAGGCAGAACTAATCACGGCTAGGATGTGATGGTGATCACGGCCGTGACAGACCAAGCAGCGAAGTCATCTCCAAGTCAGAACCCATCACGGCCTGGCCGTGACAAGCATCACGACTGTGACGCGCAATATCTGAAAATTTAGTTGTTGATTTGATCTGATTTTGTAACAACTTTAATCCCAAGTTACCCTACATTATAAATAGGACTCTAAGGCTCGAAAATAGGGATCTCGGGGGACTGCTACCTTAGCCAAAAACTAGGATATGCTTTTCTTCTCAATTTCTTCTCTTCTCTTAGGTTATCTTTTTATGCTTTTGTTAATCAAGCTTGCTATGAATATGGCAATGCTTGAGTAGTCTTTTTAGTTCTAGGAATTGGGGATATACCCAAGATTTGTTTTATGTTATTAATTGACGTTTTACTTCTTGTTAATTTCAATTTGCTTTCGATTTAATTCCTATTGCATGAATTACTTGTGAATTTGGTGCGCACTTATTTGTATGTCATAGATACTCTAAGGAGGAACCTAGCGGTGAACTTAGGTATTGGATCTATAGGGATCAAACTTAGGACTTAAATCACAAGAGTTAGAAGCGGTCCTTCGAGGGTTCACTGAATTGTCACAAAGCTTAAAGGGTTCGATTTAAATTCAATTACCAAGATAGTAGGGGTTGGTTTAATTGGACACGGTTCTTGGGTCCCGAGAGGGAACATTAACTTATTTAGGATAAATTCACCTTCAAAGCAATTTCGATAATTAATAAGAGGGGTAGTCAATTTAGTAACATGAGTAGTCTTGTTGGTAACCCAATTCTTGGGAATCTCTTTTGATATTGAAAAAATCTCAGATTTGATTTACTTTCCTATTTTGTTTGATTGCGTTTTAGATATTTTATTTGTTAGTTAATCTTTTAAAAACCAAACCTTTTCCAAATCTTTTTCTAGTCCAGTTTAATTGATTTAATAATTGATAGTTATTTAAGATCACGGTCCATGTGGATTCGATCTTTTTATTACTTGACGATGAAGCCGTTCACTTGCGGATTCGAGCCCATTAGGAATAGGGCACAACAAGGCGTTGCACATTTCTGTGAAGTGTCGGGATCATGTCATGCCTAGGGTTCTCATTGATAAGGGTTCTTCTTTGAATTTAATGCCAAAGTCAACACCGGCAAAGTTGCATTTCGATGGAACTCATATGAAGCCAAGCACAATAATTGTAAGAGTTTTCGATGGTACCCGAAGGGAAGTCATGGGAGAAATTGAATTGCCCATTCAGATTGGCCCTTGCTGTTGTTTTTGCTTCGAAGACTCAAGAGTGGGGGTGAATTGAGCTTTCAAAAATCTTTTCAAAAACTTTACTTTTCAAATCAGAGTTGCCTTAGGATCTTTTACAAAAATAGTGAAGGGCTTTTTATGAAATCTTGAATAGAAGGTGGTGAGGAAAGAAAGATTAATTCAGAAAGATAAATCAGTAATAAGATTCAAGTTCACAGCTCACAGCTATCAATTAAACAATGATTGAATCAAACATAAAGACGTTCAGTTCAGGATCGTACATGTATTAGATACAGGCCTTAATCAGTCAAGAACTGAAGTTACAATATATCCGTTTCAGTTTCAGTGATCAAGAACAGTCTTAATCGACTCAGTTTTGAACAATTAATAACTCAAGATTGATTGCAGTAATACTCTGGTTTTAATTCATATTAAACAGATCAATAACTGATATCAATTGAAAACTTAGAACATCAAGATCACAGTTATATGCACAAGACAGGAATTAAAGAGTTTGAGTTTAGAGATACCACACAACCAGATTTATCCTGGTTCAGTCACCACCACTGTGACCTACATCCAGTCCCCACTCCACTTGTGGGTTTTCACACACTAATACAACAAGCTTTAACCAGGTAGCTTGAAAAACCTTTACACCACAGAGCACTCCTTTACCTCGAGATACCACACTCTTGTGAAGAGCCTCAATGTTCTTCCTTAGGGAGACCTCACGCTAATCACACAGAGAGACGCCCTCTCTCTTTACAATTAAATATAACGAAAAGATTGATTCCTAAACTCTCAATAGTCAGATATACAAATTGAAGTTCTTATGAGAATTGAAACACTCTTTTTCACAATGAAGCTCAAGCAAGAAGATGAATGATTTTCACAATTGATCTCTCTAATTGATTTTGTAAACTTCTGATGTTTTATAAGTGTTCCTTTGATCCCTCTATATATAGGAAACAAGTTATAGTCGTTGGGATCAATTAAAACAGATTTGGGTCTGATAACAGAATATGTTTTCTTGATTCTGGTTCTTGAACAGGGGTTGAGTACAGGGCTGTATTAACCAATTTCATACTGATAGTTCTTATAGTTTCTGTACACCTGTGTAATGCATGGCTGTACGTGTTTTTCAAAAACTTGAACTTGGTTAATCCATCAGTACACCCATTCAATACATCTATGTATTGAATCAAGAACCTTAAATTCATTTGTCAGTTACAGTAGCAGACATACATCCATTGATTACATGGCTGTACCTGACAAATAATTTTCTTATTTCCAAAAATCATTTTCATTAAAAAAAATTATTCTTTTTAATGCAGGTTATGAAAATTGATTTTCTTCATGCATCTTTTTAGTTGAGCTATCTTGTGACTAAGAGATTTCTTTCTCTTACAAATCATCTAAGACTTAAATAAAAAATTCTCCTTTAAGCTTGGTCTTGATGATCCTTTGATCTTTGACTTTGCTCTTTTGATTTCTACAAGCAGCTTCTTGATTCCTTCAAGTTCTTCCTTGAATAGTTTCCTTGAATTTGCTTAATGAACTTGTTGATCACTGCTTGATACCTGTCTTTGCAATTTGACACTAAAACACTTGCACACACATTAAATTGTATTTGTCCTATATCAAAATCTCTAAGTCATTGAGTCATACAAACTCCCCCTTTTTGATGATGACAAATCTTTTAACAAATTATAAGATAAGAGTATAAGTGTAGCAGAAGCTAAGTGCTTTTGACAGATTTATGTCATGGTATCAGGGAAGAAGTATATCAGGGTAAAAAAAAAAACTATCAGAGCAGAATTTGATTTACTCCCCATTAATCATGTAAGCTTATAAGCTCCCCCTCAACATATGCATGTATAATTTGTTATTATCCCCTTTCTCTATATCATACTTTTTCCTTTTGGCATTATAAAAAAGGTAAAGAAAAGAAACATTCAAAGCAATAGAGAAGGCAAGCATTTAAACATTCAAACATAGCGTATAAAATTGTTCATGATAGAGGGATAGGTGCAGGGACAAATCAACATCAACATCTTCTTCTGTTTGAGCTGGAGGTGCAGGGAAATGAAAGTCCGCTCCTAGGTTATCGTTGAAGAAAAGCATCATTGTCCATGTATGAAGTTGGAGCAGCACTTTCAGTGACTTCCTTTTCTTTGGAAGATTCCACTTCCTTTCCTTTGTTCCTCTTTTTCTCAGGAGCCTTTGAAGTCTCAACTCCGTTCTTCTTCTCGGCTGACTTAGAAGTTTCCATTTCCTTCCTCTTCTTCTCAGCAGCTTTTGAGGGTGAAGATCCAGTATTTTTGGTTCTTGCCATATTAGGGTTGGTTTGGGTACAAGAAGGATTAAGGTTAGCTATGCTAGGGTTGCGGAATTAGGTGAAGAAAGAGTGGGTTTCAGAAGATTTGAAGTTTTGAAATAAGATTCTACATCGGCGTCGTCTTCAATCCTCAAGGCTCGTAGTTGAGGATCGATCCTTTTGTAGCCATTGCCATAGATTTAATAATTGTTTAAGTTAACAGTGCAGATCATTTTATTGCCAACCGGTTGGGAAATAAGTAATTGGTTAATAAGGTAACTAGGTACTCATTTAACTGGTTAAACGTAACCTAGTAGACGCGCTCCATATGTCACATCATTGGACGGAGCTTCTCATTAAGGACTTAGCAAGTCCAAATACTTGTGTGGACGAGTGCTTCTGTCACTTTAGTGGACGAGCGCTTCTACCACTTCAGTGGACTAGCAGAATTAGAATCTTGTGTATTGAGTTTATCAGACTTTGCATACATGCCTGTAGTACACCAGTGTATACTTATGACATTCAGGAATTGTGTCTCAGACTTTCAATCAAGGTTTACAAATTCGGACCGGCCATCGAACCGGTGAAGGCAACGGTTCGAGGTTCAATGGTCCAACCGAGGTTGAACCGGTTATAATTAAATAATATTATTTTAATTTTTAATATAATATTTGTAACAATATTAAACAAAAAAACAACATAACAACTAAAATTATTAAGCACAATTTTTTTTATTTTGAAATTAAACTAAATAAATATAAAGATATATGTTAAAATCATCTTTATAGGGAAAACCAACCCAAAATCTACAACCAGCCCACATATGTTAGAAAACAAAAGAATTGGGTTTTGGCTAGTGATCAGCCGTTGGCTCATCTAGTTTTATAACTAGTATGACCGTGGTTTTGTGCTAATTTTATATCATTTTCGCCCAAATTAGACTTGATTGTCTTTAAGCAGCATTTTGAGTCTGTAAAGTATTTTTAGGTTAATTTGGTTGATTTAGAGTTAAATAAAGCACTTATGCTATTTTCTGTTTTCAGGTTAATAAAAGGAAATAAATCTGGAGTTTTCGCCCGGCGAAAAAGGCCGTCGCCCGCGAACTCGAAGGTGATCTGTGCGGAAAATTTGCAATCCTTTGTGTCGCCCCGCGAATAGATGACTCGCCTCGCGAGGATGAAGACCAGAGGGCATGACTTTTCCATTCCTCGCCACGCGAGACGTGCTTCGCCTCGCGAGAAGACCAAACGTTGCAAACTGTTCGCATTATTCGCCTCGCGAGACAGTGTTCGCCTCGCGAGTCCGATGATTCCGGATCATCGTATATAAGTCAGTTTTAGACAGAACTAAGGGGGAGTAGCTAGCTAGTTAGTCAATAGTTGTAGTTCAGTAGTTTAGTTTATTTTCTTTTCTTTTGTGTTTATTTCTGTAATGGAGAACTAGTCTCCTTGGTTAATCTACTGTGATTGGTTTCAATTACACTTGAGGTTCTGTATTTCCTATTTTGTTTGCTATTCTATTTTCAATGCGATGCTATATGTTTCTGTTTGTTATTTCAGGAGTGTATAGTATTGTGTTGATTCATTTCGGTGATGTTATGTTCCTATACTTAATCGCGTTTGTTATTTCGCGTGTGTTCATTCATGTTCGTTTAGTTCATGAGGGCTTAACCCCGTTTGTTATTTCGGGAATAGGAACATATATCCGTAGTAGCGATTTCGTTTGTTATCTGTTGCTACAACCGGGAGGGGATTAGAATCTGCTTAGGGCTTGGAATTTGCATGAACCAATGATAGTGGGAAACCGAGAACAGTAGGTTGATCGTCTTTAGTTTATTTGTTAATCTCTTAAACTGCTTTGTCTTTATTGCTCTGTTTTTGTTTGTTTTCTTTATTTTATTTCACTCCAACCCCCCAAAACTAATTTTCTGTTAATAACAATAACCTAAGAGTCCTTGTGAGACGATATCCGAGTTGTCGCTTCCCTATCTACATTATTTTGTAAACGCTCGTTCTTTTTAGCGCGTGGCGACAGCGCGACCAAAAATTGGCGCCGTTGCCGGGGACTCTGGTTGTGTTATTAGCAGAAAAAAAAACTCTCTTTGCTGAATTTGTTTTGTCTGCATTGTCTGGTTGTGAATCTTGGTGCTTTCCATGGAGAATTACATGTGTGGGTACATGCCTAATGTTAACTATGAACCACCATGCATATATTATCCTGATTTTGCTGGTTTAAGGCACTGGTTGCCAAGGTTTAGTGGTCTTGCAGGTGAAAATCCCCAGGAGCATCTGAAGGAATTCCAGGCTGTTTGTTCTATAATGCTGAGACCTGAAGGAATAACAGAAGATCACATCCATATGGGAGCTTTCCATCTCTCACTTGAAGGCGCTGCAAGGGATTGGTTGTATAATCTTGAGGCGAATTCCATCTTCAGCTGGTTTGATTTGAAGAAAGTCTTCCTATTGAGCTGGGGAACCCATCTAAACCCTTGGTATGAGGACCAACAACTAATGTCACCACTGGCACCATATCCTCCCCAAGTGACCACTTCTGCACCTTCCGGACCTTCACTCGAGGACCTGTTCAAGCAAATGACTGCACAGATAACTGAACAAATGGAAGGAATGATACAACAAATGGCCGAGCAAAATCAACGGATTATAGAGGAAAATCAATGAATGGCAGAACAAAGTCTTGAAAATCATAAGAGGAGAGAAGCTGAATCTCAGAAGTTGGCCATTCAAATTGATCAAATTGTCGCCAACCCGGCTGCACTGCTAACTCAACGTCCACTTGAAGAACATACAGATTCACAGATGGTTATTCTTGAAGATACTTCTGCTGATGATTTTGATAATGTTTATGTTGATGAATTGTGTGTTGAATCCCCTGATTCTATCTATTATAATTCATGTGCTGATTGTACTGACACTGCTTTATGTATAGCATGTTTTGAAAGGTATGAGGATTCTGTGCATATAGAAAATGAGGATCAGGAGGACATCTGCTTTCCCGTGCTTGAGGATGATGAAGAACCTTTGGAAGTAGATGATTCAATTAACTCATATGCATGTGTTGAGAGTGATGGGATGGATGAACTAATTGCCGAATTTCCAGACATTCGGGCTTTTACTGATTCAGTTTATTGTGATATATGTATTGACTCTACTAACACTAACCTTTGTGTGGTGTGTGCTGAGATTTCTGCAGGTTTAGCAGGTGATGAATTTGTTAGTGCTGTGAATGAAGACCTTGCAGAAGTTGAAGCAGCACCAGTAACACTTTCTACTTGTTTACCACCTCCCACTGTGGAACAACCGGTGATGGACTTCAAGCCACTGGATCTTGCACCATGGCCAGTCCAAGGGATTGAACCCCAATTTTATTGGGAGGATTTTGTTGAGAAAGCGGTCATCTTCAACCCAAAAGGGAGTGAGAAGTCCGCCGCACTGGAAGGAGTCACCGTAACTGTCAAGCACTCACTCCCATATCAAGGCTGCAAGTTATGGAAGCATGGAATGAACTCCCACCCTTTGGCTATCACTTGGGCCTTATGTCACAGACAGTGGGATCCCGGTGGAACCACCTCCAATGAGTTTTTCTGAACCTTGCTCTTTTTAATTTTCTTTTCCTTGCTTTATTTCTGTTTTGTTTTCAATAAAGCTCCTGAATAATTTGAGAAGCTCAGGAGTTGTGTTGAGTCTTATATTGGCAAGTTTGATGGATTTGATTAATTTTTGCATAGATTGATTGCATGTTATTTGTTGACTGTTCCCCCTAGGATTTGAAAATTTTTTGAAAAATGATCCCCATACGATTGAAAACTGAACTTTGGGATTTTGTTGTGATGGCATGATTTATGATAAGTTTGGGGTGATAGGAAACACACACTAGGGATAGAATCTCTGTCAAACAATTTGCAAAAATGTCCAGGTGAGGTTTTGAGCCTCCAACATGTTTTTGACTGTGAGAATCACTTTCAAGTTGCACTTTCCCGAAATTGCTTGAATCTCTTTATGGTTTACATGTTTATGTGTTTGCTTCAGATGATTTAGGCATTTTCTTTGTAAATAACTACTTAGCCTAAAATAACCATCCCTAATGCATGTTCCCTAGTTAGCCCTTTGAGCCTGATTAGCCTGTTAATTCTTGTTGACCTTATGTTATAAGCTAAAATCTGGAAAACCATGTTAACCCGATCTTAGGATTAGGAGAGCATGGAATCTTAGCAAGAGAATGGTTGCAAGAAACTAAGTTTGGGGTGGCTACAAGGTGTAATGTGTTGGTTGGGATTGAGAAAAAAAAATAAAAAAGAAAAAAAAGAAAAGAAAAAAAAAATGAATGAAAATGAAAAAAAAAATAAAAAAATAAAAAATAAAAAATAGAAGAAATGGCTGTAGTCACCCAAGGCATAAAGAAAAATGAGAAAAGGAACTTGAGTGGAATTTCAATGTTTTGAAGTGTTTCATGCTCTCTTAGTTCCTAGGGTCTTCAGCCTAGTACCTTTGTATATCCTACCCTTAGCCAGGCCCCATTACAACCATAAAAGACCTTTTGATGTTGCATGCATGTTTTCTGTGGGAACCATTTTGAGATGAAAATCAAATTTATGGGAAGTGCTCTTAAAAGTGAAAATTGAGTGAAATGTTGTTAGCCTGACACAAACTGAGCGATTGAGTGAACACTAAATGCCCTTGTGAGGAAGGCAGTTGTTTGAATTTGGTGATCTCCCTCTTGTGTGTAACTTGGATACCTTGCTTAGATTAATGATTGTTTGAATGATGAAATTCTCAAATGTTTAGAATGAATGATTGTGGGGATTGCTTGGTTTGAAAGGGGGGACATAGAAGAAAATTATTTTGTTAAATTGCTTGAAATTTGTGCAAAGTTGATTGAAAACCTTAAGCTTGCCATGTCTTAAGTCTTTTTAAGTTTGAGTTTTAGTTTGCTTGGGGACAAGCAAAGTTTAAGTTTGGGGTATTTTGATCAGCCGCTGGCTCATCTAGTTTTATAGCTAGTATGACCGTGGTTTTGTGCTAATTTTATATCATTTTCGCCCAAATTAGACTTGATTGTCTTTAAGCAGCATTTTGAGTCTGTAAAGTATTTTTAGGTTAATTTGGTTGATTTAGAGTTAAATAAAGCACTTATGCTATTTTCTGTTTTCAGGTTAATAAAAGGAAATAAATCTGGAGTTTTCACCCCGCGAAAAGGCCATCGCCCCGCGAACCTGAAGGTGACTGTGCCAGAAAATTTGCAATCCTTTCTGTGTCGCCTCGCGAATAGATGACTCGCCTCGCGAGGATGAAGACCAGAGGGCATGACTTTTCCATTCCTCGCATCGCGAGACATGCTTCGCCTCGCGAGAAGACCAAACGTTGCAAACTGTTCGCATTATTCGCCTCGCGAGACAGTGTTCGCCTCGCGAGTCCGCTGATTCCAGATACTGTATATAAGTCAGTTTTAGACAGAACTAAGGGGGAGTAGCTAGCTAGTTAGTCAGTAGTTGTAGTTCAGTAGTTTAGTTTATTTTCTTTTCTTTTGTGTTTATTTCTGTAATGGAGAACTAGTCTCCTTGATTAATCTACTGTGATTGGTTTCAATTACACTTGAGGTTCTGTATTTCCTATTTTGTTTGCTATTCTCTTTTCAATGCGATGCTATATGTTTCTGTTTGTTATTTCAGGAGTGTATAGTATTGTGTTGATTCATTTCGGTGATGTTATGTTCCTATACTTAATCGTGTTTGTTATTTCGCGTGTGTTCATTCATGTTCGTTTAGTTCATGAGGGCTTAACCCCGTTTGTTATTTCGGGAATAGGAACATATATCCGTAGTAGCGATTTCATTTGTTATCTGTTGCTACAACCGGGAGGGGATTAGAATCTGCTTAGGGCTTGGAATTTGCATGAACCAATGATAGTGGGAAACCGAGAACAGTAAGTTGATCGTCTTTAGTTTATTTGTTAATCTCTTAAACTGCTTTGTCTTTATTGCTCTGCTTTTGTTTGTTTTCTTTATTTTATTTCACTCCAACCCCCCAAAACTGATTTTCTGTTAATAACAATAACCTAAGAGTCCTTGTGAGACGATATCCGAGTTGTCGCTTCCCTATCTACATTATTTTGTAAACGCTCGTTCTTTTTGGCGCGTGGCGACAGCGCGACCAGCTAGGATGACCCAAATTCTTTTATACTAAATTTTTTTTAGGAAACCGATTCAGGACGGTTTGCTACCGGTTATGACCGGTTTTACTGGTTTTGAACTGGTTTTCCGGTTTTTGCACCGGTTTACCACAGGGACGGTTTTCCTGCTTGGCCGGGACCGGCCATGGTCCCAGTTCCCGGTTAAATCGATCGGACCGGTCGGTCCGGTCCGGTTTTCAAAACCTTGCTTTTAATACATCTGTTTATCACAGGGATGTATCAGACTAAAAACACAGGGGATCCATTCCTGAGCCTCTATACAGCTATTGATCACATCCATGTTTAAAACAAATTTCCAGTTTTTACACATGTACATGGGTTAGGTACATAGGTGTTCCTGATCAAATCTATTTCTTCTGAAACTCTCTTCTAATCATTCATAGATATTCCAAATCAAATCATACAATAATCAGAGCATATTTACACAAAGATACAGTCATATAAACAGTTTCTTTAGAGATTAGATATAGGATTGATCAATTATGCCCAATTCTCTTCCAATGAAAAAGAAGGTTTCCTTGTTCAAGGGCTTGGTAAAAATATCATCAAGTTGTTTAGTTTTATCAACATATTCAATCTCAATTTATCTACTTTGAACATGATCTCTAATGAAATGATGTCTGATTTCTATGTGTTTAGTTCTAGAGTGCATTATGGGATTCTTAGTTAGGTTAATTGCACTTGTATTATCACATCTAATAGGAACTTGGTTTAGTTGCACATTATAATCAACTAATTGTTGTTTCATCCATAAAACATATGCACAACATCTACCAGCTGCTACATATTCAGCCTCTGCAGTGGATAAAGCCACACTAGATTGTTTCTTACTGAACCATGATACTAATGAGTTTCCTAGTAAATGGCAAGTTCCACTAGTACTCTTTCTATCTAGTTTACAACCAGCAAAATCAAAGTCTGAATAGCTAATTAAAGTACATGTAGCTCCCTTGGGATACCATAATCCCATGTCTTTTGTTCCTAACAGATACTTAATTATCCTTTTAACTGCTGTTAAGTGTGATTCTTTTGGATTTGCTTGATACCTAGCACACATGCATACACTAAACATGATATCTGGTCTACTAGCAGTAAGATAAAGTAGTGAGCCTATCATACCTCTGAATTTAGAAACATCAACAGGTTTACCTTGCTCATCATTGTCTAGATAACAGGAGGTACTCATTGGAGTAGCCATCTCCTTAGCATTTTTAATACCAAACTTCTTAATCAACTCACTACAGTACTTGGTTTAGCTAACAAAGATACCATTTTTAGTTTGCTTTATTTGCAGTCCAAGGAAAAAGTTCAGCTCACCCATCATTGACATTTCAAACTCACTCTACATAAGACTTGCAAACTCATTGCACAAATGCTTATTAGTGGCACTAAAAATTATATCATCCACATATATTTGTACAAGTAAAATGTTGTGTGCCTTTTTTATTAGTGAACAAAGTTGTGTCAACTTTACCTCTTTTAAATCCTTTTTCAATGAGAAAATTACTTAACCTTTCATACCAAGCTCTAGGAGCTTGCTTTAAGCCATATAGTGCTTTAGACAATTTATAAACATGGTTAGGCAATTCATTATTCTCAAAACTAGGTGGTTGACCAACATACACTTCCTCTTGTACAAATCCATTTAATAAAGCACTCTTAACATCCATTTGATACAATTTAAATCCCATTATGCAAGCATAAGCAAGTAGCATTCTTATAGCTTCTAATCTTGCTACTGGTGCATATGTTTCATCATAATCTATGCCTTATTCTTGGTTATACCCTTTGGCTACCAATCTACCCTTGTTTCTTAAAATTATACCATTTTCATCTAGTTTATTCCCAAAAACCCATTTTGTACCTATTACTTGACAGTTCTTGGGTTTAGGCACTAGTTTCCAAACTTGGTTTCTTTCAAATTGGTTTAACTCATCTTGCATAACCATCATCCAATGTTCATCAATTATAGCATCATCTATGTTCTTAGGTTCTACTTGAGACACAAATGCCATATGATTACAAGCATTTCTAAGAGATTGTCTAGTAGTTACCCCCCATTGTAATTTCACCAATGATGTTATCAATTGGATGATTTCTGACAGTCCTCCATTCCTTTGGTAGGTCAGTTTGTTGTTACATTTACTCGCCTTTACAGCAATTAATTCTTTAAGCTTTCATCTTCTTCATTGTCCTGTTTCTCTTCTAGGAGATTTTTCTCAATTGAATATGCAAGATCATCAATAATAGAATCCTTTCCCAACCTTTTGGGGTTAGACTCATCAAATGTCACATGCACAGATTCCTCAATAGTTTGTGTTCTCTTATTATATATTCTAAATGTTTTACTAGATAGAGAGTAACCTAGGAAAATTCCTTCATCAGCCTTTGCATCAAATTTTCCAAGATTATTCTTTCCATTGTTAAGAACAAAGCATTTGCAACCAAAAACATGAAAATGTGCTATATTTGGTTTTCTTCCTTTGTAAAGCTCATAAGGGGTTTTCTTTAAGATTGGTTTTATCAAGACTCTATTTAGCACATAGCAGACTGTATTGACAGCATCTTCCCAAAAATGTTTTGGCAAGCTAGAGTCGTTCAACATAGTTCTTGCTATCTCCTCTAATGATCTATTCTTCCTTTCCACTACTCCATTTTGTTGCGGAGTTCTAGGAGCTGAAAAATTATGTTGAATGCCATGCTCATCACAAAAGTTTTCAAACACTTCATTTTGAAATTCTCCCCCATGTTCACTTATGATAGAAACAATTTTCAAGTCCTTTTCATTTTGCACAATTTTTGCCATTTTCTTAAATGCAGCAAATGAATAACTCTTATGAGATAGAAAATATGTCCATGTATATCTAGAGTAATCATCTACTCTTAACAATGCATACAAGTTACCACCAAAGCTTTTGGTTCTAGATAGACCAAATAAATCCATGTGTAAAAGTTGCAATGGTCTAGTTGTTGAAACAATGTTCTTTGGTTTAAATGAGACCTTAACTTGCTTTCCTTTTTGGCATGCATCACATAGTCCATCTTTCACAAATTTCAGTTTAGGCAAACCAACTACAAGATCTTTACAAATCAGTTTATTCAAGTGGTTCATGTGAATGTGTGCAATTCTTCTATGCCAAAGCCAATTCTCTTCTTCTTTTGAAATAAGACAGCATGCAGTATTTGAAGAGATATTATCTAAATCAAGCATATAGATGTTATCTGTCCTATGTCCAATTAATTTCAAATTTTCATCATGCTGATTTTCTATTAAGCAACTATTGGAATTGAATTTTACCTTGAAGCCTTTGTCACATAGTTGACTGGTACTTAATAGGTTCTGTTTCAGTCCCTCAACATATAGTACATCCTCAATGATTGTTGTTGAGTCACTTCCAATGTTGCCAATGCCAAGTGTTCTCCATTTATTGTTGTCTCCATAGGTAACACTACCACTTGACTTAGGGGTAAAGGAAATGAACTTGGTTTTGTCTCCAGTCATGTGCTTGGAACAACCACTGTCAAGATACCATTTCACATTCTTGGCTTTCCAACACACCTACAAAAACAGAATCATGTTTGTGTTTTAGGTACCCAAATCTGTTTGGGTCCTTTTAATTTATTTGATAGATGAGACAGGCTGTTTAGCAATCTTAAGATATTCGGAATGTAACTCAACAAATGCATTTTGCAATTCATCAAAAGTAGGTTGTGAATCAGAATTTACTTCACTCTCATAATCACTATTATTGCTGGCCATCAAGCATAAGTTTGCCTCCTCAGATTCAGATTCTTCAGTGGAATCTACATCATTATCATCCCAAGCAATGTAGGCCTTTCTTGGCTTTCTCCAGTTCTTGTCCTTTGAGTCAAACTTTTATGTTTTGTTCTTCTTTTGCAGTTTTGGACGTCAAGCTTCATGTGGCCAGTCTTTCCACATTCATGGCATGTGATGTTGTTGGAAGAGTTGTCACCTTTGATGAAATTTCTCCTTTGAAAAGTGGATGGCTTTCTTTTGAAGTTGCCTTTCTTCTTTAGGAACTTCTTGAATTTTATAACTAGCATTCCCATCCCTTCTTCGGATTTTGCCTCTTGTGCTGAATCATTATCATCATCGTCTTCTACTTCTCTGACTTGTGATTTCAGAGCCAATCCCTTTTTCTTTTTGTCAGTTTCTTCATTCTCATTCAGTCTGTTCCACTCCAATTCATGCTCTTGCAGTTTTCCAAACAATATGGCAATGGTCATTGATGAGAGGTCTCTAGATTCTGAGATTGCGGTGACTTTAGGCTGCCATTCCCTGCTCAAGCATCTCATTACTTTGTTAATGTGATCCCCATTTGATATAACTTTTCCAAGACCAGCAAGTTGGTTGAAAATGTGAGTGAATCTCTTTTGCAATTCAGTCTTAGGTTATCCTTGCTTCATTCTGAACATCTTATACTCATGTGCGAGGGTGTTCATTCTTGCTCTTTTGACATCTGTGGTTCCTTCATGTGTTACTTGCAATGTATCCCACATCTCCTTTGCTGATTTGTAATTTGAAACCCTGAAAAACTCATCACAGCTTAAAGCAAATGGTAAAATACTCTTAGCACGTGCATTATATTGAACCCTTTTCTTATCATCCTCATTCCATTGAGTTTTAGGCTTATTTATTGGAGCACCATTAGCATCTACAGTAGAGGGGACAAATGGTCCATTTTCTACTGCATTCCATATGTCAACACTCGCTGCCTCAAGAAAGATTACCATTCTTTCCTTCCAATAGATATACTCAGATCCATTTAAGGCAGGAGGGAGTGCAAGGGGAGCCCCTTCATTCAAACAGTCATTGGAAGCCATACTCTTATAGCTGTTAAGCCAAACTTAAGAGTTTAGCTCTGATGCCAATTGTTGTTTTGGCTTCAAAGACTCGAGAGAGAGGGGGGGGGGGGGGGGGTGAATTGAGCTTTCAAAAAGCTTTTCAAAAACTTTACTTTTCAAATCAGAGTTGCCTCAGGATCTTTTACAAAAACAGTGAAGGGATTTTTATGAAATCTTGAATAAAAGGTGGTGAGGAAAGAAAGATTAATTCAGAAAGATTCAAGTTCACAGCTCACAGCTATCAATTAAACAATGATTGAATCAAACATAAAGAAGTTTAGTTCAGGGTCGTACAGGTATTAGATACAGGCCTTAATTAGTCAAGAACTGAAGTTACAATATATCCATTTCAGTTTCAGTGATCAAGAATAGTCTTAATCAACTCAGTTTTGAACAATTAATAACTCAAGATTGATTGCAGTAATGCTCCAGTTTTAATTCACATTAAACAGATCAAGAACTGATATCAATTGAAAACATAGAACATCAAGATCACAGTTATACACGCAAGACAGGAATTAAAGAGTTTGAGTTTAGAGATACCACACAACCAGATTTATCCTGGTTCAGTCACCACCACTGTGACCTGCATCCAGTCCCCACTCCACTTGTGGGTTTTCACACACTAATACAACAAGCTTTAACCAGGTAGCTTGAAAAACCTTTACACCACAGAGCACTCCTTTACCTCGAGATACCACACTCTTGTGAAGAGCCTCAATGTTCTTCCTTAGGGAACCTCACCCTAATCACATAGAGAGACTCCCTCTCTCTTTACAATCAAATATAACGAAAAGATTGATTCCTAAACTCTCAATAATCAGATATACAAATTGAAGTTCTTATGAGAATTGAAACACTCTTTTTCACAATGAAGCTCAAGCAAGAAGATGAATGATTTTCACAATTGATCTCTCTAATTGATTTTTTAAACTTCTGATGTTTTATAAGTGTTCCTTTGATCCCTCTATATATAGGAAACAAGTTATAGTCGTTGGGATCAATTAAAACAGATTTGGGTCAGATAAAAATATGTTTTCTTGATTCAGTTCTTGAACAGGGGTTGAGTACAGGGCTGTATTAACCAATTTCATACTGATAGTTCTTATAGTTTCTGTACACCTGTGTAATACATGGCTGTACGTGTTTTTCAAAAACTTGAACTTGGTTAATCCATCAGTACACCCATTCAATACATCTATGTATTGAATCAAGAACCTTAAATTCATTTGTCGATTCTGATGATCGGCATACATCCATTGATTACAGGGCTGTACCTGACTAATAATTTTCTTATTTTCAAAAATCATTTTCATTAAAAAAAACTTATTCCTTTTAATGCAGGTTATGAAAATTGATTTTCTTCATGCATCTTTTTAGTTGAGCTATCTTGTGACCAAGAGATTTCTTTCTCTTACAAATCATCTAAGACTTAAATCAAAAATTCTCCTTTAAGCTTGGTCTTGATGATCCTTTGATCTTTGACTTTGCTCTTTTGATTTCTACATGCAGCTCCTTGATTCCTTCAAGTTCTTCCTTGAATATTTTCCTTGAATTTGCTTAATGAACTTGTTGATCACTACTTGATACCCGTCTTTGCAATTTGACTCAAAAACACTTGCACACATATTATATTGTATTTGTCATATATCAAAATCTCTAAGTCATTGAGTCTTACACTTGCATCTTTGAGATACTCTTCCAAGTAATGGACATCACACCAACTAACAGTTGTCTCCTAGGACGACCATGGATCCATTCGTCTGGAGCTGTACCTTCCACATTGCACCAGAAAGTGAAGTTCATTGTCGATAGTAAGTTGGTAATTGTTTTCGGAGAGGAGGATATGTTAGTGAGTAAGCCATCAAGAACCCCTTACATTGAAGGCTGCCAAGAAGCTCTCAAGACGGCTTTCCAAGGGCTTTAAATTGCTTATGCAACTTATGTTGGGGATGGTGCTCGACTGTTGAAACCTCGGTCATCTAAAGCATCCATTATGATGGCTAAGGTTATGCTCGAAAGAGGATACCGACACAGGCGGTTTGGGGAAGAATAGCCAAGGTGTCGTCGACATCCTCATGCTCACCGAGAACAAGGACAGGTTTGGGTTGGGATACAAACCCACCAAGGCCGACAAGATTAGGGTTATGGAAGAGAAGAAAAGAAAGAGGTTGTCTCGACTGGAAAATCGTGAATACGAGACTGAAAGGGTTCCTATCTGTGACATTCGACGAGCTTCGAAGTGTAGGGTTCGCATTCTGGACCAAGCGGCAGATGTTGAAGATGATTATCTAGCCGATCATGGTGTCAATCTGGTGTATCCATGTCCTCCTGGATACTGAGGCTCAATAATTGGGAGGTCATTGAGTTCCCCGAGGACCATAGAGTTTTTTTCAAAGTAATTCTGCAATGCTTATCCTTTAGCTCTGCCCAAGGCTTTAGGATTTTTGTTGTAATGGGCTTACTTGTTTCCGTTTCAATTATGACTTATCAATAAATGCATGCATTCAATATCTTTATATTCTTATCCATCTTATTTCTACTTTCGCTTTTATTCATCGTTCCTCACCAATAAATGTAGTTTCCCATATTTAACCTTTATTCATTCATCTTTCCCTGATACTACCAAAATACAGATCTAAAAGTGACTCTCTTGAAAATGACATTTTTAATAAACCAAAGATACAATTTTGACTATCCTATTGATCATGCTGACAAGGTTGTTGATGATGACGGGGAAGTTCCTCCTGAACTATTGAGGTTGGTAGAACTAGAAGCCAGGGAAGTTCGACCCCATGAAGAGCCGAGTGAACTAATCAATTTGGGAACCGAAGATGATAAAAAAGTGGTCAAGATTGGCCTTTCCCTGAAAGAAAAGGAGCGAAGTAGGATGATCAAGTTGTTGATGGATTATAAAGATGTTTTCGCATGGTCGTGCCAAGACATGCCAGGGTTAGACCCTAGTGTAGAAGAACACAAACTGCCATTAAAGCCGGAGTGTCCTCCAGTAAAGCAGAAGCTACGAAGGATGAAAGCGGAAATGTCTTTAAAGATCAAGGAGGAGGTCAAGAAGCAACTGGATGCAGGTTTCCTGGAAGTGGTAAAGTACCCTCAATGGGTTGCTAACATCGTTCCTGCTCCCAAGAAAGATGGAAATGTTCGAATGTGTGTCGACTATCGAGATCTGAACAGAGCTAGCCCAAAAGATGACTTTCCTCTGCCTCATATTGATGTTCTTGTAGATAATACTGTCCAACATGCATTATTCTCTTTCATGGATGGATTCTCGGGATATAATCAGATCAAGATGGCACCAGAAGATATGGAGAAAACTACATTTGTCACTTTATGGGGAACCTTTTGCTACAAGGTTATGCCATTTGGCCTGAAAAATGCTGGGGCAACAAATCAGCGGGCTATGGTGGCTTTGTTCCATGACATGATGCATAAAAAGATCGAAGTTTATGTAGATGATATGATCGCCAATTCCAGATCCGAAGATGACCATGTTGATAATCTGCAAAAACTTTTTGATCGGTTAAGAAAGTTTAAGCTCCGACTGAATCCAACCAAATGCATTTTTTGAGTGAAATCAGGCAAGCTTCTGGGGTTCATTGTTAGTCAAAAAGGAATAGAGGTTGATCCTGAAAAAGTTCGAGCAATCATCGATATGCTAGCTGATAAGCCTCTGGCTCATCTAGTTTTATAGCTAGTATGACCAGGGTTTTGTGCAAATTATATCGTATTTTCACCCAAATTAGATTAGATTGTCCTCAAGCAAGGTTTTGAGTCTCTAGAGTAGTTTTAAGTTAATTTAGCAAGTTTTAAGTCAAAATAATACACTTATGCTTATTTCCTTGTTTTCAGGTTAAGTAGAAGTTGAGAAAATAAAGCACAGGGGATTCGCCCCGCGAAAGCCATGCTCGCCTCGCGACCCGAAGCTTGACTGTTCCAAGAAATTGCTAAGTCTCCGGGTCGCCTCGCGAAGAAGGTCTCGCCCGCGAGTCTTCCAAACCTGAAAAAAGTCGAGAGACGATCACGGCTTGCCCGTGTTGAAGGTCATGGCCGTGGCAGTTTTGAAGCTGAAGAGTCTCGCCACGCGAGAATCACTTCGCCTCGCGAGAATGCCAAGGGTTGCTGACAGTTCATGAAATTCGCCTCGCGAATGGTTGTTCGCCTCGCGAGCCCTCTGGTTCTGAAATTGTATAAAAGGCTGTTCTGAATATTTTGTAGGAACTTTTGCTTCTCCAACTTTCAAATATACATTTTCTCTGTGATTTCGTTGTTGCCATGGAGCACTAAGTTCTAGGATTAGTCTACTGTTTGAGGATCCTATATACTTGAGGTTATGTAAATCCCTATTTTAATTGCTTTTCCCTTTTCAATATCATATTGCATATTTCTGTTTGTTATTTCAGGAGTGTGTAATATTGTATTGATTTGTTTCAGTGATGTAAATTTCCTATACATAATCGCGTTTGTTAATTCGCGTGTGTTCATTCATGATCGTTTGATCATGAGCGCTTAATCCCGTTTGTTATTTCGGGAATAGGAATTTGCATCCATAGTAGCAATTACGTTGTTAGTTGTTAATGTAACTGAAAGGGGATTAGAATCTGCTTAGGGCTTGGGTTTACATTAACCAAGGATAGTAAGGAATTCTTGACAGTAGATTAATCGTTGTTTGATAATTGACAATCCCTTTTCAACTGCCTTAGTTTTGATTGCTCTGTTTTGTTTGTTTCTTAATTGCAATCCAATCCAAACCCCCCCCCCCCCCCCCCAAAACTGAATTTTTTTTATGAAAGATAATATTCTCAGAGTCCTTAGAGACGACATTCGAGTTGTCGCACTATACTATACTTTTAAACCCGCTCGTCCTTTTTGGCGCGTGCTTGGCAACATGTGCACCAAAAAATTGGCGCCGTTGCCGGGGACTCTGAGTTGTTATTTTTCGCAACTTGTTTTATTTTATTTTTCTTTCTTTCTTTTATTTTGTTTTGTTTTGAATTGGTCTGGCTACTAGGTCTCATTGCCCTGAACTGTGTGATTTTGACCCGGAAATTGAAAGAACATTGCACACACTCCGTAGGGAATTTCGGAGCTAGCACTAGTAGTGATACCAATTTTAAAACTTCTTTTGAAAACATGGGAGACCAAAGGACTTTGAGGCGGCTTGCTGCCCTGATGTGAATTACAATGGTTTGTGCATTGCTTATCCTGTGTCGACACACCTTTTGAGTTAAAATCTGGGCTAATCCATTTGTTGCCAAGATTTAATGGTCTTGCGGTGAAGATCCACACAAGCACTTGAAGGAGTTCCAAGTTGTCCGCTCCACAACTTTGAGGCCGAAGGAGTAACGGAGGATCATATCAAGTTGAAGGCTTTTCCATTCTCACTCCAGGGAGCTGCGAAAGATTGGCTTTTATACCTTGCGCCAGAATTCCATTACCACATGGAACGACTTGAAGAAGCTCTTCCGGAGAAATATTTTCCTGCCTCCGAGCCGCTGCAATTAGGAAAGAAATCTGTGGAATAAGGCAAGGAAATGAGTCGCTAGGCTGAGTATTGGGAGAGGTTCAAGCGATTGACATCTAGTTGCCCCCAAAGACCAAATTTCGAACAGCTCCTCATCCAATATTTTTATGAAGGATTGCAGCCTATGGATAGGAATATTTTGGATGTTGCTAGTGGGGAGCATTGGTTGACAAGACCCCACTCTTTGCTAAGCAACTTATTGAGAACATGTCGATGAATTCCCAGCAATTCACTACAAGAAGAAATTCTGTTGAGACTAGAGGTGTACATGAGGTCCGCACTTCCTCTTCCAGCCATGACGAGTGATGATAGAATTGATAGGCTCACTTCTTTGGTAGAGAAATTGGTAATGGATAGGGTTCACTGCGGTGTTGTGTGGCATGTGCGGTTCTCCCGAGCACCCATATGAAGCATGCCCCATTTTGCAAGGAGGGTCGATTCTTCGAATCACCTCAAGCCTTTGCAGTCCATCAAGATAATCGGGGCAATAACCGGAGCGGATACAGACATTCCGATCTTTCAACAAATAGGTACCATCCCAATGGAGTAATCACCATAATCTGCGGTATGGGAACTCATCCCAACAGATGGCACCTCGGAAATCCTCCTCCGGTGACTACTTCAGCACCCTCCGGACCTTGATAGATGACATGCTCAATAAAATGGCTGCACAAATGGCTGCACAAAATCTACATTTCAGCAGCAAATAGGGCGATTCCGAGCACGATTCCAGTGCCTCACAGGCACAATTTCAGCAGAGAACGGATCCGAGTATTCAGGCATTGCATACACAGATTGGACAGATGGCTACGGACATAAATAATATAAAGCAAGGTCAAGGAACAACCCAGCTGCCTAGCGAGCAGGTGATCAATCCTAATGCCTCCAACCCCAATGTGAGTTCTATATCTCTCGAGGTGCGGAAAGGTTGTTGAGGCCACTTACGGAAAGAATGAAGAAACTATGAAGGCTACTCCCGAGCCCTCTTGTTGAAGTTACTCCCGAGCCTGTGGTTGAAGTTGAAACCGAGAGAGTGTATAGACCACCCATTCCATTCCCACACGAGAATCCGAGAAAAATTTGAAGAGTGGTGGTGAAGATAAAGAGAAGGCAATTCTTGATGTGTTAAGAAAGGTTGGTGTTAATATCCCTCTGTTGGATGTGATCAAGCAAGTGCCCAGATATGCCAAATTTCTCAAGGACCTATGCACCAACAAGAGGACGATGAAGACTAATGAGAGGGTTAACTTGGGAAGAAATGTCTCAGCGCTTATCCGATCCCGAGCGAGAAAAGAGTTGTTGCTTTCACCCAGGCACTGCCACCGAAGTGCAAGGATCAAGGCACCTTCACTATCCCATGCACTATTGGGGACAAGAAGTTTGAAAACTGCATGTTGAACTTGGGAGCATCTATCAATGTCATGCCTACCTCCATCTTTAACAAACTGGATCTTGGTCCTTTGAAGTACACAGGTATCACCATTCAGTTGGCCAACAGGACCTGTGCCCGCCCCATGGGAATGGTGGAAGATGTACTAGTGCAAGTTGATGATCCGATCTTCCCAGCTGATTTCTACATCTTGGACATGGCAAAGTGAGACACATTCCGATAAATCACCAATCATCCCGGGCGGCCATTCATGAAGACAGCCAAGACTAACATTGATGTGGGTGATGGGACCATGTCTATGAAGTTTGGGGATATAGTTGCAAAGTTCAACATATTTGATGCCATGAAACATCCAGCGGAAGAGCACTCTGTATTCCACATTGAGCTGGTATCTGAGACTATTGAGGATAACCATGAGAACTTGTTTTCTAATTCTCCACTTAATTCAATTTGTGATGATATTTTTTCTTTTCTTGATTGTACTAACGCTAACCATTTTGTGGTTTGTCTTGAGATTGCTTGCATGTTTAGCGGTGATAAGATTGTCGGTGCGAGTGGATGAGAAACATGAAGAAGATGAAGGAGCACTGGAGGCCCTCTCTACCTCTTTGGACTTAGACTGCAAGGAATGGGATCCGGTGTGACTCCCGCTTACACCGCACTTGATCGGGAGTACTCTTTTCCTTTCCCTCACTATGATCTTATAATTACTGTTGTTCATTGGGGACAATGCATGTTTTAAGTGTGGGGGAGGGAATTAGTTGTAGTTTTTCTCTTCTTTGAATAAAGTTTTCTTTTCTTTGAATAAAGCTCCTGAATAATTTGAGAAGCTCAGGAGCATTTGTGTATTGAGTCTTTTGATTGGCAAGTTTGTTAGATTTTGATTGATGTTGCACAGATTGCTTGCATGATTGATATGTGATGATCCCCCCTAGGCTGAAAAATTTGAAAAATTTTTGTGATTCCCATGTGAAATTGAAAACTGAACTTTGGGATTTTGTTATGATAGCATGATGAATGATAAGTTTGGGGTGATAGGGAGCACACACTAGGGATAGTATCTCTGTTCAAATAATTTGCAAATAATGTCCAGGTGAGGTTTTGAGCCTCCAACATGTTTCAAACTGTGTGAAAATCACTTCCAAGTTACACTTCCCTGGATTTGATTGAATCTCTATTTGGTTTGCATGATTATATGTGAGTAGCAAATGATTTAGGCAGTTTCTTTGTAAATAGCTACTTGGCCTGAATAAACTAATTCCTTTTGCATGTTCCCTAGTTAGCCCTTTTGAGCCTATTAGCCTATTAGTTCTTGATAACCTAATGTTATACGCCCAAAAATCTGGAAAACCATGTTAACCCGATCTTAGGATTAGGAGAGCATGTAATCTTAGAATGGATGCAAGAACTAAAGTTTGGGGTGACTACATGGTGTAATATGTTGTTGGGATTGGAAAAAAAAAAGAAAAAAAAAAGAGTTGGAGCCAAAAAGCTTGTGAAAAAAAAATGATGAAAAAGGTGTACAAATATTGAAAAAAAAAAAAGAAGAAAAAAATAAAAAATACAAAAATGCCAAAAAAGAAATAAAAAGAGCTGTAGCCACCCAGAAATGTAAAGAAAAAAATAAAGAAAGGAGCTTGAGTGAATTTCTATGTGTAAATATAGTTCATGCTCTCTTAGTTCCTAGGGTCTTCAGCTTAGTTCCTTTTGTATATCCTACCCTTAGCCAGGCCCCATTACAACCCAATAAAGACCTTTTGATGTTGCTTGCATGTTTTTTGTGGGAACCATTTTGAGGTGAAAAGCAAATTTTTGGGAAGTGTACTTGAAAAGTGAAACTGAGTGCAAGTTGTTAGCCTGACATAAACTGAGTGACTGAGTGAACAAATAATGCCCTTGTGAGGAAGGCAGTTGTTTGGATTTGGTGATCTCCCTCTTGTGTGTGACTTAGATTCCCTGCTTAGATTTCTGATTGTTTTCATGATGAAACTCTCAATTGTTTGGAATAAATGAATGTGGGGATTGCTCTGTTTGAAAAGGGGGAAACAATGAAGAAAAATTGTCTTTGAAGTTGCTTGAATTTGTGCAATGTTGGTTGAATCTTTTAAGCTTGCCAGGTCCTGAGTCTTTTTGATTTTTGAGTCTTAGTTTGCTTGGGGACAAGCAAAGTTTAAGTTTGGGGTATTTTGATAAGCCTCTGGCTCATCTAGTTTTATAGCTAGTATGACCAGGGTTTTGTGCAAATTATATCGTATTTTCACCCAAATTAGATTAGATTGTCCTCAAGCAAGGTTTTGAGTCTCTAGAGTAGTTTTAAGTTAATTTAGCAAGTTTTAAGTCAAAATAATACACTTATGCTTATTTCCTTGTTTTCAGGTTAAGTAGAAGTTGAGAAAATAAAGCACAGGGGATTCGCCCCGCGAAAGCCATGCTCGCCTCGCGACCCCGAAGCCTGACTGTTCCAAGAAATTGCTAAGTCTCTGGGTCGCCTCGCGAAGAAGGTCTCGCCCCGCGAGTCTTCCAAACCTGAAAAAGTCAGAGACGATCACGGCTTGCCCGTGTTGAAGGTCATGGCCGTGGCAGTTTTGAAGCTGAAGAGTCTCGCCACGCGAGAATCACTTCGCCTCGCGAGAATGCCAAGGGTTGCTGACAGTTCATGAAATTCGCCTCGCGAATGGTTGTTCGCCTCGCGAGCCCTCTGAATTCTGAAATTGTATAAAAGGCTGTTCTGAATATTTTGTAGGAACTTTTGCTTCTCCAACTTTCAAATATACATTTTCTCTGTGATTTCGTTGTTGCCATGGAGCACTAAGTTCTAGGATTAGTCTACTGTTTGAGGATCCTATATACTTGAGGTTATGTAAATCCCTATTTTAATTGCTTTTCCCTTTTCAATATCATATTACATATTTCTGTTTGTTATTTCAGGAGTGTGTAATATTGTATTGATTTGTTTCAGTGATGTAAATTTCCTATACATAATCGCGTTTGTTAATTCGCGTGTGTTCATTCATGATCGTTTGATCATGAGCGCTTAATCCCGTTTGTTATTTCGGGAATAGGAATTTGCATCCATAGTAGCAATTACGTTGTTAGTTATTCTTTAGAATCGAAAGGGATTAGAATCTGCTTAGGGCTTGGGTTTACATTAACCAAGGATAGTAAGGAATTCTTGACAGTAGATTAATCGTTGTTTGATAATTGACAATCCCTTTTCAACTGCCTTAGTTTTGATTGCTCTGTTTTGTTTGTTTCTTAATTGCAATCCAATCCATTCCCCCCCCAAAACTGAATTTTTTTTATGAAAGATAATATTCTCAGAGTCCTTAGAGACGACATTCGAGTTGTCGCACTATACTACACTTTTAAACCCGCTCGTCCTTTTTGGCGCGTGCGCGACAGCGCGACCACTAGCACATCAAACGGAGAAAGAAGTTCGTGAGTTTTTTGGAAGATTGAACTACGTTGTCCGGTTCATCTCCCAACTAACCGCGACATGTGAACCAATCTTTAAATTGCTACGCAAAAATCAGGCAGTAACATGGAATGAAGATTGTCAAAAGGCCTTTGAGAAGATGAAACAATACCTATAGGAGCCTCCAGTCTTGGTTCCCCCAGTTTTGGGAAGACCTCTCATCATGTATTTGACTGTGCTAGATGAATCAATGGGTTGTGACCTGGGGCAACACGATGAGTCAGGAAGAAAAGAACATGCCATCTATTATAAAAGTAAGAAGCCCACCAGTTGTGAAGCCAACTACTCACTACCGGAACGCACTTGTTGTGCTTAGGCTTGGGTGTCTCGCCGTTTGAGGCATTACAAGTTGTGTTATACTACCTGGTTGGTGTCCAAAATGGATCCAATCAAGTATATCTTTGATAAGCCTGCTCTGACTAAAAGAATTACTCGCTGACAAGTCCTGCTATCAAAATACGACATTGTCCATGTCACCCAAAAAGCAGCAAAAGGTAGCGCTCTTGCATAATATCTAGCCAACCAGCCAGTAGAAGATTATGGATTGATGCAATACGATTTCCCAGATGAAGATATAATGGCTTTGTTTGATCACGTACAATCACCAGAAAAAGAAAAATGGACTTTGTTATTTGATGGAGCTTCTAATGCATTAGGGCATGGAGTCGGGGCAATACTAATCTCACCGGAAAATGATTATTTCCCTGTCACTGCAAGGCTTTGCTTTGATTGTACAAACAATATAGCCGAATACGAGGCTTGTGCGCTCGGGAACCTGGCAGCGATAGAATCAAAGGCAAGGATACTGGAGGTATATGGGGACTCTGCATTAGTCATCCACCAGCTAAGAGGGGAATGGGAAACCCGATATGCCAAGTTAATCCCGCACCATGATTACATCAAAGGTTTGATTGAGCAGTTTGATGAAGTCACATTTCACCATATTCTCCGAGAAGATAACCAATTAGCTGACGCACTGTCTATCTTGTCCTCGATGTTCGAAGTAAGTGACAAGAGGAACCTACCACTCATCAAAATGGAAATTCATGATCATCCTGCATATTGTCAAGTGATAGAGGAAGAGCCTGATCAAAAACCGTGGTACCATGACATCAAATGCTTCATCCAAAGAAAGGAATACCCTCCGGGCATTTCAAAAAATGACAAAAGAACTCTAAGAAGACTTGCAATGGGTTTCTATTTAGATGGAGGTATCCTCTACAAAAGAAACCATGACATGGTGTTGTTGAGATGCGTTGACGCAAAAGAAACTAAATGGAAAATTGATGAGGTCCATGAAGGATTTTTTGGAACACACGCAAGCGGTCATGCAATGGGAAAAAAAATCTTGAGGGCTGGACAATACTGGTTGACAATGGAGGCAGATTGCCTTAATTATGCGAAGAGGTGCCATAAGTGTCAAATATATGCTGATAAGGTTCATGTGCCGCCAGCTCCCTTGAATGTCATGTCGGCACCCTGGCCATTCTCAATGTGGGGAATGGATGTGATCGGGCCAATTGAACCAAAAGCCTCAAATGGGCATCGTTTCATTCTTGTTGCCATTGATTATTTCACAAAGTGGGTTGAGGCTGCATCATATGTCAATGTGACCAGGAATGTGTTGACGAATCTGGGCAAGTATACCCAGTCGTGCAAGTAATACGGTGGTGAGACCGGTTATCGTATCCACGGGGATTGGATGTCAAGTACCAATTCACAAACTCAGCAACTATCTAGACTATGAAGAGAAATCAAAACAACCAAAAGAAAAGAAATAAAATCTTTTTGTATTTTTATCGAACACTTGGAGTGCAGAAAGGATATGTTGGGACTAGACTTCACCAAACCTCTATCTCATATACTACCAGGACTAGATACCTCCCATTCATGCTTCAGATATTAAAATCAATCCACTAAACTACTCAAGCCCCGATCTCTCGGATGACAAGAGCCTAATTCCACTAATAGACCCTAATCTCTTAGGTGGCCTAGATTAATGAAATTGCATTAGGATTAGGGATTACGCGATTACTAGTAAACCAAACTCCATCTCTAGATGCAAGGGTTACTAGGTGATTAATTTCAATTCCGGTTCTGATACGAACGTCTCCATTACATACCAAAACACTAATCGAGTCATGGGGGTGCTAGCCACAACAAGCATTAAGCATAGAAAATTAATCACTAATATGAAGACATGAACACAGAATAATCAGTCAAGATAAATACATGTTAATCAGTTTGGCTACATCTAATCCCAACAAACAGGGATTTAACTACTCATAAAAAGAGAATACAAAGAGAAAGAGAGAAGGGATGAAGCAAACTCCATAGAAGGATCCTCCAATCTTCTTCCTGTCCCGGAGCAAGGAAAACATCCCCCTTCAGGGTTGGAACCCTCTTCCAGCCCCAGCCTCCAAGTGCTTCCTCAAACTAAAACTAAAAACTAAAAAACTGTTCAGTTCTGCCCTAAAACAGCAACTTATACCAATCAGTTCTGCACTCGATCGCGAGGCGAATGTACTCTCGCGAGGCGAATGTTAAAAATCTGCTGCTTCAGAAATGGATCTCTCGCGAGGCGAGAGTGGCTTCGCGAGGTGTTGGACGAAATCTGGGCAAGTATACCCAGTCGTGCAAGTAATACGGTGGTGAGACCGGTTTATCGTATCCACGGGGACTGCTACAAGTACTAACACTTACCAAACCAATTACTATCTAAGCGGATTCTTGGATTGAAGAGAGTTCTAAAATAACAAAAGCTAGAACTAACAACATAAGAAAAAAACAAACTCTTTTTATACTTTTCTCAAACACTTGGAAGGCAATAAAAGATGGGTTTTAAATATGATAAAAGATGTTGGGATTAGGTTCACCAAACTTCATTCTCATGCAATGAAATGAGCCACAAACAGTTTCTACTTCAATTATGACAATCAATCCACTAAATTACTCAAACCCCGATCCCTCGGATGGCAAGAGCCTAACTCCACTAATAGACCCTAATTCCTTAGGTGGCCTAGATTAATGAAATTGCATTATGATTAGGGATTACACGATTGCTAATAAACCTAGTTCCATTCCTAGATACAAGGCTTATCAGGTGATTAATCTCAATTCCGGTTATGATACGAACGTCCCCATTGCATACCAAAACACATATCAAGTCATGGGGGTGCTAGCCACAACAAGCATTAAGCACGAGAGAATCAATCACTCAATAATGAATTAAAAACCATATTGCAATATCAAGTCATATACATGAGAAATCGAAATGGCTACCCTAACCCCAACAATGGGAGTTTAGTTACACATCATCAAAGGAGAAGGGAAAAGGAAAGATACTAAGATGGAAGAAGGGAAACACTCCATGGAAGGATGAACCCACCACCACAGTCACCAAGAATCGTCCCTAGGGTTTCTCTCGGGCTGCCTCCTTTTCTCTGCTCCCAAAAACTCCCCCAGCTTCTGTTACATGCTGTGCGTTTCTTTAAATAGACCTGCTGCGCGTCACGGCGTGATGGCCATCACGGCCAGGCCGTGACGGATTCCGTCTCTGGCGCAGTTTTGGCGACTTTTAGTCTCTCGCGTGGCGAGACTTTGCTCGCGTCGCGAGCCCTCTGTTCACCCCTGTGATCTCCATCACGGCCAAGCCGTGATGGATTCTGACTTGTGGTGGTTTTGGGTCACGGCCGTGATGTACAACACGGCTCGGCCGTGACAGACTCTGACTTGACCTTTTCGCCTTTTCTGTTTTGCTCGATCAGGGCCGTGATGGGCATCACGGCTAGGCCGTGATGGGCTCTGTTTGGGTCATTTTCTTCACTTTTAAGGCTCTAAATCATCCAATCTTCATCATGGCCAAACCTTGGGCATTTAATCATGAATTCCTGCAAAACAACACCACAACACCGCTTCACCCGTTCCAAGGGAAAATCTAACTAAAATCAAATAAAGAATGCCTAATCTATATGCAAAATGCATGCAAAAGTGTACAGAAAAATATCATGTAAAATCACACTATCAAATCACCCCAAGCTTATTCAATTGCTTGTCCTCAAGCAATCACCAAGGCCGATAGAAGAAAACAAAACATGGATAGTGAACTAAGAACCCCAAGAAATAATCCAAGCAATAGGCAATTCAAACAATTCAGCAAGAGACAATCAATTCAAGTCCAATTAGAGGCTTAGGTTCCTTAGACTCATGTTCTCACTGATTTGGGCACACTTTCTCACTTGAAGCTCACCCCAAGCTTGTTCAATTGCTTGGCTCTCTTCCTCACCACTCAAGTGTTTAGGAGAATAAGGCATTTCACTCAATTTTCCTCAAGGAATGAATCCTACCATAGGCTTGACTATAAACCAAATCTCTACTTTATTAATGAAAACAATTAAGAATCAAGAGGTCTTTACTTGGTTGTAACGTGGCCATGGGATTAATCGTTAGGTGGGGATAACAAGAAAAGGACATTTCAAAAGGGCTACATAAACATCAAGCATTTGCAAAGCATGCACCTTCTAAAATACCTTCTTGGGTTTTCAATTTATTTTTCCACCTTTCTTTTCTTTCTTTTTTCTTTTTATTTTTTTTCATTTCTTTTTCTTTTTGTCTTCCCCTTCTCTATCTATTTTTTTTCTTCTTTTTTTTTCTTTTCTTTTTCTTTTATTTGGAGAAGGGAAGAATTTTCAAATCAAGAGAATTATTTTTTTCTGATTCTTTTCCCAAACTTCCAACTACCTTTTTCACCCTTTTGTTATACTTTAGAAGGTCCCTTAGCAAACATATTTATCAAAACATTTCAGGGTACCAAGAAAAGCATTTTTATTCTTTCAGGCTCAAAATTGGGCAACTAAGGGGTAGCATTTCATCATTCAAAGCTCAGAAGGCCAGAAAAATACCTATTGCCTCAATCATTTTCAAAAATGTTTTCAAAAAATTTTTAAGCTTCAAAATGGTTTCAAGTCAAGTTCTAGAGAATAACAAACCAAGAGGAATAACACTCTAACACAAAGAATGGGGTAAAATTTTGTGAGTACCCCTTTAGCTCAAAATCTCACATTTTAGTTCAGAATTCAATGAAAAACACAAATCCTCAGAACCAGATGCTAATTATCAACTATCCAAGATTATCTCAACATTTTCATTTGCAGCCATATCACAAGAATAACAAATTGGGTTCAACAATTCACTATCACAAATTATTGGCACTTAGTTCTCACAATTGGATGCAAAATCTTAAGCAAGGGCAAATTAATTGTGTGATCATGCAAAGCTATCATGCAAAACTATATGAATGCAACATGCAAAATGCAAATGCAAAATACCCCTACCCCAAGCTTAAGAATTTACATTGTCCCCAATGTAAACAATCAAGTTGGAGAAAGGGAAGACAAATAAAACAAAATAGGATAAAAAATTGGAACGGCTTACGAGGGCGGTAGCTGGTGCTGACTTTGCTTTTCTCTGGCCTTTTTGCTCTTCTCCTTGTCTCCTTGCTCTCCCTTCCTTCCTTCCTACCCTGAAAGCACTTGTCACTTCTCAATTTATTATTTTTCCACTTGAGCTTCTCAAATTATTCAAGAGGTTAAAGCAAAAACAAAATTATTAAGAAAATGAAAACAACTAAAAAGAAGAGTTAAGAAACTTGGGTTGCCTCCCAAGAAGCGCTTCTTTAACGTCACTAGCTTGACGTGTAGACAACTTCTTTTAATTAACCGGGTCTGCTGGACATAGAATTGCAAGAGCACTTTTCTTCCATGAAACTCCTGTAAAGAGCTGATTTTGCTTTGAAGGCCAACAATTGTGCTTCTGCTTTGCCTTTTTCACTGGGCCTCTTGCCCTTTTTCTTACTCCTTCTCGGTGGAAATTCTGTTTTCACAAGATGAGCAGATCCAACTTCATCACCAACTGATACCTCATTTGTCTTGCATAGCTTCGGATTTGCTTTCATGTTGGGCTTTTCCTTCTTCTCTGAGTAGAGGGGTGGTGTTGATGTGCAACAACTTCTTCAGCCATCGTATCCACCATATCCATGCGGAAACACTCCTCTTCGGTGCTCGTGCGATGCATAGCTTCCAATACCTTGAAATTGACTTCTTCTCCTTGCACTCTGAATTTCAGCTGGCCTTTTCTACATCTATCAAAGCTCGCCGGTGGCTAGAAAAGGTCTCCCCAGTATGAGCGGAACTTCAAAGCATCCTCCACCATGTCTAAAACCACAAAGTCTGCTTGAAAGATAAAGTTATCCACCTTTACAAGAACATCTTCCAAAATACCATAAGGATGCTTGATTGATCCGTATTCAATCGCAATGCCATCCTTGTGGGTTTCACCTCTCCTCCTCCGAGCTTGTTCAACATGGAAAGCGGCATCAAGTTGACACTTGCTCCCAAGTCACATAAGGCCTTCCCGATAGACACATTCCCAATAGTGCAAGGGATTGTAAAACTCCCGGGATCTTTCAGCTGAGGTAGCTTCCTTTGTAGTATTGCACTTGCATTCCTCAGTTAAGGCAACAGTTTCGCCTTCTTTAATCTTTCTTTTCTTTGTGAGCAGTTCTTTCATAAATTTTACATAATGGGGCATCTGCTCAAGTGCTTCAGCAAAAGGGATATTGATCTGCAACCTCTTGAAAATATCAAGAAACTTGGCAAACTGTTCATCTTTCTCCTTTTTCTTGGTCAAATGAGGGTATGGCAACTTCACATAAGAGGGAATCACTCGAGGCTTGTCCCAATCTTTCAAAAGCTGACTTTTAGTCTTCCTCAAAATTGAATTCTCATCTACTAGCTTCTCCCTCTTGTCTTGTGCACTGCCCTTTTCTTCTTTCTCAACTATAACATCTTGACCGTTTTCTTCTTTTTCTTCTGCACTCAATTCTGTTTTCCCATCAACATTCTGATTCTTCACCAAAGGTTCACCGGCCACATTTTCAATACTTTTTCCACTCCTCAACACAATAGCATTGCAATGCTCCTTCGGATTAGGTTGAGTGTTACCAGAAAAACCGCTGCTAGTTTGCTCGGCTAGGTGCTTTGCAATTTGGCCAACTTGAACCTCCAAATTCTTTAGAGAAGCATCGGTATTTTTCTGGTTTGTCATGGACAACTGCATGAACTGATTAAGTGTGTTTTCTAGAATAGAAACCCGATCTTGAAGCGGTTGTGTAGGAGGAGGTTTGCTTGTTTGCCCGGCATCTTGATTCCAACCAAAATTTGGTTGATTCCTCCACCCTTGGTTGTTGCCTTGTCGCCCATAGTTCCCCATATAATTGACTTCTTCATGGGAACTAGGTGGTGCCTCACATCTTCCATTCTCATGATCACCTCCACAGAAATCACATCTCAGTACCTGTTGGTGTGGCATGGTTGTCCCTTGAACAGATTGGAGTTGTTGTGGGAGTTGAGCTAGTTGTTTGGTAAGAGACTCCAATTGTTGTGTCATGATCTTGTTCTGAGCCAATAATGCAGTTTGTGAATCTAGCTCCAACACTCCCCTTCTTTGGGTGGGACCCCGATCATGATGCATCAAGTAATCATTAGAGGCCATTGCTTCTATCAAAGTCAAGGCTTCTTCTGCTGTCTTTGTATTCATTGAACCTCCGGCTGAGGCATCCAACATGTACCTGGTTGATGGCCTCAATCCATTATAGAATGTTTGCATCTGGGTAAGATTATCAAAACCATGGTTTGGGCATCTCCGAAGCAATTCCTTGAACTTTTCTCAGGCGTCATGAAGAGTCTCACCTTCTTGTTGAGCAAAGCTTATAATGTCACCCCTTGCCTTTACAAATCTTGAGGTGGGGAAGAACCTTGCCAAGAATTTTGCCTCTAAGTTGTCCCATGTAGTGAAGCTCCCCGTTGGTTGTGATTGGAGCCAAGACTTGGCTCTATCTCTTAAAGAAAAAGGGAACAACCTCAGGCGAATTGCATCATCAGAGGCACCATTTATCTTCACTGTGTCGCACAACTCCAGGAAAGTGGAAATATGACTGTTAGGATCTTCCTTCTCCAACCCAAAGAACTGATTTTGTGAAACCATGTTGATGAGATTTGGCTTTATTTCAAAATTGTTGCAGTTCACCGGAGGTCGCACTATACTCGTGACATGCCTGTTGAAATTTGCATTGGAGTAGTCACCAAGTGTCCTCCGTGGTGGTGGAGGAGTATCTTCACCATTCCCTGCCATTCTGAGTTCATCTTGACAAACTAGAGAGATGGAAGTCTCTTGGTCTTCTCCTTGTTGCTCTAACAAATTCTGCTGTCTTGCTTGCCTCCTATTCTTCCTAGCTGTTCTTTCAATTTCTGGATCGTATAGGAGTTGGTCAGCTGGAATAGTACCTCGCATACAAAAACAGTCTAGCAAACAAGATTGTTAGTAGTAAAGGTTAGCACACAACAGCAAACACACTAAAAAAAAAATTGACAGCAAAAACACACTAGAAAATTGACAGCAAAAACAAAACAGAAAAAGAAAAAAAATGACAAAGAAAATAGAATGTAAAATTACTGCAGAAAACAGATTATACAGAAAATTTTTGCCTAAAGTAGTAACTGAAATGGATATGCTAATATTGAGACGCAGTCCCGGCGCAGCGCGCCAAAAACTTGTTGGGCGAAATCTGGGCAAGTATACCCAACGTCAAGCAATAATGTCTGTGGTAAGACCGGTTTATCGTATCCACGGGGACTGCTACAAGTACTAACACTTACCAAACCAATTACTATCTAAGCGGATTCTTGGATTGAAGAGAGTTCTAAACTAACAAAAGCTAGAACTAACAACATAAGAAAAAAACAAACTCTTTTTATACTTTTCTCAAACACTTGGAAGGCAATAAAAGATGGGTTTTAAATATGATAAAAGATGTTGGGATTAGGTTCACCAAACTTCATTCTCATGCAATGAAATGAGCCACAAATAGTTTCTACTTCAATTATGACAATCAATCCACTAAATTACTCAAACCCCGATCCCTCGGATGGCAAGAGCCTAACTCCACTAATAGACCCTAATTCCTTAGGTGGCCTAGATTAATGAAATTGCATTATGATTAGGGATTACACGATTGCTAATAAACCTAGTTCCATTCCTAGATACAAGGCTTATCAGGTGATTAATCTCAATTCCGGTTATGATACGAACGTCCCCATTGCATACCAAAACACATATCAAGTCATGGGGGTGCTAGCCACAACAAGCATTAAGCACAGAGAATCAATCACTCAATAATGAATTAAAAACCATATTGCAATATCAAGTCATATACATGAGAAATCAGAAATGGCTACCCTAACCCCAACAATGGGAGTTTAGTTACACATCATCAAAGGAGAAGGGAAAAGGAAAGATACTAAGATGGAATAAGGGAAACACTCCATGGAAGGATGAACCCAGCCACCACAGTCACCAAGAATCGTCCCCTAGGGTTTCTCTGGGCTGCCTCCTTTTCTCTGCTCCCAAAAACTCCCCCAGTTCTGTCTGCTGCATTTCTTTAAATAGACCTGCTGCGCGTCACGACCGTGATGGCCATCACGGCCAGGCCGTGACGGATTCTGTCTCTGGCAGTTTTGGCGACTTTTAGTCTCTCGCGTGGTGAGACTTTGCTCGCGTCGCGAGCCCTCTGTTCACGCCTGTGATCTCCATCACGGCCAAGCCGTGATGGATTCTGACTTGTGGTGGTTTTGGGTCACGGCCGTGATGTACATCACGGCTAGGCCGTGACAGACTCTGACTTCAGCCTTTCTGCCTTTTCAGTTTTGCTCGATCATGGCCGTGATGGGCATCACGGCTAGGCCGTGATGGGCTCTGTTTGGGTCATTTTCTTCACTTTTAAGGCTCTAAATCATCCAATCTTCATCATGGCCAAACCTTGGGCATTTAATCATGAATTCCTGCAAAACAACACCACAACACCGCTTCACCCGTTCCAAGGGAAAATCTAACTAAAATCAAATAAAGAATGCTTAATCTATATGCAAAATGCATGCAAAAGTGTACAGAAAATATCATGTAAAATCACACTATCACGAGGGGAGACCGAACAGTTTGCATTTCTGGCACAGTCATCATTCAGGGTCGCGAGGCGAATTGTAGATCGCGGGGCGAATCTTCAGAATTCTGCTTGGCTCAATTTCTTCTCTTTTCAAGCTCTAAAATCATCCAAGCTTCATTATGGCCAAATCTGCACAGTTTTCCTTAAGTTCCTGCAAAATAACACCAAGAAACCGCTTCACCCGTTCCAAGGGAAAATCTAACTAAAATCAAATAAAGAATGCCTAATCTATATGAAAAATGCATGCAAAAGTGTACATAAAATATGATGTAAAATCACACTATCAAATCACCCCAAGCTTATTCAATTGCTTGTCCTCAAGCAATCACTAAGGCCAGAAGATCAAACAAAACATGGATAGTGAACTAATAACCCGAGTATATGATCCAAGTAATAGGCAATTCAAACAATTCATCAAGAGACAATCAATTCAAGTCCAATTAGAGGCTTAGGTTCCTTAGACTCATGTTCTCACTGATTTGGGGACTCTTTCTCACCTGAAGCTCACCCCAAGCTTGTTCATTTGCTTGGCTCTCTTTTATCCCTCACTCAAGTGTTTAGGGGAATAAGACAATTCACTCCATTTTCCTCAAGGAATGACATCTACCATAGGCTTGACTATCAACCAAATCTCTACTTTATTAATGAAAACAATTTAGAATCAAGAGGTCTTTCACTTTGGTTGTAACGGGGCCATGGGATTAATCGTTAGGTGGGGACATCAAGAAAAGGACATTTCCAAAAGGCTACACAAAATATCAAACATTTCAACACATGACACCTTCTAAAATACCTTCTTGGGTTTTCGATTTATTTTTCCACCTTTCTTTTCTTTCTTTTTCTTTTTATTTCTTTTTTTTTTGTCATCCCCTTCTCTACTTTATTTTTCTTTTTCTCTTTTTCTTTTATTTTTCTTTTGCTTGAAGAAGGGGAGATTTTTCAACTCAAGAGAATTATTTTTTTCTGATTCTTTTCCCAAACTTTCAACTACATTTTTACCCTTTTTGTAATACTTTAGAAGGTCCTATCAAACATCATTCAACAATATATTTCAAGGTACCAAGAAAAGTATTTTCTTCTTTCAGGCTCAAAATTGGGCAACTAAGGGGTAGCATTTAGTCATTCAAAGCTCAGAAGGCCAGAAAAAATATCTATTGCCTCAATCATTTTCAAAAATGTTTTCAAAAATTTTTAAGCTTCAAAATGGTTTTAAGTCAAGTTCTAGAGAAAACAAACCAAGAGGAATAACACTCTAACACAAAGAATGGGGTAAAATTTTTTGAGTACCCCTTTATGGCTCAAAATCTCACATTTTAGTAGTTCAACCATCAATGAGCAACACAAATCTATAGAACCATATGCTAATTATCAACTATCACAGATTATCTCAAACATTTACATTTGTAGCCATATCACAAGAATAAAAAAATTGGGTTCCACAATTCACTATCTCAAATTATTGGGCACTTAGTTCTCACAATTGGATGCAAAATCTAAGCAAGGGCAATCTAATTGTGTGATCATGCAAAACTATATGAATGCAACATGAAAAATGCAAATGCAAAATACCCCTACCCCAAGCTTAAAAATTTACATTGTCCCCAATGTAAACAATCAAGTTGGAGAGGGAAGAAAAAATAAAATAAAATAAAAATGGAACGGCTTACCGAGGCGGTAGCGGGTGTTGGTTCACATGCCTAGTCAGAATGAACTGCATGAAAATTGGGTCATGGCCGTGGGGGTGATGGGTGCTGACTTTTCTTCTTGCTCTCCCTTCCTTCTTTTCCCTGAAATCACTTGGCAATTCTCAATTTATTATTTTTCCTCTTGATCTTCTCAAATTATTCAAGAGGTTAAAATCAAAAACAAAAACTAACTAAAGAGAAGGGTTAAGAAAAAATGGGTTGCCTCCCAATAAGCGCTTCTTTAACGTCACTAGCTTGACGTTCTAGGATCCTCCTCCCGGATCAAATGGAACTTGGAGTGGAGATTGCAGCAGTAGTATGACTTTATCCTCAACTCCACCCAGCCATTGTGTGAAAACACCATTGACCTCTTCAACTATAATAATGCACTTACTTCCTAGCGGGTCAAATGGCATTTTCACCAGGAAGTTTGAAAGACAAGTGGAAGGAACTAACTTACCAATGTCCACACATGCATGCAAGCCAACATATTTGTCCAATGCAGAAAATTCAGATTCCTTAGCAAGCATGGTGGAATCCACTACCACTTCATCTTTATCTTGAACTATCCCCCAAACCAGATTTTCCTCAAATTGGGCTTCAGGTGACATTTGTACTAACTGTTTGCAAATATCCTCAACTTGCGTTTTGAAGTTCTGCTTCACAGCTTCGATACTCTCACAATTGGCTCTTGCCTTGGCCTCAGAGGCGGATAGCTCTTGGGAATATTGTTCTAGAGCAGCTTTCAACGGTGTTTGCTCCTTCCATTCCCATTCTTCAATTTCCCAAGGACTTGTGGAAGGTACTTCCTCTTATTGTGACTTATCCACCATCACCACTTCATCTTCAATTTGATCCATTCCCACAACCAGATTTTTCTCAAATTATGCTTCATGTGGCTCTATGGGAATCATACATGGTGGTGGAGGTGGTAAATATGAACAGAAGGTTTCCCAATCCTCCTCGGAGAAGTTATATATAAGCCTTCCCGTCATATAGTCAACTTGTACGGGAGTAACATGATCCATCAAATCCATGAAATCTCCCAAACACCAGTTGTCCTCCAAAGCATGACTTGAGGCTTCCTCATCAGGTGGATAATAGTGATTGTCTATGAATTTCGTCCACCTTTCACAAACACAACTCAAAACAAAAATATCAAATATATACAGAAAATTAAAGAATAAAAATGTCTAAATTAGTTGCCTCCTTTGTTACTGATGATATTGGCAAAACCAATCCCCGGCAACGGCGCCAAAAACTTGTTGATGAATCTGGGCAAGTATACCCAGTCGTGCAAGTAATACGGTGGTGAGACCGGTTATCGTATCCATGGGGATTGGATGTCAAGTACCAATTCACAAACTCAGCAACTATCTAGACTATGAAGAGAAATCAAAACAACCAAAAGAAAAGAAATAAAATCTTTTTGTATTTTTATCGAACACTTGGAGTGCAGAAAGGATATGTTGGGACTAGACTTCACCAAACCTCTATCTCATATACTACCAGGACTAGATACCTCCCATTCATGCTTCAGATATTAAAATCAATCCACTAAACTACTCAAGCCCCGATCTCTCGGATGACATGAGCCTAATTCCACTAATAGACCCTAATCTCTTAGGTGGCTGATAGCGTGCGAATGCACGTGCGATTCCGGCAAGTGTACCGGATCGTCGCCAAGTAATAAAAGATATCGATCCCACAGAGACTGTGTTCTCGAATCGCAACTAATTATCAAATCGATTAGACCTGGACTGTTTAAAAAGATTTTTATATTTTTGAAATGGTTTTTGAATTTGAATTTAAGAGATAAAACAGAATCAAACAAAACAGAAAACAAATCTTTTTGATTTTTCAGATCTAAATGGGTTCCTAGGGATTTAGGTTACCACAAGATCGTTTACGTTATCAAGTTGATTACCCTTGTTAATTAGCGAAATTGCCTTGAAGGCGAGTTTATCCTCTGATAGCTTAAGCTCCCTCTCGGGTTACAAAAGCCGTGCCCAATTGACCCGACCCCTACTCTCGTGGTAGTCGATCCCATATTGAACCCTTTGCGTTTCGTGACAACTCGTTGATCCTCGAGGGACGGCTTCTAACTCTCGTGATTTCAGTCCCAAGTCTGACTCTATAGATCCGACACCTAGGTTCACCGCTAGGTTCCTCCCTAGAATGTCTAAGTCATGCAAATAACCTAAGTTCATCGCTAGGTTCCTCCTTAGAATATCTACGTCTCGCTGATAAGCGGGCGCCGAACTTTACGTGTGAAACACACTAGAAATCCTAAGTTCACCGCTAGGTTCCTCCTTAGAACGTCTACGTCACGCAAATAAGCGGTCGCCGATTTTACGATTGATTAAACACTAGAAATCAGATCTAAAGTAAATCGTAATTAACAAAGAGTTTACATCAAATTTACATCATAAACAAACTTGGGCAGAGCCCTAATCCCTAGAAACTATGCTACTACTCACGCCTTGCCATGGAGATGACAGGCATGATTACAAATAACATGAAAATAACTAAGAGAAGAAGGAGAAGAAGAAAGAGATCCTAAATCTATGCCTAGAGTAGTAGCCCCAAAGGTCCGATGTTTTCTACGCCTCTCCTGGTCCCTTATTTATAGAATTGGGCAGTTAGAGTCCTAATCCAACTCAAATTAGATCCAATCTGTTACTTGAGCCAAGTAATACGCGTCACGGCCGTGATGGCTATCACGGCCTGGCCGTGACGGATTCTGCCTTGAAAATTCTTCACCGGTTGGTCTGTCATGGCCGTGATGCTCATCACGGCCTGGCCGTGGACGGCCATCACGGCCGTGATGGCCATCATGGCCTAGCCCTGACGACTTCGACTTGTGGTGGTTTTGGGTCACGGCCGTGATGGATATCACGGCTAGGCCGTGACGGACTCGACTTGACCTTTGTTCTTTTTCAGTTTTGCTCGATCATGGCCGTGATGGGCATCACGGCTAGGCCGTGATGGGCTCTGTTTGGCTCATTTTCTTCAGTTTTAAAGCTCCATCTTCATCCAAACTTCATCATGGTTGATCTTGAGCAATTTACCCTTGATATCTGCAAAACAACACACGAAAACCGCCTTACCCGTTCCAAAGGAAAATTAACCTAAAATCTAATAAAAATATGCCTAAACTACATGAAAATGCATGCAAAATGATGGACAAAGATGAGGTGGAATCACACTCATCAGTGGCCTAGATTAATGAAATTGCATTAGGATTAGAGATTACGCGATTACTAGTAAACCAAACTTCATCTCTAGATGCAAGGGTTACTAGGTGATTAATTTCAGTTCCGGTTCTGATACGAACGTCTCCATTACATACCAAAACACTAATCGAGTCATTGGGTTCTAGCCACAACAAGCATTAAGCATAGAAAATTAATCACTAATATGAAGACATGAACACAGAATAATCAGTCAAGATAAATACATGTTAATCAGTTTGGCTACATCTAATCCCAACAAACAGGGATTTAACTACTCATAAAAAGAGAATACAAAGAGAAAGAGAGAAGGGATGAAGCAAACTCCATAGAAGGATCCTCCAATCTTCTTCCTGTCCCGGAGCAAGGAAAACATCCCCCTTCGTGGTTGGAACCCTCTTCCACCCCACCTCCAAGTGCTTCCTCAAACTAAAACTAAAAACTAAAAACTGTTCAGTTCCGCCTAAAACAACAACTTATACCAATCAGTTCTGAACTCGATCGCGAGGCGAATGTACTCTCGCGAGGCGAATGTTAAAAATCTGTTGCTTCAGAAATGGATCTCTCGCGAGGCGAGAGTGGCTTCGCGAGGCGAGACCGAACAGTTTGCATTTCTGGCACAGTCATCATTCAGGGTCGCGAGGCGAATTGTAGATCGTGGGGCGAATCTTCAGAATTCTGCTTGGCTCAATTTCTTCTCTTTTCAAGCTCTAAAATCATCCAAGCTTCATTATGGCCAAATCTGCACAGTTTTCCTTAAGTTCCTGCAAAATAACACCAAGAAATCGCTTCACCTATTCCAAGGGAAAATCTAACTAAAATCAAATAAAGAATGCCTAATCTATATGAAAAATGCATGCAAAAGTGTACAGAAAATATGATGTAAAATCATACTATCAGAATGTCGTGATCAAATTTGTAAAAAGAGAATTAATTTGTCGTTATGGGTTGCCGAGTGAGATTATCACTGATAATGCGACCAACTTGAACAACAAGATAATGAAGGAGATGTACAAAAACTTCAAGATAAAGCATCACAATTCCTCCCCGTACCGCCCAAATATGAACGGAGCAGTTGAAGCCGCTAATAAAAATATCAAGAAGATTGTCCAAAAGATGGTGGTGACGTATAAGGATTGGCACGAGATGTTATCTTTTACTTTACATGGCTATCGTACCTCTATTCGCACCTCGACAGGGGCAACGCCATATTCTTTAGTTTATGGGATGGAGGCAGTGCTCTCGATTGAAGTAGAGATCTCCTCATTAAGAGTACTGAGAGAAGCAGAATTGGAAGAAGCTGAGTGGGTCCAGGATCGACTATACCAATTGAACCTCATTGAAGAGAAGAGATTAGGGGCATTGTGTCACGGTCAATTGTACCAGAGAAGGTTGATGAGAGCTTATGAGAAGAAGGTACGCCCGCGACAGTTTCGGGAAGGTGACCTGGTGCTTAAAAAGATTCTACCAATCCAAAAGGATCACCAAGGGAAGTTGACTCCGAACTACAAAGGACCTTACGTTGTGAAAAAGGCCTTATCGGGAAGAGCTTTAATTCTCTTCAGGATTGATGGGGAAGATTTACCACTCCCTGTAAACTTAGATGCAGTCAAAAAGTACTATGCTTGAACGCAGTTCCAAAAAAAAAGTAGAAGGAAAAAATCAGAAAGAATGAATGAAACGAAAAAAGAAAGAAAAGGAAAAGCTCGCTAGACTGAAAATCTTAAAAGACGGTCTAGGCAAAAGTTAGGGCAGCCCGATAGACTGAAAACCTGAAAAAGGCAGTCAAGGCAAAAGTTAGGGTTAAAAAGAAAAAACATAACAATGGAAGTGTCGTCAAGCCGATCAATTGGGGCAATCAGTGGGCTAGATGCATGAAGACTGGGGCAGATAGCATTCTCAGATGTTGATTAGTGAGCAGTCGAGATGGTATGAGGGATACTAACACTAGTCATGGAAAGAGATGTCACTTGAGGAGACGTGATTCCACTCCGCAACCTTTTTGCAATTCCATACTCCATTGTAATATTTGCTTTGTATACCTTTTCAGTCCAATTATAATGACATTGACTCCCAAATCTTTTTACCCTTATCCCTTTCTCTTAACTTTTGTCAATTGTGTGTGTGCATTTATCACGATAAGTATATACTGAAATGTGAAACATGTATTGGTGTCTTCAAAGCATTTAGAATTTCTTTGAAAGTCTCAAAAGGCCGTAAAGGACAAGATGGTATCCCAACAAAGGATATCGTGGTTTACTGACAAGAGGCATTATAGTAGGGAAAGAACAATAAAATCAACCATTGGGACAATCATTCCAGAGGAAGCATACCCTTTCAAAAGTGCTTGACCTTATTCTCCATGAATATATGACTTGTTTTAGTTCATCTCAGAACTTGTCTGTGATCAACGCTTTAAGGGGTCGAGGATGATAACGGTGATAAAAAATAAAAAATAATTAAAAAAAAAAAAAGAAAAGAAATACAGGCTTTCTTTGTGTTGCATTGAAATCATCTGGGTATTTCATCAAGCATATAGAACATTTCTGGCATCATGCATTATCTTATTGCATTACAATTGTTTATCCTTTATGAGCTGTTGAGTCACCGGCAAGTGTACCGGGTCGTCGCAAGTAATAAAAGAAACACGGTAAGTAATTACCGAGGTCGAACTCAGGGATTGGGCTACCAATTCAACTAATCCGCGGGAAATCAGATACGTTTGGTTAAGTGAGGAAAGTGGTTGAGAGGGAGAATGGGATTGCAATTCAATTAACAAATCAAATAAACTAAGGTATTAAAAATCAGGAATTAAAATGTCTAGGGTCTCAAATCCACCTACCCAATCATGCATAGTACCCAAGTGATGATGTATTCCTCCCTAAGTTCAATTACAATGTCAATCGGGACCCCCAAATTCTCCTAAATCCACTGTCGTGCTCAATAGGACATATTCGAAGATTGGATTAATTACTTACTAGGTCTCTTAATCCTAATCATCAAACTCTATTAATTCTTGTTCCCTATATGATTGCACCGATCTCCTACTCACTCTCGTACAATATTCGATCGATGATCCCAATTCAAGTTCTAAAACGCGAATCATCGATCAGCCTCAACATGTTTAACTAGTCGATCACGCATGCATATAATCGACACAATGAAATCAGAATTGGAAAACAAGAATTGAATTAAAGGAGAGGGAGATACATCACATGAACACTATACCGCCATGGATGGCTTCATCGATCCCCTAGACGAGGGGATTAGTTCCTCATGCCCGTTACGACAAATGAACAATTGGCAATAATCTCCATAATAAAATAAGAAAAGAAAAGAGAAGGGAGGCGCAGCTCCAAAGAGAAAAGAAATCTTCCTAAACGCTACTCTACAGTGGAAAAAACCTACTAGGATTCGGATCTGCCCAGAAGCTCCCGGATCTAAAAACTGCCTTCTTCTGATCTGAAACAGCCTATAAATAGGGATTCTGGTTCTCGCCCGCTCGCGGGGCGAGAACTCTTTCACGAGGCGAACATTATTTTTGGCGAACATTCTGGTTCTCGCCCGCTCGCGAGGCGAATTCCTGTTTTGGCTCCATCCTGAGTTTGAATGATCGCGAGGCGAACTATGATTGGCGAGGCGATCCAGAAAGGATGACTTCTCTGGCACAGTCAGGCCTTCAGGTTCGCGAGGCGAGCAGGTTACTAGCGAGACGAGACAGAATGTATGACTGTTGCTGCTTCAGCTGGTCTTCAGGTTCGCGAGGCGAGAATCCTTTCGCGAGGCGAGTCTCTCCAGAATGGAAATTTCCACTGTTTCTTGACTTTCCTTGACTCTCGGAGCTTCACTTCTAACCTGAAACAATAAAAAGAAACAAAAAGCGTAATTCTATTCAAAATATACTAAAAACTACAAAAACTGCCTAGAACGAATCAAAGTCTACTTTGGAACAAAACAAGGCCAAATTTGGGCGAAAACGAGATTGAACTCGAATAATTTGTACAAAAACCATAGTCCATCTAGTTATAAAACTAGATAAGACAGAGGCTTATCAAAACACCCCAAACTTAAACCTTGCTTGTCCCCAAGCAAGCTAAAACTCAAAAAGGACTCAAGACTTGGCAAGCTTAAGAGATTCAATCGATTTCGCACAAATTTTATGCAATCTTAACAAAACAGTTTTTCCTTCAATGATTTCCCCCCTTGCATCAATGTAATCCCCACATTCATTTACTTTAAACAATTGAAAACTTATCATTCATGCAATCATTAATCTAAGTTGAGGATTTGAGTCACACACAAAAGGAAGATCACGAATTTCAAACAATTGTCTTCCTCACAAGGGTATGTAAAATTTCACTCATTTGCTCAATTGTGTCTAGGTTATCAACTTTTCACTCAACTTCACATTCCAAGAGCACTTCCCATGAATTTGATTTTCAGCTCAAAAATAGTTCCCACGAAAACATGCATGCAACATCAGAAGGTCTTTTAAAGGTTGTAATGGGGCCTGGCTGAGGGTAGGATATTCAAGGATACTAGGCTTAAGTCCCTAGGAACCAAGAGAGCATTAGCATTTGACACACATTCCACTCAAATTCCTTTTTCCATTTTTCTTTTTGCTTCGGGTGACTACAGCCTTTTCCTTGCTATTTTTTCTGTTTTGCCCCTTTTCTTTTGGCAAATTTTTTTTTTTTTTTGCCTTGGGTTTCAACCTCTATTTTTCTTTTTCTCACCCCAATATGACACATCACCTTGTAGCCACCCCAAACTTAGTTTCTCACAACCATTCTCTTGCTACGTGTCCATGCTCTCCTAATCCTAAGATTGGGTTAACATGGTTTTTCAGATTTTGGCTTATAATATAGGGTCATCAAGAAACAATAGGCTAATTAGGCTCAACGGGGCTAACTAGGGAACATGCATTAGGGATGGTTCTTTTTAGGCCAAGTAGTTATTCAAAGAAAATTGCCTAAATCATTTGATGCAACACATAAACATGCAAACCACGAAGAGATTCAAGCAAATCCGGGAAAGTGCAACTTAACAGTGATTCACACAATCAAAAACAAAGTTGGAGGCTCAAATCCTCACCTGGACATTTTGCAAATTGTTTGACCGAGATACAATTCCTAGTGTGTGCACCCCCTCACCCCAAACTTATCATAAATCAAGTAATCACAATAAAATTCTCAAAGTTCAATTTTCAATTTTTCACATGGGGATCAACTTTTCAATTTTCAGAACCTAGGGGGAAATCATCGATGGTCAAAATAATTCATGCAATCAATCTATTCTAAATTTAATTAAAATCCAACAAGCTTGCCGACACACCGTTCATACAAAAACTCTTGATCTTCTCAAATTATTCAAGAGTGACAAACAAAACAAAAACAAAAACAACAACAAAAACAAAACAAAAGTGAGGAGAGGAGAGGGTGCTCCCTGATCAAGTTTCCATGGTTGCCTCCTCATCCAATTGGTATCACGGGCTGCCTTCTGTTGCATAGCATCCTGGAAGAACTCCTGCAAATTAAAACCTTAAGTGCAGATTCGCGAGGCGAGAGACCACTCGCGAGGCGAATCTGGAAAATTGTTATTCACACTTTCCAGAATAGCGAGGCGAGTAGTATCTCGCGAGGCGAATCTGGAATTCCAACAGATGCTGATGCCCAGAATCGCGAGGCGAAAGTAGACCTCGCGGCGCGAGACAGAAACGTGAGTAAACCTCTGAGATTCAAGGCTTCTGTCTCGTGGGGCCATTGTGGATTCGCGTGGCGAATCAAGCTCTTTTTTTTATAATATAAATGAAAATGACAGAAACTAAAAATAAAGGATACCTAGATTGGGTTGCCTCCCAATAAGCGCTTCTTTAACGTCACTAGCTTGACTTATTAATAAGCATCCACCTGGATCCCATAGCCTGTGGCACAAGGGCCAAGAGACGCTCATCATATCAAATCCTCCACCCGGATCCCATGGTTTGTGAAGTGGCCCTTGCAGGAGCAATATGACTCTATCCATGATTTCACCTGGCCTGAGTGTGAAAACTTCTTTGACCTCCGCAATGATGAACTCACTTCCTCTCGGGTCAAATTGTGTTTTCACGAGGAAGTGTGCCAGACAAGTGGGAGGGTCTAACTTACCAATGTTCACACATGCATGTAAGCCAACATAGTTATCCAATGCAGTAATTTCAGGTTGCTTGGCAAGCATGGTGAAATCCTCTACCACTTTATCTGCATTTTGCTCTCTACCCCCTTGCTCCGGTGCCTTGTCACTTGTCAATCCCTCTTCCTTAGGTTGCTCTTCCTCAACATGTGGTTGTTCCAGGGCCTTGTCTTCCTCAACTTCCTGAGAACTAGTTGCATCCCAGTTATATCCCAACACCCCACTGCTTCTAGTTGTTATGGCTTCGCATTGGTTCTTAGGGTTGTTCTCGGTATCACCTGGGAGAGTGTTTGGGAGAGGCTCATTTAGTTGCTTTGCAAGCTGGGCAATCTGCATCTCTAGATTCTGAAGTGCCAACCCTGTATGAGTTGCCAACTTGTCAATGGCTGTGCTTGTATCGATTGCAAACTTTTTCATTGCCGCATTCATCTTCTCCAGAGCCAACTCCCAAGGTTGTGGTTGCCAATTCTGTTGAGGTTGTGGTTGCCAGGCTAGAGCACCGCCATCATTACTCCAAACGAAATCCAGATGGTCTCTACTCATATAACCCCAATACTGATTCTGACTCTGATAGTTGTCCTGGGGCACGCTGTCATAGAAATTATGGCATGAGTCCACCTATTCATGAGAGAAGTAGAACGGACAACTCCAAGTGTCATGGTCTCCATTACAATATTCGCAACCCGGAAGCATTCCCTTGTGTACCTCGCATACAAAACAAGGCAAGACCAAGTAGAATCAAAGAAGTAGAGAGAGATAATAATAAAAATAAAAATAAAAATAAAAGTAACTTAACCAAATAATCAAACTTCCCTAAAAATTAGGAAAATTGGTTGTGCCAATTCCCGGCAACGGCGCCAAAAACTTGTTGAGTCACCGGCAAGTGTACCGGGTCGTCGCAAGTAATAAAAAAAATACGGTAAGTAATTACCGAGGTCGAACTCAGGGATTGGGCTACCAATTCAACTAATCCGCGGGAAATCAGATATGTTTGGTTAAGTGAGGAAAGTGGTTGAGAGGGAGAATGGGATTGCAATTCAATTAACAAATCAAATAAACTAAGGTATTAAAAATCAGGAATTAAAATATCTAGGGTCTCAAATCCACCTACCCAATCATGCATAGTACCCAAGTGATGATGTATTCCTCCCTAAGTTCAATTACAATGTCATTCGGGACCCCCAAATTCTCCTAAATCCACTGTCGTGCTCAATAGGACATATTCGAAGATTGGATTAATTACTTACTAGGTCTCTTAATCCTAATCATCAAACTCTATTAATTCTTGTTCCCTATATGATTGCACCGATCTCCTACTCACTCTCGTACAATATTCGATCGATGATCCCAATTCAAGTTCTAAAATGCGAATCACCGATCAGCCTCAACACGTTTAACTAGTCGATCACGCATGCATACAATCGACACAATGAAATCAGAACTGGAAAACAAGAATTGAATTAAAGGAGAGGGAGATACATCACATGAACACTATACCGCCATGGGTGGCTTCATCGATCCCCTAGACGAGGGGATTAGTTCCTCATGCCCGTTACGACAAACGAACAATTGGCAATAATCTCCATAATAAAATAAGAAAAGAAAAGAGAAGGGAGACGCAGCTCCAAAGAGAAAAGAAATCTTCCTAAACGCTACTCTACAGTGGAAAAAACCTACTAGGATTCGGATCTGCCCAGAAGCTCCCGGATCTAAAAACTGCCTTCTTCTGATCTGAAACAGCCTATAAATAGGGATTCTGGTTCTCGCCCGCTCGCGGGGCGAGAACTCTTTCGCGAGGCGAACATTATTTTTGGCGCGCTTTCAATTTTGACTTTCGCGAGGCGAGCGTACGTTCGCGGGGTGAATTCCTGTTTTGGCTCCATCCTGAGTTTGAATGATCGCGAGGCGAACTATGATTGGCTTGGCGAGGCGATCCAGAAAGGATGACTTCTCTGGCACAGTCAGGCCTTCAGGTTCACGGGGCGAGCAGGTTACTAGCGAGGCGAGACAGAATGTATGACTGTTGCTGCTTCAGCTGGTCTTCAGGTTCACGAGGCGAGAATCCTTTCGCGAGGCGAGTCTCTCCAGAATGGAAATTTCCACTGTTTCTTGACTTTCCTTGACTCTCGGAGCTTCACTTCTAACCTGAAACAATAAAAAGAAACAAAAAGCGTAATTCTATTCAAAATAGACTAAAAACTACAAAAACTGCCTAAAACGAATCAAAGTCTACTTAGGAACAAAACAAGGCCAAATTTGGGCGAAAACGAGATTGAACTCGAATAATTTGCACAAAAACCACAGTCCATCTAGTTATAAAACTAGATAAGCCAGAGGCTTATCATGAGCCCAAAGCCCTGTAAATTGCACAAGCATCATAAGTTTTTTCATCTTGTTTGCTAAGTTTCAGCGGATAACCGACTCCGCAAGCTTTTAACCTTTTTGTTTGCAAGCTTCAGCGGATACCCTACTCCGCAAGCTTTTTTTACCCTTCCTTTCAAGCTTCAGCGGACCACCGACTCCATAAGCTTTTAACATTTCTTTTCAAGCTTCAGCGGATAATCAACTCCGCAAGCTTTCTATCTTTTCTTTCAGGCTTCAGTGGATAACCGACTCCGTAAGCTTTTGATCTTTTCTATCTCGCTTCAACGGATAATCGACTCCGTAAGCTTTCTATCTTTTGTCAAGCTTTAGCGGGTACCATTCCCTGTAAGCTCTTTCCCTTTCAAGCTTCAGCGGGTAACTGAATCTGTAAGATTTTAACCTTTCTTTTCAACCTTCAGCGGACAGCTGATTTCGCAAGCTTTCTATCTTTTTGTTTGAGCTTCTAACGGGAAATCCACTCGATAAGCTCTTTTAATTATGCATCATTTTGCTGGTCAGTGAACCCCGGCCAAAATTGGAGTTCATGTCTTTACCCGTTTCTTATAACCATAACAGGTTAACTACGGTTGCACCAAGTATCTAATAAGAAACAAGTAAATAGGGGAAGTTGTGAACACCTAATTTTGTCCGGGTGTTTTTAATTAATGTTTTGAAAAAAATAATAAACAAAAATTAAAAAAAATATATAAAAATGAAAAAGTAATTTTTTTTTTGTTCTTGATACAATATAGAATTAGATGTAGCCCAATTTTATTTGTTGTTGCAAGCCCATTATCCAAATTATCCAAATCCAAAAACAAACAAAAAGAAGAGAAAAAAATTTAAAAAAGGCTTCAGATTTTATTTTATTTTGAAAAATAAAATTATTTATTCTTTATCCTTTTTTTTCATCCTTGCCTTGTCCTATTCCATTAGAGGAAAATCAGCTTTATATTTTATTTCCCTTCTTTTGTTTTCTTTCACTTTTTTTCCAAAAAAAGGGGGAACACTAATCCTGCCCTTGCACCAGCCACCAGAGTGGTGGAGGCAGAGCTGATTTGCTCCCCACACAATGTACCACCCTCTGCATATTTTTGTCTCCACCGTCAGCAAGGCCAACGATTTCTTCCCTTTTGCTCTACTAAGGAGGGGATTCAAAAAATGCTCACACCATCTTCTCCCATTATTTCTTCACCTTCATCAACTAAAAAGCCATGAATCTCTAATAACATCTACAAAAGCCAAAATCAGAACCACCTTCACCTTCCATTTTCTTCATTTTACAGACTCCAAATCCTCCCAACAACACCTACTATTTTCCTTCTTCCTTCCCTTTCCTTTACATTTTCCTTCCACTGTCAACGGTTCGTCTCCCCAAATAAAGCTCTCCCTAGACTCCATCATAAACGAGATTCCATCTTCAACACCATCCCCTCCATACCAATAATAGCTCCCTCTCAATCTCAATAGCTCACAAAACCTCACCTCCACCACTATCCCAGATCAAAAACCAAAAGAAAAATCCAAACACAAAAAATAATGATCAGATTCTTGTTTCGAACGTCCTCCGCCACCTCCGCCATAGCTATCGCGTTGGACTGCGACCTTCGCCATTCGCCTGGTCGTGTACTGCGAGCACCACCGCGACACCACCACCACTCCACCTCGGATCCACACCTCCACCTCCCATCTCCATACTGGATCCTCTCCTCTGCCATCGACGCCACCACGACCACACCACCACACCACAGTCGTCTCTGCCACGAGATCTGTCACGGACCGCCAGCCCTTTTTTTCCCCATCGCTCCCAATTTTCTTCCGCTTGCTCAATCCCTCGTTGCCATAGACGAGCCATCACCACCGTGTGCCATCGTGTAGAGCTGCCACCGTTCGCCGTCGCCACGCTCAGCCCGTCGACGTCCTCCTCCCCTGTTCCTGCACTTGGTAGCTTCTAAGTTATAATTGTTGTTCTGAACTATGGAGTCTTTTTAGTTATTTGGTTTTATGTTTCATATTTTTTTTCTTAGGGCTAATTTGTTTGTTGGTCTTAGAATGATGCATGTGGGCTTACAAGTTGGCCCAACCTTAAGGTTTGTTAAGATAAAAACAAACAGGAGCTTTTGATTATGGGCCATCCAGATTTGGGTTTAAATTTTTTATTGTCTCATAAAAATGCCTCTTTGCAAAGAGTATAATTTCTTGTTAAAACAAAAAATCTCTTAAATAAAAAATATATTTTGAGGTTACGCAACAATCTACGACGTTGATGTATGGATTTTTTCATCCTCGAGTATCGTATGAATTGTAAGGGTTCATCGTATAGCTTTACTATCTTTAACCGTGTGCAAGAGTGAATTCCCTTTTGTAAAAAAATAATAAATGTTTTCAATTTACACTTTTAACCAATTTTACCCAATTTAATTTTATAAAAATATCTTTTGAATTCACGCAACAATCTACGACGTTGGTGTATGGATATTCATCCTCAAGTGTCGTATGAATTGTAAGGGTTTATCGTATAGCACTGTTATCTTGGACTCTGTGCAAGAGTGGATTTATTTTAAAATAAAATCCTTTTTTTAACAAAAAAAAAATCAAAAAGATCAAATCTTTTCCAAAAAAATAAAATCAATCAACCAATCAAACTTTTTTCTATAAGAACTGCGTGGTTTTGAGTTTTCCATCACACCCGGGAATACGTAGGAGCGGAATCAATCATTCTGTCAAGCCAAAATTTAATTGTTCCTTTTGTTGTGTTTATATTTTTTTTTATTTAAAAAGTGGGGTAAAATAAATAATTTCAAAGGTTATTAAAATTATTTTGCACAATTAACTTGAGGTACCGTTTTTAAACGGGTGATGTAGGATGCTAACACCTTCCCTACTTGTAACCGACCCCCGTACTCAAACCTCTCTTTTTTTTAAGACCAGTTTACCTTAAATAAATGAGTTTTCCAAGATTTTCCGAATAATAAATTTTGGTGGCGACTCCTTTGTATTTTACCTTCTTTTCGCGGCTCCCAGACGGGACAGTCGCGACACATATGAATTGTAAGGGTTCATCGTATAGCTTGACTATCTTTGACCCAATGCGAGAATGAATTATCTTTTATAAAAAATATTAAAATGTTGTCAATTTACTCTTTTGACAAGTTTTATAAAAAAATGAAAAAAAAAATAGTTTTTAATTCACGCAACAGTCTACGACGTTGATGTATGATTTTTCATCCTCAAGTGGCATATGAATTGTAAGGGTTTATTGTATAACACTGCTATCTTGGACCCTGTGCAAGAGTGAATTTATTTTTAAATAAATGCTTTGTTTAACATATAAAAAATCAAAAACTAAATCTTTTCTAAAAAAAATAAAATCAACCAACCAATCAAACATTTTCTATAAGAACTACGTGGCTTTTCTATAACTATTTTCAAAGATTATTAAAATTATTTTGTACAATTAACTTGAGGTTCCGTTTTTTAAACGGGCGATGTAGGGTGCTAGCACCTACCATACTCGTAACCGACTCCCGAACTCAAATTTCTATCTTTTTTAACATCAGTTTCCATAAAATAAATGGGTTTTCCAAGGTTTTACTACAATAAAAATTTTCGTGGCGACTCCTCTGTATTTACCTATTTTTTGCGGCTCCCGGACGGGACGGTCGCGACACCTGGCGACTCCACTGGGGACTTTTAAGAGTCAGGCCTATCATAGTTGGTTGTGCATTTTTTTTATATAGCTTTGAAAATATTAGTTTTACCGTTCTTTGTTTTATTTATTTCGTAAATAGTTTTTTATGCTCTTACAAATGGCTTTGTATATTCTTGCAACCCTAGGATAGAGAACTTTGTTGTTGACTGTTCTTTTTGCAGGTTTGGGGATAGTTGTTTTTAGGTTTTGTGCAGGTTTGTTTGCTCTCAGGCACGCATCACCATCACACATTCACACACTTTTGGGCTCTATACCAGAACCTTGGAGTGCCATAGGATCAGAAGGGGCTTCAGTGATGTTATTGTGATGTTTTTGCATCCCTGACAGTCACTGATTCTCTTGCTCGGATTGCTATCGGTACATGGACTGCCATATTATGACTTATTTGTCCCTATGGTGAGGTTCATGGATTCAGGTCCTTATTTTTTTAGATGAGGGTAATCCGGGGGCCACATATTTAGGGGTCTAGATCTGTCTTGAATGTCATGCACATAAAATGCCATTAACAGCCTACCAAACTAGGGTCTTGACTTCAGAAGTCCCAACTTTAGGATATGACCTATATAGGACAAAAGGGAGCGCATTCCATCTTTTTCTGCAACATGAATAATCACATTTATATCTTATGCATCATAACGATTTTATACATGCATCCCACATGCACCTTAACATGCCATTCATTCATGCATCTTGTTACACTCATTCTTATTCATTGTATGCTCGTGCATGCAGTACTCTAGGTCATGCATTACTAATATGTCATTCATTCATGCATCTTGTTACACTCTCATACATAAGTAAATTTGCTTCCCAAATGTTATTAATAAAATAAGATTTCCCTTGCACAGATAATTTGGTGAGAAATAACACCTTTGATAACAAGAGATGGAAAAAGTCAGACATACTAGCAATGCTCCTGCCACCAAGAGCTCCAGGGTGATTTTGAACTCGTTAGAGAATCTGAAAGAGTTAAGCCAATCTTTGCCTCAAGAACATCAAAGAAGCTTCGTCAAGAAGTATGGAGGGATCTTGGACCTAATTTTCATACCAGTTGAAGCTACTGCTTTGAGTGCTCTAAGTCAGTATTGGAACCCACATGTCAGATGTTTCGAGTTGCCAAACATGGACATTACACCCACCATTGAAGAATATGCTTGCCTGTTATGGTTGCCAATGCAGAAAAATCCCATCGTGTACTTTCACCTGGGGCAATACTTGACCACTGCAAGCATAGCAGGGTTACTAGGGCTTCCTGAAATTGAAGTGAACTTGACCGGGCACTCAAACTCGCAAGGGTTGACCCGAAATTTTCTTGAAAATCATTTGAGGAAACTAAGGGATCGACAAGACTGGGAAACCTTTGAGAGGGTATTGACACTAGCATTATATGGGTTGGTTCTATTTCCATCAGTGCTAGACATGATAGATCAAGAAGCAATGGACGTGTTCTTCATAGTTGAAAGAAAGAAAAACCCCGTCTTGGCGATTATTGATCAAACGCTTTTGACTCTAGAATTTTGCCAGCGGCATCCGAAAGGGAAGCTCCAATGTTGTGCACGGTTGCTCTATGTATGGGTGATGACTCACATGTACGCAAAGGGCTATATCAACCACCATTCAGTTCCACTAAGAGGCTTCCATAAAATCCCTATATGACAGCTTAATGAAGAGGAATGGAAGAGCGAGTTTGACAAAGTGGAAAGAGACTCTTTTAAGTGGGTATGCCTATGGTACGAAAGTCAGCAGGGGAAAGATATCATTTATTGTTATGGTGACTATCCTAATGTTCCTTTGATGGGCCCAAGAGGGTGCATATCCTACACACCCGCCATAGCCTTACGACAACTTTGTTGGACGTAAACCGTGCCACGAGAAGAACAACTCAGTGGATGCTGTTTCCGATACGAGGATGGGGAGAATACCAAGTTGTTGGCAAAATAAGTTAGAAATGCATGGAAAATGTGAGGATGGCAGGGAGACCACAATTGGGCCGACCAATCCTAATCATTGTCTCAGAATATGAAGTATGCAGAAAATCAAGGAAAGGTCTCGTCAACATTCCTGCATAAAGCACGAAAGCTGAAGATTACTCCCCTTTGGTAACTCAAATGGTAGAACAACTGAAAGTTCTGGAAGCACAAATGAACGAAATGGAACAACAAAAGCAAGATGCCGAGTTGAAAATAGTCATTGGTCAGAAGCGTTGTGAGAATTTAACAAAGGAAAACGAACATTTAAAAGATTTGCGTGCAGATATCTCCACAACCACAAGAGCCCAGAAGAATACAGACACAGTCCCACCGAGCATCACGACTAGGATCCAGAATCTTGAAAGTAAAGTATTGTCCTTGACAGCAGAGAGGCGTCAACTAAGAAAAGAGAAGCGTCAGTTAGAAGAAGAAGTCATTCAGTAAGGAGGTGTGAGAAAGTCATTGGAGGTGGAAGTTAATCGACAAAGAGGAGTCGATGGCAACTTACAAAAGCAAATTTGTGCACAAGATAGGATGACTGATGAATTGGTACAAAAGGTCCAAGAGCCGAATATCCTACTAGTCGAAATCAAGAAGTAGTGCGATTTAGGGTGGACCTCAGCAAAACACTATCATGATCAAGTGGTTCAAGCAATGAATACCGTGAAGTGGTGGAGAGAAGAGGCGCGAGAGCGAGGGATAGATATTGACATATGGAAAAAAAAAGATATATGGGCATGAATTTGGAGCTAAGCCATTGTATCCCGAATTTTGTCCAATGCTTTGAAAAGGCAGAAAAACAAATTCGTGCGGACCCTATGCTTCGTCTCCCGGCTGAGTTGGATGATTTTATGCAAATGTGTGGAGGGTTTGCTCGAGGGCTAAAAAGAAAGAGACCTGAGCTGCTGACTTTAGGATGAAAATGTTGTAACAATGTTGAGAATTATGATTTGACAATGATATAACCCCAATCTAAGTATTGCTTTGAGGAGTTTTAAATGAAATCTGTTCTTGCCTCCATGACTCTATGTATTGCTTTGAGGAGTTTTTAATGAAATCTGTTCTTGCCTCTATGATTCCTTCGCACTCCAACTGTTACACTTGACTTGCGACGACACCTGTTGTGGAACATGGTCTTCCTTTAGTCAACTACATCTTTTCCTTATAGGATTCTTCCTTCTGCGCAAAGGGTAGGACGGGATGTCTCAATTCAAATTTGCTAGTGTGTTTGAGACAACATCTATTGCGGAGAGTTGTTTCTCCCCTAGATTTGTTGTCAACTCCATTTCATCTTATGAGCACAATGCTCTCTGTGTGGGATGGAGGGATCATCTCTTGTCTGTAATAAGGTGTTAACTCAAAAAATAATAATAAAATCCAAAGGTGATTTTCATAAAAGCTTTTTGCATTTTCCAACATTTTTGTTCTCACTTTTGTTTTGACTAAAACAGTGTGGCTTTTCTGAACAATTGCTCCAAGACACCCTTATTCCACTCGGTCATAGACAAGAGCTATGGCAGATGAACCAGAAGAAGTCCAATAGATCAGGGATGAAGTCAGTCAAATCAAGGATCAAATGACTAAGATGATGGAGATCCGACAAGCAATGCATAAGGAAAAAAACACAGAGGAGAACCCTTCAGCCTCGAACGAAGGACATCCTGCCACACCTCTCATCCCGTCGGGTTTTGCTCAGATTCCTATTCAAGGCTTCAACCAACCAAGGGCCATAATGCTTCTCACTATTTATCCAAGCAACCAAACTCATCTTTCATTTGACCCGAACAATCCCCCATATGGTTTGCCTCGTGGATTTGTGCCACCAACGGCCCCCAGCCCACAAGATGGCTTTCAAAACTCCGAGTATATCACTCGGACACAAACCCCCACCGATGTTGTCGAAATGCCACAAACACAAACTGTCAACCCTACAGATGGTAACACCCCGACGGTGACACTTTCTGCCAATCTAAAAACCCCACAATACATCCTACATTATGGGCCCCAGGGGACTCAAATGATGCCAAACTTTGGATCCTCCTACATACCATACTCCTTCCCTCATAATATATACGGCGAAACTCCAATGAATCAGTCAGGAGGGAATTCCCAATCTAAAGAAAAGTTGGAAGTGCTAGAGGAAAGACTGTGGGCCATTGAAGGGCTAAATAGTTATGGTTTTCGGGATGTCTCAGAACTTTGTCTGGTGCCAAATGTCATAATTCCGCCGAATTTTAAGGTGCCCGATTTCGACAAATATCGGGGAACCACTTGTCCCAAAAACCATTTGACCATGTATGTAAGGAAGATGGCATAATATGCTCAAGATTATAAGCTCTTGATTCACTTCTTCCAGGATAGTTTAATGGGGGCAGCTTCAAATTGGTACACGCATCTCAAACGGGCCCACATTCGATCCTTCAAAGATCTAGCAGATGCATTCCTGAAGCAATACAAGTACAATATTGACATGTCTCCCGATAGGATGCAACTCCAAAATATGTCAAAAAGGGACACCGAGACTTTCAAAGAGTATGCACAACGATGGAGGGAACTGGCTTATCAGGTAGAGCCTCCATTAGCTGAGAAAGAAATTGTGGCAATGTTCATTGATACGCTCCAGTCGCCCTTCTATGATAGAATGATTGGGAGTGTGTCATCAAACTTTTCTGATATGGTCATCATCGGTGAGAGAATTGAAAGTGGACTGAGGAATGGCAAGATCACCGAGTCTTCAGTAGCGAACGGCCCAAAGAAAGCCCCATTTGTGAAAAGGAAGGAGGCAGAGTCACATGCAGTAACCTTTCAACAAAAGAAACTGAACCAATGGAGACCGAACCAAACACCCGCCTTCCAAGCCCAGTACACCCCGTATTACCAACCATCTCCATATCACCAAGACAACTAGTCATACATCGCCGCCACCTCACAATTTCCAAATCCCCAGCCGATGACACCTTACCGACCATGATATCCCTCTCAGCCTTAAACACATCCTACCATGACACCTCAAATTGTTCAACCACTAAACTCAAACCCAAACACAAGCCAAACGAGACCGCCTCATATGCTAAATGTGAGTATCATGCGGGGGCAATAGGTCATTCCACTGAGAATTGCAGGGCTTTCAAGTTTATGGTACAATATCTTATTAATGCTAAATGGTTGAGCTTTCAGAAAGATGCTCCGAAGGGGGCACAAGGTCCTATGCCAAATCATGGGGGTTCGGGAATCAATGCCATAGATAGCTTCGGGGAACCTACTCTTAAGAGCCAAGTGGCTAGTGTCAGAACTCCCATGAGAGTTATTTTAAGAGAGATGCAAAAACATGGATTGGTGCAAACCTCAATTATTGAAGAGAAGACTCTCGATGAAGAGATGAGGTGTGACTTCGACGGGAATATGGGGCATTCAATTGAAGACTGTGCAAAATTTCGACAGGTTGTGCAACAGTTAATAGATATGAAGACTATCCTAATTGGTTGTGAATCGAATGAGTGTGGCATTAACATGGTTGTTGAATCTACAATTTCCCCAAGTCTGATTAAGATAACCCCTTTTAATGTTGTGATTAATCCTCAACCGGTTCCTGAGCAACTCGCTCCGAAGCCAGTGGTGATACACTATACTGAGAAGGAACTTATGTCAGTTTCGAGTGGGCCAGCACCAATTGTCATCCGAGTCTCGGGTCCTTACCCTTACAAGGACACCGAAGCGTACCACGGAAATATGATAGGCAGGTTCAAAAAAGTCCTTCCAACGGGACCATTGTGGTTACCAACATTTCGGGAATGGGTGGAATGACTAGGAGTGGTCGTATTTATATTGCAGAGGTATTGCAAAGGGGGGGAACAAAAAAGGAAGAAAAAGATTGCAAGGGAAAAGATAAGGTGGAAGGAACTCTGGATGAAAAGGATACAAAAGGGGTTGATAACAAAAAGGAGGTATCTGATGAAGAAGTCGGTGAATTCTTGAAGTTCATCAAGAAAAGCGAATACAAGGTTGTGGATCAATTGAATCGAACTCCAGCTCGGATATCTCTTTTGTCTTTGTTGATGAATTCTGAGCCACATAGGAGAGTACTGATGAAGGTGTGGAATCAAGCTCATGTCACTCATGACATCACAGTTGACAAGATCGATAACATCGTGGGTAACATCGTTGCTGATAATTATATCACTTTCACTGATGATGAAATTCCAGCTGAAGGAATATGGCACAACAAGGCGTTGTACATTTCTATGAAGTGTCGAGATCATGTCATGGCTAGGGTTCTCATTGATAATGGTTGTTCTTTGAATGTAATGCCAAAGTCAACACTGGCAAAGTTGCCTTTCGATGGAACTCATATGAAGCCAAGCACACTGATTGTAAGAGCTTTCGATGGCACCCGAAGGGAAGTCATGGGAGAAATTGAATTACCCATTCAGATTGGCCTTTAAACCTTTGAAATACTCTTCCAAGTAATGGACATCACACCAACTTACAGTTATCTCCTAGGACGACCATGGATCCATTCGTCTGGAGCTGTACCTTCCACATTGCACCAGAAGGTGAAGTTCATTGTCGATAGTAAGTTGATAATTATTTCTGGAGAGAAGGATATGTTAGTAAGTAAGCCATCAACAACCCCTTACATTGAAGCTGTCGAAGAAGCTCTCGAGACCGCTTTCCAATCGCTTGAAATTGCCAATGCCACTTATGTTGGGGATGGTGCTCCACTCTTGAAACCTCGGTCATCTAAAGCGTCCATTATGATAGCTAAGGTTATGCTCGAAGTAGGATATCGACCTGGAAGCAGTTTGGGGAAGAATAGCCAAGGTGTCGTGACATCCTCATGCTCACCAAGAACAAGGACAGGTTTGGGTTGGGATACAAACCCACCAAGGTCGACAAGATTAGGGTTATGGAAGAGAAGAAAAGAAAGAGGTTGGCTCGGCTGGAAAATCGTGAATACAAGGATGAAAGGGTTCCCATCTGTGACATTCGACGGAGCTTCCTGTAACGCCCTTCGTTACATTAGTGATCCCAAGATAAAGTCAATAAAATATCCTCTAAAACATTTAATTAAAACGTATATCTCGTAAAGAAAAATTAGAGAAAACATTAAAGTCTGAAAATGCCTCATATTAAATAATATAATATTAAATTATCCATGTAATGAATATAGATATAAATAAATAAATAAAATCAAAAGCCTCAAAACCGGGCGTCTAACTACAATCCCAACGATAAATAATTGCGTCAAGCCACATACGGCTCCTTACTTAAGAACAGACTAACCAAACTAGAAAGATTATCTAATGGTGTCCACTAAGTCTTCACGCCTCTTCAGCCTCAATGACGTCCTCCTCGTGCTCTGAAAACAATGCTTAATAATGAGATATAAAATCCCAGTGATCAACAATACAGTTTTATAAAAACATTTTCGAAAATAGCATTGTTCTCAAGTAGTCTTGATAACTGGAAAAAACTGTCCATGGCACCCGCTAATTTTTCAAAATAATATATATAAAGAAAATACTTTTAACATTAATAATAATCTCATCTCAATACATCACATTCCATGTACCAGATAAATTCAAGTTTAATCCAAGCGGTCCGAAGATTTCCTAATTAAATTGGCCTCTTGCCGGCATGCCATATGTAACACCCCGATTTTCGCTGCTTCGTAATATCGGTAATAAATATATAAATATATATTTTTATCCGAGACATAGAAAATGATTTTGGATAAACCAAGGTCATTTCCTTGTTATACTTATTTTTATAAGGTTACGGGGAAGTTTTTGGTTGAAAATTCAAACGGAAACCGGTCTGCGTTTTCTGCGTTTTCACTGACAGTAAAAGTTTACTGCTCAGAAGACCTAATTTTGAGTCGTGAACGAGATGAAAATGGTTTTTATCGTATTTACTACGACATTGGAAGTTTTGAAAATTTTGGTAAAAAAATTAAAATATTATATTTGTTGCGACGATATACGTCGAGATGTCTCTAGGAAAAGCTTGCGCCAGATGAATCAAGAAGTCGGCAACGTAGCAGAGATGTTGGATTGACCGACTTGACGAGCATTTATGACGAGCTTATCCGAGTCATAATGGCCATAATGGCACATTTATGACAAAGTTAATTTTTCCTATGAAATGACCAAATTGCCCTTGTCTTTTTATGACAATTTCAAACAAATGCCATTGGAAAAAGTTGACCAACTCTTGCCCAACCCCCACGGCTCCAATGCCTTCTTCATTAAGTTTGGTTTCCTCTTCATTTAAATAGGTTGTCTTCTTCATTAAGCCATTTTTCTTCCATTTCCATGTTCTTTTCTTCAAAGTGTTCATAATTCGTCCGATTTTGCCTAGGAATTCTGACCAGTTTCTATTTTGAATATAGAAAAACTTTAAACATGAAAGTTGTTCATATTTCTCTCTTCTTTCCAACGACATAAAGATCATCCAAAACGGATAAGTATGTTGAGAGATCTACTCAAAATACTAAAATTGTTCTAAACCCTAACTATGTTCATCTTCTCCCTTAAGTTTCTTAAGAACACCATAAGAAAACCTTGAAGAACATCATCCAAACTTTGTTTCTTGGATCATCAAGAGGTAATAACTTATTCTCTTGTCATTTAAATCATTTCTCTTCATCACTTTTGTAGATTCATGACTTAGATCAACATGTTCTTCATTTGTTCAAAGTTCATGGAACTAGATTCAAAAATTCATAACTAATTCTAGAAAAATCCTTTTTACATGAAACCAATTGCTATGATCTTATAATCATCTCTATTTTCATCATCTAGAAGCACAAGATCATGAGAAATTTCTTTCCCTAAAATCTGGACTGGGCCGAACCTAGGTTAACTTTGTGTTCTTAGGTTTTGTTTCAATTTCATGCCTTGATTCATGATTATAACTTGATAGTTCTTGTATTCAAGTATATAGAAGATCAAAAATCAAACTTGAGCCTATTTGTTTCTTCAAAAACCGAAACCCTAGGTATGATCACTTAATGATTTTGTGATTCAAAAGTTGTTGTAATCTTTGAATCCAACTCTAAGCTTTGTATGTTGATTAAATCCAAGAGTTAATGAAATTTTAAAACTTCTAGCCTATTGATCTTGAGAAAACCGAACCCTAGTTCTTATAACTAGATGGGTTTAGTTCATGATTCTTAGTTCATAATCATGGTTAAAGTGATTAATCATGCTTAAGTAACTTATGGATCATTAATCCCTAAGTTAATCAAATTTTAAGTTTCCTAACCTAGAAAATTGGGTGAAGCCGAACCCTACCCCCATTGATTTAAGTGTGTTGTTGTTTGATTTTGATTTATTTTGGTTGCAATTCGTTATGAAGGAATCGATCAGGTTGGTTTGACCTAAAGCCGACGGAGGAAACCGGATCAAATCGGGAGATTATTTGAAACCCTTAGTTCGAGTCTTCAACAGGTAAGGGGAGCTTACCTGAGGGATTTTTCTCTATAACTATTTGTGTGTAGTGTGATTTATATGAATGATATGTGGTTGTGGTTATTTGTTTATGTGGCTTACGTTGTGTTGTTTATCTGTGTATCGGTGATTTATCTGCTTTTAATTTATTTAATTATCTGCAGTAGTATATTATGTTGTTATGATGCATGATCTGCCTGGTGATATAATTATGATGATGTTGTTGAATGATGAATGTTGAATGTTGTTTGAGAGGCCTGACAGTGGTCAGTGCACAACCGATTAATCAGATAAAAGATTTAATAAGTTGTGAAAATTATATTCAACGTTTTATGGGAAATGTTGGAATATAATAATGGTGGAAAATATTATTTTGGAAAAATAATGAGTTTTTGAGAATTATTATTATTTTAATAATTTATCAGTGTAAAAGAAATTTATGAGTCACGGTGAGAGCGTAACCGTGAAATTTTTTTAGTACTGCTAATTTTTACGCAAGAAATTCCGAAATATTATAAAAAATTATTTTGTGAAATTAATATTCAAAAATACTTTATAAAAATAAAAATAAAAATAAAAATAATAAAATAATAATAAAAAATAAAAAAAAAGTCAAAGTTTGACTTTAAAAATATTTTCTTGGAAAATGATTAACGATGGCAAGTTTTGAAATTATTTATGGTGAAAGTTTAAAAATAGCAATACTTGTTTTGAGAAGAGGTTTAATCGGAATTGATTTAATTTTTAAAGCTGAAGTTTCAGTCAAAGAGTTTTCAAGTAGAAATGATTTTCTGTAAATGAGTTTTACTAAATGACGATATAGAACTTAGTAACCGAGATGTCGGGGTGCTAGTGTTCTTATGACGTTGTCTTATTTTGGATTTGTTTTTCACAGACAAAAACGATGTAAAACGATGTTATGGAACTTAATAACCGAGACGTCGGGGTATTAAGATTCGTTGTGTTGTAGACTGGGTATCTACGTAAATAAGTTAAAACGTTTTGAGAAGTTTTCTATTAGCACGAACCTAAGACTGATTGCAACGGTCTAAGGGCTTCGTGATTGAGCACTCGGACTTTGAGGTCATGTGTTGTTAATAAAAGTTGTAAAGATGTTGAAAACGATGATGCTTTTGAGAGCATTCGATGTTGAAAACGATGATGCTTTTGAGAGCTTTGATGTTTAAAAACGATGATGGGTTGAAAGCTTTTGAGAGCTTTGACAAATAAAGATATAGCACAAAGAAAAGTGTTGAGAACAAAAGGTTTTTATTGCATGCATTTGGCAGACGTGCCATGATCAAACGAGTGATTACCATGCGGCGTCATGGTAGATCATAAAGATGTTCTTATTGTGCCTGGTGGACAATGAGGCCCTATCTACGTTGTGACACCTGTGCCACGATGATGGACAGTGTGTGATAGGTTTTATACGAGTGATTACCTTGCGGCGTCATGGTAGATCATAAAGATGTTCTTATTGTGCCTGGTGGACAATAAGGCCCCATCTACGTTGTGACACCTGTGCCACGATGTTGGACAGTGTGTGATGGGTTTTGGCTGTGCACCTGTAACTATTGAGTCTGATCAACTCACCACGAGGTTGGAGATATCTCATGAGATTAGGTATGAATGTTAGATGATGTTTTGAAGTGTTCATGCATAGTTTTTCAACGTTGATGTTTGGGGTGTGAAACCCATTGATAAACGATGTGATATAATATGAATGAGTATGTTGTTATAAATATGTATATGTGTATGTGCCTTCTTTTGTGTTGCGCATTTAGTTATGGTAATAAATCCGTATATTGGTGTCTCACCCTTACAACACATCTCAGAGACGTACAAGGGGTATGATCCCTACACGAAGAAGAAGGCTGTCTAGTTGGAAGCGTGCTGTGCTGCTCCAGTTGGCGGTAGTGTCTGTTAGTTACGACCAGCTTAGGTCCTATTATGTTTTGAAGATAAAACTGATGTTGATCTAGGTATGAACATATATGAGGCAGTATAGTTGTAAAATTTATATACATTGTGTTGTTAAGTGTGATTTGATTAAGTTGTTATTGTTATGGGGTTAAAAAGAAAAAAAAATTATCACCATATTTTGAAAAGATGAACGTTGAGAAAACATTATTTTCCGAAAGTAACCAGCAAATTAAGTTTTATTTCCACAAACGGGTAACCATGTGATGACCGAGTTTAGGGTGTCACACCATATATTCACACATCACACGACAATGGCGTCCCATTGCCCACCCCTACTCACGAGGAGTGTTTCGATGTCACCCTCCTGTCGGGGACATTTCCATTTCGATACCTCCCATGTGCACATGGTGGTATTTCTCCTTTTTCGACACCACAACCTGTGGCGGTGTTACTTTCGATACTCATTTTTAGGTAGTATTACTTATTTTCGACATCCCAATTATATGGGGATGTTACTTTCGATACCCCATTATGGTGGTATTACTTTTCGATACCCCTATCATAGGTGGTATTGCGGCAAACATCATACAATTCATCATAAGGCACAATTTCATGTCTCACACGTGTAACAATTCATTTACCAAAAATTAAACATTTGATCTTATCATTGCATGTCAAATAAACTCACATAGCATAGCATACACCAGTAAGCACGTTATTCAACTAATTCAAATACCAATCATGTATTTCATGCCATCAGTAACAAGAATAAATACCCAATTTAATAATCTTTTTTATTTTAATTCAAAACCCCTTAAAAAAATTAGTCTATTAATAACATGCATCATTCAATTAAAATCTCTCAAAATCATAGGTAAATCGCTCAACACAACAAACACATGTACCATGGAAAGGGTTATAAAAAGGTATTGTTACTCACCTCTCGAAGAGCTCCAAAATGCTCTAAAAATTTTGTATGATAAAAGCAAGTTATTCTCTAAAAATTCTTCTTCCTTTCAGTGGTATTCTTGGAATGGTGGCACTGCAAGGAAAAAAAACGTCTCTCACTCCCTCGCTAAAGCCACTGTGCGGCACTCCTAACCTCTTCTCTGTTGCCGTGACTAATAATTACATATATATAGATAGATAGATAGGGACGCATACTACATAGGTTTTCTTTTTCTTTTCTATTTTTTTTTAAAGAACTTAAGGGTAATTAGATGTACTTGGGCTTAAACGCCCAGTACACCATTTACACACACACAAACACACACACACACACACACACACACACATATATATATTAATTCTCTTCTTTTTTTTTATATATATTTATTTTAATTTAATTTTTTTTTTTTTGCATTTACTAATCAATTCTAATAAATTGTATACTAATAAATTCTCACCACTAAACCTCTTAATTATATTTTATTTTTATTATATATATATATATATATATATTTTAATGACTTAATATATTTTTCATCAAATTAATTATATTAGAATTTTAGGATGTTACACTTCCAAAGTGTAGGGTTCGCAATCCTGGACCAAGCAGCAGCTGTTGAAGGTGATTATCCCGCCGATCATGGTGTCAATCTGGTGTATCCATGCCCTCCAGATAAAGAGCTCAACAATTGGGAGGTCATTGAGTTCCCTGGGACCATAGAGTTTTTTTCAAAGTAATTCTGTAATGCTTATTCTTTAGCTCTGCCCAAGGCTTTAGGAATTTTGTTGTAATGGGCTTACTTGTTTCCGTTTCAGTATGACTTATCAATAAATGCATGCATTCAATATCTTTATGTTCTTATCCCCTTGTTTTTACTTTCGCTCTTATTCATCGTTCCTCGCCAATAAATGCAGTTTCCCATCTTTAACCTTTACTCATTCATCTTTCCCTGATAATGATGAGTGTGATTCCACCTCATCTTTGTCCATCATTTTGCATGCATTTTCATGTAGTTTAGGCATATTTTTATTAGATTTTAGGTTAATTTTCCTTTGGAACGGGTAAGGCGGTTTTCGTGTGTTGTTTTGCAGATATCAAGGGTAAATTGCTCAAGATCAACCATGATGAAGTTTGGATGAAGACGGAGCTTTAAAACTGAAGAAAATGAGCCAAACAGAACCCATCACGGCCTAGCCGTGATGCCCATCACGGCCATGATCGAGCAAAACTGAAAAAGAAGAAAGGTCAAGTCGAGTCATCACGGCCTGGCCATGATAGCCATCACGGCCGTGACCCAAAACCACCACAAGTCAGAGCACATCACGGCCCAGCCGTGAAATTCATCACGGGCCATGAAAGGAAGGCTCGCGTCGCGAGCAGCATCTCGCGTCGCGAGAAATTGAATTTTCCAGATTTGCAGAGGCAGAGACCGTCACGGCCTAGCCGTGATGGCCATCACGGCCGTGACGCGTATTACTTGGCTCAGAAGTAACAGAATTGGATCTAATTTGAGTTGGATTAGGACTCTAACTGCCCAATTCTATAAATAAGGGACCAGGCAGAGAATAATCAACACATTGGGGGCTACTACTCTAGGAATAGATCTCTCCTCTTCTTCTCCTCTCTTCTCTTTTCTGATTTTTATTATGTTGTCAACCCAGCTTGTCATCTCCATGGCAAGACTGGAGTAGTAGCATAGTTTCTAGGGATTAGGGCTCTGCCCAAGTTTGTTTATGATGTAAATTTGATGTAAACTCTTTGTTAATTACGATTTGCTTTAGATCTGATTTTTAGTGTGTAAATCACTCATAAATTTCGGCAACCGTTATTTACGCGACATAGACGTTCTAAGGAGGAACCTAGCGGTGAACTTAGGATTTCTAGGGTGTTTCACTCGTAAAGCCCGGCAGCCACTAGTTTGTGAGATGTGAGTGATCTAAGGAGGAACCTAGCGGTGAACTTAGGTTATTTGCATGACTTAGACATTCTAGGGAGGAACCTAGCGGTGAACCTAGGTGTCGGACCTATAGAAGTCAGACTTGGGACTGAAATCACGAGAGTTAGAAGCCGTCCCTCGAGGAGCAACGAGTTGTCACGGAACGCAAAGGGGTCCAACTGGGATCGACTGCCACGAGAGTAGGGGTCGGGTCAATTGGGCACGGCTTTTGTAACCCGAGAGGGAGCTTAAGCTATCAGAGGATAAACTCGCCTTCAAGGCAATTTCGCTAATTAACAAGGGTAATCAACTTCATAACGTAAACGATCTTGTGGTAACCTAAATCCCTAGGAACCCATTTAGATCTGAAAAATCCCAGAAAACATTTGTTTTCTGTTTTGTTTGATTCTGTTTTATCTCTTAAATTCAAATTCAAAAACCATTTCAAAAATATAAAAATCTTTTTAAACAGTCCAGATCTAATCGATTTGATAATTAGTTGTGATTCGAGAACACAGTCTCTGTGGGATCGATATCTTTTATTACTTTGCGACGATCCGGTACACTTGCCGGAATCGCACGAGCGTCGTCGCACGTCGACTGACGCGAACTACCAAAATGCAGATCTAAAAGTGACTCTCTTGAAAATGACAGTGTTAATAACTCAGCATGCAATTTTGACTATCCTATTGATCATGCTGATGAGGTTGTTGATGATGACGGGGAAGTTCCTCCTGAATTATTGAGGTTGGTAGAACAAGAAGCCAGGGAAATTTGATCCGATGAAGAGCCGAGTGAACAAATTAATTTGGGAAACAAAGATGATAAAAAAGAGGTCAAGATTGGCCTTTCCCTAAAAGAAAAGGAACGAAGTAGGTTGATCAAGTTGTTGAGGGATTATAAAGATGTTTTCGCATGGTCGTACCAAGACATGCCAGGGTTAGACCCTAATGTAGCAGAACACAAACTGCCATTAAAGCCGGAGTGTCCTCCAGTAAAGCAGAAGCTACGAAGGATGAAATCGGAAATACCTTTAAAAATCAAGGAGGAGGTCAAGAAGCAACTGGATGCAGGTTTCCTAGAAGTTGTAAAGTACCCTCAATGGGTTACTAATATTGTTCTCGTTCCCAAGAAAGATGGGAAGGTTTGACTGTATGTTGACTATCGATATCTGAACAGAGCTTGCCCAAAAGATACTTTCCTCTGACTCACATTGATGTTCTTGTAGATAATACTGCCCAACATGCATTATTCTCTTTCATGGATGGATTCTCGGGATATAATCAGATCAAGATGGCACCTGAAGATATGGAGAAGAACACATTTGTGATTTTATTGGGAACCTTTTGCTACAAGGTTATGCCATTTGGATTGAAAAATGCTGGGGCAACATATCGGCGGGCTATGGTGGCTTCGTTCCATGACATGATGCATAAAGAGATAGAAGTTTATGTTGATGATATGATCGCCAAGTCCAGATCTGAAGATGACCATGTAGATAATCTGCAGAAGCTTTTTGAGCGATTAAGGAAGTTTAAGCTCCGACTGAATCCAGTCAAATGCACTTTTGGAGTGAAATCAGGCATGCTTCTGGGGTTCATTGTTAGTCAAATATGAATAGATGTTGATCCTGAAAAAGTTCGAGAAATCATCGACATGCCAGCACCTCGAACAGAGAAAGAAGTTCGTGGGTTTTTAGGAAGATTGAACTACATTGCCAGGTTCATCTCCCAACTAACCACGACATGTGAACCAATCTTTAAATTGCTATGCAAAAATCAGGCAACAACATGGTATGAAGATTGTCAAAAGGCCTTTGAGAGGATCAAACTATACCTACAAGAGCCTCCAGTCGTGGTTCCTCCAGTACCGGGAAGCACGATGGGTCAGGAAGAAAGGAACATGTCATCTATTATCTGAGTAAAAAGTTCACCAGTTGTAAAGCTAACTACTCGCTGCTAGAACGCACTTGTTGTGCTTTGGCATGGGCGGCTCGCCGTTTAAGACACTACATGTTGTGTTACACTACCTGGTTGGTGTCCAAGATGGATCCAATCAAGTATATCTTTGATAAGCCTGCTCTAACTGGAAGAATTACTCGCTGGCAAGTCCTATTATCAGAATATGACATTGTCTATGTCACCCAAAAAGCGGTAAAAGGTAGCGTTCTTGCAGAATATCTAGCCAATCAGCCAGTAGAAGATTATGGATCGATGCAATATGATTTCCCAGATGAAGATATAATGGCTTTGTTTGATCGCGAGCAATCACCAAAAAAATAAAAGTCGACTTTGTTATTTGATGGAGCTTCTAATGCATTGAGGCATGGAATCGGGACAATCTTAATCTCATCAGGAAATGATTATTTCCCTGTCACTGCGAGACTTTGCTTCGATTGTACAAATAACGTAGCTGAATATGAAGCTTGTGTGCTAGGGATCCTGGCAGCAATAGAATCAAAAGCAAGAGTACTGGAGGTATATGGACACTCTGCATTAGTCATCCACCAGTTAAAAGGGGAATGGGAAAACCGGGATGACAAGTAAATCCCGTATCATGATTACATCAAAGGTTTGATCGAGCAGTTTGAGGAAGTCACATTTCATCACATTCCTCGAGAGGATAACCAATTAGCAGATGCGCTGTCTACCTTGACCTCAATGTTTAAAGTAAGTGATGAGAGGAACCTACCACTCATCAAAATGGAAAGTCGTGATCATCCTGCATATTGTCAAGTGATAGAGGAAGAGCCTGATCAAAAACCGTGGTACCATGGCATCAAATGCTTCATCCAAAGAAGGGAATACCCTCCGGGCGCTTCAGAAAATGACAAAAGAACTCTAAGAAGACTTGCAATGGGTTTCTATTTAGATGGGGGTATTCTCTACAAAAGAAATCATGATATGGTGTTGTTGAGATGCGTTGATGCGAAAGAAGCTAAACAGATAGTTGAGGATGTACACGAAGGATCCTTTGGGACTCACGCGAGTGGTCATGCAATGGCAAGAAAAATCTTGAGGGCTGGCCAATACCGGTTGACAATGGAGGCTGATTGCTTTAATCATGCGAAAAAGTGCCATAAGTGTCAGATATATGCTGATAAGGTCCATGTGCCACCAGCTTCCCTGAATGTCATGTCGGCACAGGCCGTTCTCAATGTGGGGAATGGATGTGATCGGGCCAATCGAACCAAAGGCCTCAAATGGGCATCGCTTCATTCTTGTTGCCATCGATTATTTCATAAAGTGGGTTGAGGCTACATCATATGCCAATGTGACCAGGAATGTCGTGATCAAATTTGTCAAAAGAGAGTTAATTTATCGTTATGGGTTGCCGAGTGAGATTATCAATGATAATGTGACCAACTTGAACAACAAGATGATGAAGGAGATGTGCGAAGACTTCAAGATAAAGCATCACAATTCCTCCCCGTACCGTCCAAAGATGAACGGAGCAGTCGAGGCCGCTCATAAAAATATTAAAAAGATTGTTCAAAAGATGGTTGTGACGTATAAGGATTGGCATGAGATGTTACCTTTTGCTTTGCACGGCTACCGTACCTCTATTCGCACTTCAACAAGGGCAACTCCGTATTCTTTAGTTTATGGGATGGAGGCAGTACTCCCGATTGAAGTAGAGATCCCCTCATTAAGGGTATTGAGAGAGGCAGAATTGGAAGAAGCTGAGTGGGTCCAAGATCGACTCGACCAATTGAACCTCATTGAAGAGAAGAGATTAGTAGCACTGTGTCACGGCCAATTGTACCAGAAAAGGTTGATGAGAGCTTACAAGAAGAAAGTATGCCCCCGGCAGTTTTGGGAAGGTGATCTAGTGCTCAAAAAGATCCTACCAATCCAAAAGGATTATCGAGGGAAGTGGACCCCGAACTACGACGGACCTTACGTAGTGAAAAAGCCAATCTCTAGAGGGGCTTTAATTCTCACCAGGATGGATGGGGAGGATTTACCACTCCCTATAAACTCGGACGCAGTCAAAAAGTACTTTGCTTGAACGCACTTCCAAAACAAAAAAAAAGAATGAAAAGAAAAAGAAAGGGAAAAGCTCGCTAGACTGAAAATCTGAAAAGATGGTCTAGGAAAAAGTTAGAGCAGCTCGATAGACTGAAAACCTGAAAAAAGGCAGTCTAGGCAAAAGTTAGGATTAAAAAGAAAAAACATAACAATGGAAGTGTCATCAAGCCGATGAATTGGGGAAATCAGTAGGGTAGATGCATGAAGATTTGGGCAGATACCATTCTTAGATGTTGATTAGTGAGCAGTCAAGATGGTATGAAGGATACTAACACTAGTCATGGAAAGACATGTCACTTGAGGAGATGTGATTTCACTCTACAACTTTTTTGCAATTCCATACTCCATTGTAATATTGATGATCCGCTATATTATGTGATTTATGTGTACTTATTTGATGGATTTTTACTCCTAATAATGCTAATTGATTGAGTTTTGTCCCTAAGTTTAGGTAATTTAGTTTTCAATAATGGTTTACATATTTTATTTTAATTTCATGTTTTTAAAATTTATCTAATAGTATTTTTATTTGTTTATATTTGTAGGAATAATAAAGAGACTTTGAACAAGTTATGCAAATTAGATTTGGATTTATTTGGACAATGTCCCAACAAATTGTTACTGGATAGTTGAAAAAGCAATTGGAATTGAAAGAAAAAGAAAAGAAAAGAACAAGTCTCCCACAAAAGCAGAAGGCCCACGTGAGGTGCCTTTGAAAGATTACAAGATGAATAGCAATTTGGAGACTTGGTGTGGTGTCAAGTAAAATGAACAGGGCCAAAAGTCAAAAAGGGAATAAGAATTGTAATTGGGTGTTGGCCTTAAGGTGAAGAAAAAAGCATTCCAAGAAAAAGCAATCATCAAATATCCATCAAATAAGTAAACCATTATTAAAATAAAATACGTAAACCATTATTAAAAACTAAATTACCTAAACTTAGGGACAAAACTCAATCAATTAGTATTATTATGAGTAAAAATCCATCATATAAGCACACATAAATCACATAATATAGCGGATCATCAAATATCTGCTTTGTATACCTTTTCAGTCCAAATATAATGACATTGACTCCCATTTCTTTTTACCCTTATCCCTTTTCCTTAACTTTTATCAATTGTGTGTGTGCATTCATCATGATAAGTATATACTAAAATGTGAAACATGTATTGATGTCTTAAAAAGCATTTAGAATTTCTTTGAAAGTCTCAAAAGGCCGTAAAGGACAAGATGGTCCCCCAACAAAGGGTACCATGGTCTACTGACAAGGGCCATTATAGAAGGGAAAGAACAATAAAATCAACCATTGGAACAATCATTGCAAAGGAAGCATACCCTTTCAAAAGTGCTTGACCTTATTCTCCATGAAGATAGGACTTGTTTTAGTTCATCTCAGAACTTGTCTGTGATCAACGTTTTAAGGGGTCGAGGATGATAACGATAAATATAAAAAAAAGAAAAAAAAACAACCAAAATGAAAAAAAGAAAAAGAAAAAAGAAAATAAATATTAATGTATTACAGGCTTTCCTTATGTTGCATTGAAATCATCTGAGGTTCTCATCAAGCATACAGGACATTTCTGGTATCATGCATTATCTCATTGCATTGCAATTGCTTATCTTTTGTGAGCACAAAGCCCCGTAAATTCATAGACATCAAAAGTTTTTACCTTTCCTTTCGAGCTTCAGCGGATAACCGACCCCCAAGTTTTTTAACTTTCTTTTCAAGCTTCAACAGATAACCGACTCCGCAAGCTTTTAACTATTTTGTTTGCAAGCTTCAGCAGATACCCGACTCCACAAGCTTTTTACCTTTCCTTTCAAGCTTCAACGGACAACCGACTCCGTAAGCTTTTAACATTTCTTTTCAAGCTTCAGCGTATAACCGACTCTGCATGCTTTTTATCTTCTGTCAAGCTTCAGTTGATAACCGACTCCACAAGTTTTTTACCTTTTCCATCAAGCTTCAGCGGATAACCGACTCCGCAAGCTTTTAACCTTTTATTTCAAGCTTCTGCCGATAATCGAATCCGCAAGCTTTCTATCTTTTCTTTCAGGCTTCAGCAGATAACCGACTCCATAAGCTCTTAACCTTTTCTGTCACGCTTCAGTGGGTAACCAACTCCGCAAGCTCTTTTATCTTTCTGTTCGAGCTTCTGATAGGTAATTCAACCTGTGAGCTCTTTTATCTTTCTGTTCGAGCTTCTGATAGGTAATTCAACCTGTGAGCTCTTTTATCTTTATGTTCGAGCTTCTGACAGGCAATCCACCCTTCAAGCTTTTTATGTGTGTACCTCAGTGAGCAATCCAACCCGCTGGTTCTTTAGAGAAAATCATTTTGTAGTCACATGTCCTTTTGTTTGTCAGTGTACCCCGAACAAAATTGGAGTTCATGTCTTTACTCGTTACTTATAATGATAATAGGTTAACTACAGTTACACCAATTATCTAATAAGAAACAAGTAAAGAGGGGCAGTTGTAAACACCTAATTTTGCCCGGGTATTTTTCCTTTTAATTAATATTTTCAAAAAAAAATAAAAAAAAAATAAGTAATAAACAAAAAATATATAAAAATGTAAAAAACTAAAAATACTTTTATTCTTGGCCCATTACATCATCAAATGGAGCCCATTTTCGTTTTTGTTCCAAGTTAGCTTTTGGGCCCATTATCCAAGCCCACCTAAAAAAATTGTTTTTCTGATTTGTTATTAAAATAAAATAAAATAATAATAAAAAGTAAAAAATTTTAAAAAATGACCAGCTTTCACTTTGCTCTCTCTAGTATAGATCAGATTTTGCTTTCTTGGTCTCTCTTTGTTTTCTTTTGCTTTTTTTCTAAAAATGGTGTACTACCCCTACACTATGGCAACCAAACAAGGTGGTGGAATGTTGACGAATCTGGGCAAGTATATCCAGTCGTGCAAGTAATACGGTGGTGAGACCGTTTTATCGTTCCCATGAGGACTGCAACAAGTACTAGCACGTACCAATTCAATTACTATCTAAGCGATTCTTGGATTGAAGAGAGTTCTATGCTAACAAAAGTTAAAATTAACAAAATAAGAAAGACAAACTCTTTTTGTAATTTTCTCAAATACTTGGAAAGCAATAAAAGAAGGTTTTCAAATATGATAAAAGCTGTTGGGATTAGGTTCACTAATCTTCATCCTCATGCAATGAAACAACTAACAAACAGTTTCTACTTCAATTATGACAATCAATCCACTAAATTACTCAAGTCCCGATTCCTCGGATGACAAGAGCCTAAACCCACTAATAGACCCTAATTCCTTAGGTGGCCTAGATTAGTGAATTTGCATTAATATATATTAGGGATCATGCGATTGCTAATAAACCCAGTTCCATTCCTAGATACAAGGCTTACTAGGTGATTGATCTCAATTCCGGTTTTAACACGAATTTTCCAATTGCATATCAAAACACAAATCGAGTCATGGGGGTGCTAGCCACAACAAGCATTAAGTACAGAAATCAATCACTCAATAACAAAGCAGAAACTGTATTGCAAGATTAAATCAAATACATGAGAATTCAGAAATAGCTACCCTAACCCCAACAATGGAGGTTTAGCTACTCATAATAATGTCCACAACCAAAGAAACATGGAAGAAGGAGAGAAGGGATTCCATGGGGGCAATCCTCCAGAAGCTGCCTCTGGTTCCAAGAGCCTTTTTGCTTTCCAAACTCGTAGCCTCCAATGTCTCCAATGTGTCCCTTCCAATTCTGCCTTAAACAGCTTATAACAGTGATTCTGATTTTCGCACACTCGCGGGGCGAGAGGTATCTCGCGAGGCGAATATTAAACTTCTGGTCTTCAGTGCTTGGAATTCTCGCGAGGCGAGACACTGTTCGCGTGGCGACACAGAACAGGTTGCATTTTTCTGGCACAGTCATCTTTCAGGGTCTGCAGTCGCGGGGCGAGCATTCCCAGAATTTCATTCTCCACTGTTTCTTCATTCCCTTGGCTCTAAGTTAACCAAATTTTTCAGTGATTCCTGCAAAACAACACACAAAACCACCTTCACCCGTTCCAAGGGAAAATCTAACAAAATAAAATAAATAATGCCTAATCTATATGAAATATGCATGCAAAAGTGTACAGGAAACATCATGTAAAATCACACTATCATGGAACAAAGGCTGAAATGCTCCCCACAAAATGTACCGCCCTCTGCATTTTTTTTGTCTACACTTCAAAGCATACCAATAACAAATTTTGGCACTATCTTCCCCTATTGTTACTATATAAAATTAATTTTTTGGCTCAGACACGCCTTAGATACTTAATGGATACTTTGTCGACACTTCTATGTGGCTTGAACACCCTTAAGGACATATCTCAATTTTTTTTAAATAAATTAAAACTTTAAAGAATAAAGAAATCGAACAAGACTCTTTTCATTATAGATTCTTTCATTTCATTAAATTATCTTTTTACTCCCTTATATGCACTTCTTCCTTCTTCTTAGAAGTGTATCTAACTTTTTATTCTTCTTTCTAAAGCTAATATATGACGGCTGCAAGATGAAGAGAACAACACACCAAACATTTAGGACCATTAGTCCATTACAAATAGGTTTTAAATTATATTAAAATCTAATTTCTTCTAGTACTTCATCTATAAAAATGTTTTGATATAAAATATTTATTTTCATATTTTTTTGTGTAATTTTTTCTACATATATTAACACATTATATCACAAAAGCCAAATAACTTGTTTCCTTATTTCAATGATTTCCAATTAATACATGCAATTTGAAATTTGAAAAAGCATTAGAAAGTTGAAAAATGCTATTTTTTAAGATCAGGTATTAACTTATCAAATATTTAACTAAGGTGAATTTTTCGATATAATGGAGGGGTATCATTTACCCTTCATATATGACCCTAGTAGGTGGTATCACATCATTTTTAGTTGGACACCTCATATTTGAGTAAAGTCCCTGAAATTATAAAGTAGTATCAACCTGATCCCTAAATTTATCAAAATTTCAACTTAGTTCCTGAAATTGTAAAACGGTGATCAACTTAGTCCCCCCGTTAAAAATCATATGGACTAAGTTGATATTAAGTTTGCAGTGTCAGAGACTTAATTGATATTAAGTGAGTAAAATGAGGGACTAAATTGATACTAACTTATTATTCAGGGACACTTTTGAAATTTCGATAATTTCAATGACCAAGTTGATACTACTTCACAATTTCATGAACCAAATTGGATATTTACTCTCTCATATATTACTTGGACAGTCATGCGAATTTGTTTAAAAACCCTCCAACTTAATCCATTTAACAAAAAAAAAAAAAAAAAGTCAAGTCAAAAGTTTTATATATAATATAGATATAGATTTGAAAGTTTATCATATGATTCTTAGGTCTTTAAAATAATCAGATGAGAAAATAAATTAATTCAATTTTATCTTGAACAAAAGTAGAAGTCTTGCATATATAACTAAAGATATCACAGTGCAAAGTCCAAACATCTCTTGCCGTGCAAGTTGCAACAAGAAACATAGTTCATGATAGTTTCAGATAAAAAATCATAATGATACACCACTAGCTTTGGGGGTATGACTAGCTTTATAAAGAAAATATTATTATATATAATTCAGTCTGACATGATCAAAAGCATATTCCAACTTTCTCGAAGATTTGAAGTCAATCCTTGTAATTTTAGTTCACATCATTCTTACTCATTAAGGCAATAGTCCTCATATAAACACAAGTTGCTAACTACTGAAAATTGAATCGAAACTCAGAGATGGCAAGTCTTAAATTCCATTTGTGTATCATAGTTTTCTTTGTAAGGCAATAGTCCTCATATAAACACAAGTTGCTAACTACTGAAAATTGAATCGAAACTCAGAGATGGCAAGTCTTAAATTCCATTTGTGTATCATAGTTTTCTTTGTAAGCAACAGCATACTTATTCCAACTTGTTGCCTTGGTGATATATGCTTGCCAAAACAACACAGTGCATTATTTGTATTTGGAGATTCATTATTTGATGTTGGAAACAATAATTACATCAACACTACTACTGATAATCTAGCAAATTACTCACCATATGGTGAAACCTTCTTCAAATATCCAAGCGGTAGATTTTCTGACGGACGCGTGCTTCCAGATTTCATTGGTAAGATTGGTTGGATGAGTTTATTATTGCAATATACCATAAGGCTTCTTCTATACTAACAATATGAGAATTTTATTGCAGCTGAGTATGCTAAGTTGCCCTTAATCCAACCATATCTATTTCCTGGTTATCAACAATATACTGATGGGGTCAATTTTGCATCAGCAGGAGCTGGGGCTTTAGTTGAAACACATCAAGGACTGGTGTGTATGTTAACTAACAACATGCTGCACTCTTTTGATTAAGTCATTATCTTTTATACCAATCTTACAAGTCTAGTATATTTAGTTTGTTTGAGACATTTAAATGGTTTGGTATTTTGATATATATTTCAGGTCATAGATCTAAAAACTCAATTAAGTTATTTTAAGAAGGTCAGCAATGTAGTGAGGCAGAAACTAGGAGATGCAGAAACCAACACTCTGGTGGCCAAAGCTGTTTACTTATTTAACATTGGAAGCAATGATTATTTTGTGTCTTTGTCAGAAAATTCGAGTGTCTTTACTTCATACACCCTTGAGAAATATGTAGACACGGTAGTTGGTAATATTACAAGTGTGATCAAAGTATGTAAAACTTACTTTACTTCCAGACATCAAAGTTTGCTTTGCTATAATCAGTTTTCTAGCTTTTCTAATTAATTGTTTTATCTAACTTGTAACATAAAGGGAATACACAAGATAGGAGGGAGGAAATTCGGGTTTCTTAACCAGCCGATTGTGGGTTGTATTCCAGCCATCAAGTTATTTGCAAATGAAACTGAAGGTTCCTGCTTTGAAGAAGCATCGTCACTAGCCAAATTACATAATAGTGTGCTTTCCATGGAACTTCACAAGTTAGAGAAACAGCTCAAAGGATTCAAATATTCAATAATGGATTACTTTGATTTTTCTTTTCAAGTAATAAGCTACCCTTCAAAATATGGTAGGTAAATGCATAATTATAGTGAGATCAATTTTAATTTTCATCACTATTCTGATATTTGTGATTCAATTTGTTTATAAAGGCTTTAAAGAAAGCGGTGTAGCATGCTGTGGCAGTGGCCCTTACAGGGGATATTACAGTTGTGGAGGTAAAAGAGCAGTGAAAGATTACGAATTGTGTGAAAATCCTAGTGAATATGTGTTCTTTGACTCCACTCATCCCACTGAAAGGGTCAATCAGATTGTTTCCCAGCTAATGTGGAGCGGAAATCAAAGTATTATAGGCCCATACAATCTGAAAACACTATTTGAAGAATAATTCAACTATGTTCAGATACAAAGGTTTGTTATTTGTACTCAAGCAAAAATAAATGTTATTATATTGGTTGATATGATTGTCACATCTTATGGAACCATTCTTTTTCCCCCATTACAGATAATAATATAATATCTATATTACATTATCATTTAGCACTTTGTGAATGTCATAATGTGAGTATTGCATAATGGACAGTAGAAAAGGTTGCTGCAATTACGTTTGAACCGTTCAAAAGAAACATCTAAGCATATAAATACCCATAGTTGACTTTAGAAATAAATTACTCCTCCTTTCATTTTAACTTTTTAAGTGTCATTCTGGTGCATGGCACAAGAATAAGAAATGGTAAACCATGCCTTAAATGTTGGACCTTTTTTTTTTAAACCAAGTTATCCTTATTCAATTTCAATTAATTACTATGTTGACTCCCAATATTCACGTCATTCAGTTCCCAGTCCTGCTACAGTGCTACTTGAGAAAATTTCCCATATATGCATCATACAGAACCTGTGGTCTGCAGTCTGCACCAAGCATTAACACATACAAACCAGTCACATTAGTCCCTAGCTAATAGATACGTATTTACTTATAAGGCTAAAATGCAGTTTTAATCCTTCTACTTTAGAAATTTGGTGAAAATAGTCTCTGCTGAACTTTTTTTTTTTGGGTAAAATTGGTCCTCATAAATTTTAGATGTTGCAAAAATCATCCCTCCATCCACTTCCATCCAAAATTTAACGGCAGGTGCTTATGTCGTACATTCCTGCCAAGTGGCAACCAATTTTGCATGCCACATGTCTATCACATAATTAAATAAATTTATTAAAAATAAATTATTATTATTATTAATTAATTAAATAATAAAAAATTACTTATTATTAATTTAAAAATAAAACAGATCTGCCTGTTTGTCTTCTTCCTCACTCTCTCCTCCGCCGCTCATCACAACGTCAACCACCGGTCCTCCAAACCTCCTTCCTCCAACAAAACGAATCCTATATCCGCATCTCTCCCAATCTACGGTTCCTCTCCAAACCCCATCCCTCTCCAGTTCCTCCAAGGCGCCATCTTCCTCTCCTCCGCCAACCTCATCACCGCCCATTCCATGCTCAAGTCCATCCTCGACTACTCCGCCGCCAGATGCCGCCACCACCTGCATTTAGGTTCTCCGACACAACAGACGATGGCCGGTTTTCGGCTAAGTCTGCGTCGAATGTTACGGTGTGTAAGGGAGGGGGACTGGGTGTTACGAGACAGTGCGAGAAGCGCGGTTAACAATGCACCGGATTGGGCGATGGCATGGCCGACGGCATGCGACCTCCACTATGAATCGCTACCTCCGCGTTTCTCCTTCCAGATGACCACCACCCTGCATTCTTCACCACCTGCATCCCCGTCTTTGCCGTCGTCACCACCACTGTCGCGATCGCCACCCTTCGTCTTTGCCGTCACCAGTCTTATGTGTTAGCTTCAATCTCCATCAAGTTGAGTTAATATTAGAATTTTTATTATTTAGTTACTTTAATTAATAAATAATAATTTTAGTTTTAATTTTTTTTATTAGGTGCAGACCCATGGCATGCATAATTTGCCACATAAACACCCACCGTTAAATTTTGGATGGAAGTTGGAAGGAGGGATGTTTTTTGCAACATCTCAAATTTATAAGGACCAATTTTGCCTAAAAAAGAGTTCAGGGACTGTTTTCACCAAAGTACAAAAGTAGAGGGACTAAAACTGTATTTTAACCTACTTATAATTTGCTACGATAAGAGAAGTCCTGCAAACAAATTCCTAAAAGGTATATATCTTTTGTTGGTTAGATATAAAATAGAGTTGTCAATTTTACCCAACCCAACCCATTTAATCAAGACCCACGTGGATTAGGATCAAAGGAGTTCACAAGGTCGAAAGCCCCAAAGCCTTATAGACCAGGGCCAATCCATGGACTTTTTTTTTTTTATAAAAAAACTTATTTTTGGTTGTGATACAAATAGAGACTGAAATACTAATGTTGTTGAGCTTTTATCTAAAACTAATGTTTAATATCCGTGCAATGCGCGGATAAATTTTCCATTAAAAACATTTTTTGTTAATGGTTAATAAAAGAGGATAGTTATTTGACATAATAAGACAATGGAAATATTATTATTATTATTATTATTATTATTATTATTATTATTATTTCTAAGTTACAAAAAACTATCTCATTCTAGCATTTCTTACTTGACATTTTTTTAATGTTGCGATTGCAGCTAGACTACTATGATCAGGTAATCAAGTCATTGATTCATTTTTTATTGCAGTTAAAAGCATACCTATCAAAATATTAGTGAATGTTAGTATAATTTGTTCTTATACTGATAGTGGATACTACTTTAATAGATATTTTATTGGTGTTAAAAATAATGTTACATTTTTAATATGAATTAAAGTAGTTTGAATTGTTAGTCTAAAAAGTTTTACACTAACAATCACAAATTTTTTGACATATATGCTTTTATTGTAATAACTGAGATAAATAATAATAATAATAATAATAATAATAATAATAATAATAATAATAATAATTCTTGTAAAAAAAGTTAATAATAACTATATTATAATATATATTTTGACATCTATGCTTTCTAAGGAAGGTCTTTTTCTTATATAGCTGAAGAAGTTCATGATTTATTCTCAATCATGTGGAATTCAATTATAATGGCCCTCTTCAACAACAAATCTTCGAATCCTAGTAGCTACACTTTTCAATACTCATCGATCGTTAATTGCTTATAAATGGTCTTTGTATTTCATTTCAGTCATCATTAAACTCCCCCCGCCTTGCTTATCTACAAATCCACAAACCACAAATAATTAATAAATTGTTCAGGAAAAGTAATTGAGAGAATCTTGAACCTGAAGTAAAGCAAATTATCACAGCACCTTCGGATGCCCAAAACTAAATAAATGGTAGAGGCTTCATCGGAAGCCTCTTAAGCATTTATGGTGTGTTCCCACCATATCTGGTCAAAGTCCATAATCAAAGGGAACAACCCATTATAAGGATGGCCCAATTAACTTAAAAGGCTAAACCCATGAACTTGGACTAAGCAGAACCAAGTCCCGCAAATTTACCTGGACTCGATCATAGCATGCCCGAGTTCACAAGCACGATCCCAACTAGGAAGAAGCGCCCGGGTAGCATTGAGGAGCAGAATATGACAAAACAAGGAATCCTCAAGAAGTGCCACATAGGACATGCATGCAAAGGGTGAATCCGCAAAACACGCTAACGCACGGAAATGGGACCCATTGGCATAACAGAATCATCACTCTCATACCTAGACCAGCTCTATATAAGGTAAGACCAGCTAATGGAGAGGGGGTTGATCAATCCAGATAGACTAGTAAGAGTGAAAGTGAGCTGAGGGACATTTTCTCTGTAATTCTATTGTTCTTGTAAGAACATGGTGTTAACACTACAGAACAGTAATTAAGAGTACTAATTTATCAATATTATTCAAGCATTAAAAAAAAAGGTTTCCACATTTATATCTATATACCCAGTAATTTTCCTATCATTTCACTTCTTCGTAAAATCCGAGGAAGTGGAATCCAACAAACCATGCCACCTCAGAGATGGAATATCGTTTTTCTCAAGTTTTAAGTAATCTGTAGCAGTTCTCATCAATCACTAACATCATTGGCCTCACTGCAATTATAGCAAATCTTGCCTTGTTAAAACTCTGCAAGAGAAGGAGGATTCTCTCAAAGCATAACATTATGATTAGTAGATGAAATGGATTATGGAAAAAGGTATCAAATGAAATAAACATTTGTCAATTGCCTCAACTTGTAACATTTGCAAGGCTATACATAGTCAATTAATATACATTTGAATTAAAACCTATAAAGAAAGCTGGAATCTTGTTTTCTACGTTTTTGTGGATTCCAAGATATGGATGCAGAGAGGCACAAAGTCTTTCCAACTGCAGACGCTGATTCAACAACATTCTGAAAATATTAAGAAAAATAATAATAAGTCAGCATTCTTGTAATAACATTATAACAATATTAAGAGTCAAAATTCTTGACTATGAGAGAAAGCATAATTTCACTAATAGTTAAAACAATCTAAATGGTTTCACCTAAAACAATTCCATTGATAATACAATGTCCCCCATGACTCTACTGAGCTCAAGCAACATTATTATAGAAATAATAATCCCTTATGCTCCTTGCCCTTTGTTGCAATATGTTTATAGAAATAGCAACATTAGTTGCATGAACTCCACACACCACAGTGACTTAAAAGTGGACCTTTTAAGATTTCAGTCTCTGAAAAGCCAAGAAACATCATTTACAACAAAACTAACGTGCCCAAAATGGTGGGACACCACAAAGTAACATGTATCGAATTACTCCAACACTCTAGATATCTACTTCTGGGCCATGATTTCGATTTAATACCTCAGGCGCCATGTAATATGGACTTCCAATTATCTCATTAAATCTTTCCCCTGCATAAAATAGCAAACTTCAGCCAATTGTAAATCAATGACAGCAACCAAATTGTTGAAAATCAAGCAACAACATTAAGAGTTTCAATTGCTAGCCAAAAGCATTACCTAGTTTAAAGAACACTAACAGTCCAAAATCAATAGCCTTCAGAGGTGTCGTTTCCTTCTTATTTGCAAATAAAAAATCTCAGGTTTGAGATCCCGATGCATCACACCATGTTTGTGCATGACACATCTGAAACCCAACGACAAATCACAAAACAATCATGATTAAATCCCTATTTTAGCACAGAAAAAAAAAAAGAACACATCCAACCACATTAATGCAAATGAAGAGCAAAGAATTCACATACAAATTTAAAAAACAAATCATACAAAGCCAAACACTTAACTTTGATAGCAACGTGGTTCTTTTATTGTTCACGTAATAACATGATCTGTTTGCAAAAAGTTTGATCACTGAGCTTCATAAAACTGCTCTTTATCACAAGATACCATAGTAAATGCCATTGATAATATACATACCCATTAATCATCATGCTGAACCACCCAGACAAAAGGTGAAATTTGTATATTAATATATAAAGAAACAAAACAGTACAAAATATATATGTGTCTGTGTCTCTGTGAGTGTGTGTAGTTTCCATGTGTACTTCTCCATCAGTCTGTCCGTCCAAGTAATTAGCTTATTAAATATAGTCTTGCAAACCCAATCATCAAGATATTGGTTAAAGAATCAACAAAAGAAAAGTTTGTAGTGAAAAGCTAAGTCTAATACTTTTAAATATATTAAATACACTAATTTCTCATACAAACTTCCCTTTTTTTATTCTTAGCTAGAGACGGACATTGGTTAGTATACTTCTTAAATATAAATCTCCATGGCACAAAAAGGTACTCCAACTTCAATAATAAAGATATTGAAACTGGAAATCAATGTTGCAAATGTACCCTGATTCCCTTCATTTGCTTTACCCTGCAGTTACTGCAGTTAAAGCATCTTTTCCTGTTTAAAACCATGGTATAAGTGACACCAGGAATCCAAATCCATTGCACTTGCACACCTAGTTTGTAAATAATTCAAACCTGAAACAGATCCAACACTAAAACTTCCATATTCACGAGCAGATCCAACTATCCAAGTGCAATATGTTTAAGAGTAGAATATAATGAATATTGTCCACAGTAAGACATTTTCTTACTGTGAATATAATGAATATTGTCCAAAGTAGAATATAATGAATACTGTCCACCAATCAGCAATCACTCACCTAATGAATACTGTCAAACTCAAACTTATAGATGGCATGTTATTATGTAGCACTCTGGTCTACCATAGCCCACATCCTCAAAGAGTCGAAGTCATGGAAGGAATAGGTTGGTTAAAAAGTTCTGGATAGGCAGTAGAATTCAACTTCCAGACAGTGTTCAAATAACATTGAAAATACAGACTACTCATGAACTCATTCTAAAGATACAGGAAGCTGCCTCTCATGACAAAATGAAGTCAAAACAGAGAAGCAAACATTCACTGAACTAACTTGTTTTATACATTCACTGCATCACAAGTTCTACATACATACATATATTTTTCAATACATAATGTTAAAAAAACAATGAGTGTAGTACCTAACTTTGACATTGAATCTAATGCATTTATACCTTTTAGATCAAATCTAAATTAATATTAACTACCTTTGGTCATAGTTGAGTGCACAGGATGAAGACCTTGGCTGGTATGTGGCTCTATGTTCTAACACTTTAGTTTTATGTCAAAATGTAGTTCAAGTACTTATGCTCTAGGTATTCTATGTATGGTGGCCCCCTGTTAATCTGCTCTGAGATAGTGGAATTCTGATTGTCAATTTTATTTTTTAAACTTTTGCAATCCTTCAAAGTATTGTTAACATTAAATTGTAATAAAAAGGAATATTAAATAGAAGTGGGAGAGAAACTTCCACCTTTACCATTTTAGTATGCTTTCTTTGTTATCTGAGGGTTCAAACACTCAAGAAGCCTTCAACTCACCTAGCCTCCTTCCCTTACACATCAACCCACTTGGAAAATCATATTAGATACCTTTGTCACAATTTCAAGATCAAATCCTAAGCGAACCAAAGTCTCAAAATTAGGCAATATACACCATACACAAAGCAGACACATTATGTACACTCTATATATTCAACATAACATCAATCTCTAACCAAAACACAGAAGAATCAAATAACCAAAACGAAAGCATGACACTAAGTTCATAACTAATTAAGAGGCAAGACTATCACATGAAGCAAAAAAAAAAATAATAATAATAAAGTAAAGAAAAGCAAAGAATGTATTTAACCATTGATAGTGGAGAGACAATAAACACTCCAAACACATTAAACCCATTTTTTATATAATCTTTTGGACAGTGCTTGCAATAGCAAATGAAATAACTTTGTTGTGCATTTGGTGCTAGTACTAATAGTTAATTCAGCTTTTATGTTTTGGTTAAAAAAAAGTGTCCCCCGTGGTGAATATGTTGGCATCCATCTCTCAGTAGAAATATGCTAACATCCATATTTTAAATGAATATGTTGACACCCAACCAGAAAAGTCCAATATTCCATTGGCTGACTGGCATGGTCATTTCCCCTTTATGTTTTCTCTAATTCAAAAGTTGGTGTAAACCATAGCATGTAGTTTCTATTTAGTTGGTTCAATCACTTATCCTCTCTTTAGTTGGTTCTATCACTCGTGTAAATCATGTTTCAGATGTTATCTTTCTTTTTCTCCATAAGGACTCAAATATATAACCTCTGCTTAATTGGATAAAAAAAAATTCATTCCAACATAACTGACAGTGTAATTCCAGGTGGGTCCAAGTACAACATACCCCATATAGGTTAATAACTTGTCTATATGTCAAGAAAATATAATAAATAGACAGATTTCCAAATGAAAAACTTGATAACTTGTCTTCCAATTTTTTTTAAATAGACATACATTTTTTTAAACTTTCAGCTTAAAGAAGCTGGAGAAGAAGAATAAAATTACATAACCTCAGCAGATTCCTATTCTCAGTTTATTAACAAAAAAACATATCTAAACAAATCAAACACTATCAGTTACAACATTAAATTTTTTTTTGCTTCACATTGCTAATTTGTCTAATTATTAAAATTAAAAAGAAGTAAGAACACTTTTGCAATTGAAAACATCTAGCAGCATAAAAAAAGGTCCCATCTAACCATTAAAATATAGAAGATCAAACAGAGAACATAAACAACCAAAATCTCAAGGGAAATTTCAACTATAGCGTGAACTGTGAAGTCCAAAACTCAGACAAAAATGCTAGCGGTCTTACCCACAAAACAGTTGCAGCAAAACAACATACACAATGCATGTAGTGCGGCTCAATGGCACTGAGAGTTTCAAGTAAAGTTTGCAATTGTTTCTGCAGGACAAATAAAGATGTACTGACCGAAAATATAAGGCCGGATCGACCAAGCTTACTCCTGTAAATGGGCCTTGACCCAAACTCCTCCAAAGCCGAGGACTTGTTAATACACTTGTCGGCCGAGGATAAATACTCGAACCTATCCCATCATAGACCGCGGATGAAGACATCTCGGTCCCGTGCAATCCAGTCACAACTGACTTGGTCAAACACCTTACTTGATTATTCAAATATCTCTCCGTATAACTCGGAGCCTTATCCTTATCTAGTTATGATAACAACATAATTTTATCAGAATATCTAAAGATAGATACGATCTCAATAACAGTCCAACTAAAACTGTTATACCTAAAAATCTCTATAAATATGGGATCAACCCCCTCACTTAGAACTACGTTGCTTTGATTCCCACTTGGGATACGTAGGAGCAGAATATCAATTATGTCAAGCTATTCCATAAATACTCCCACAGAGTTTCCCCGGACGAGTATCTCTTACTTGAGATATTTGGACGGAACATTGGCGCCGTCTGTGGGAATCGAAGCAAAATTTTCCCATACCACATACAATGGTGAGGACAAGGAGCGGGAACGGCAGGAGAGAGGGGATGGAGAATGCCAACAATGAGGATGATGGAGAACGATCCACAAACCCAGCGACGACGACCGACAATCCCATTATTCAAGAACTTCTCGCGCAGGTGGCAATGCTGAGAAGGGAGAATGAAGAGATTCGTCGGCAGAATGTACCGTCCGTGAACGAGAACAAAGCGAGAAAGATCTCGCTCTTCTCCTCATGAGAAAGAGCGCCAGCATACCGGGAATGAAGGATCCAGGAGCACGCGAGAGAAGAAGGAATCTCACAACCCCGTGTTTCTCATCATGTTGACCAAGAGACGAGGAGGAATTTCCTAGACAGTGGCCGAACTTTCACTTCGTAAATAGGTCCAACGAAAAGGGTCGGGCGCGGAAGCCGAGACATCCCTTCACTGATGCCATCATGGAAGTTCCTCTACCAGCCAATTACAAATCAATAAACATTGATAGGTATGATGGCACCACGGATCCAGAACGTCATTTAGATGCTTTTACCACCCAAATATATCTCTTTACCAATGATGATGCTGTTATGTGTAAGGTCTTCCCTACTACTCTGAAAGACGCTGCGTTAAGCTGGTATACCCAGCTACCGCCAGTGTCAATTGACTCCTTTGACACGTTTATGATTAAATTCAATGCTCAATTTGCCACGAGACAAGCTCATCAAAAACCTCGGCCTCGTTGGTAAATTTTAAGCAAGAAAAAAACGAGTCTCTGCGTGATTTTATGGCCAGGTTCAACAAAGAGACTGTCCTGATCCGGAATCTCGATCTGCGGTGGGCCGACCGCATACTATCTTGACCGGATTACAACCCTACCCTTTCGCCGACATCTAGCTCGGAAGCCTCCATCCAAAGCATGGATGAGTTGAGGAGAAAAGTCATCGGATTCATTAATATGGAAGAAATAGAAGAGTCTAAGAAGAGAGAAAGAACCGATGATTCTCGATAGACGAGAGGGAAAGAGAAGAGGAGAGAATCGGAGGTGACAAGCGAAATTCAAAAAGACATCCAAGCATTTATATAAAGGCCAAAGTATGAGCATTATACCCCCTCAACACCAATCGAGCTCGGGTATTTGAGGAAGCCTACAATGCGTAACTTTTGTCACTCCCAAATCCGTGGTCACACGCCCGAGAATGCTTGATCGACGAAAGCATTGCTCGCACCATCGTAACTACGGGCATACCACCGAGGAGTCTTGGGTCTTTGCGTGACAAGATTGAAGAGCTAGTGCAAGCTGGTCATCTGAATAATTTCGTTCAGAGAAGTCACAACAATGGTGAAGGGCGTGGCAGAGGTAGAAGAAGAGGAGGCGGCCAAAACCCGGGAAGGGGTGGTGGTCGGCAAAATGATGAAAGAAGAGAAAATAGGGAAGAGCAGAATGAAAGGAGGGCGGAGGATAATACTGTCCGAGGTGTAATAAATATTATTTCAGGTGGATTTGCGGGAGGGGGCACAACGAGTTCAGCCCGGAGAAAACACCTGCGGGCTATTCGGGCTGTAAACTCGGTAGTTGGCAAACCCCCAAGAATTTCCCCGTCGATTATTTTCTCCGATGAAGACTTCTTGGGTGTGGATCCTAATCAGGACGACCCAATGGTAATCACTGTGCAATTGGCCAACTTCTCCGTCAAGAGAACTCTCGTCGACCAAGGAAGCTCAGCTGATATTCTATATTATTCAACATTTCAGAAGCTCGGGATCCCAGAAAAATCTATTCAGCCATATGACAGTAAACTCGTCGGTTTTGCTGGAGAGCAGGTGGATACCCGAGGATACATAGACCTCCTAACTACTTTTGGAGATAGCAAAACGTCCAAAACTATTCTGTCGCACGTGTTGGTTAATGCAGAACATCGTACAATATCTTGATTGGAAGACCATCCTTGAACGAGTTGGGAGCCGTGGTCTCTACTCCCCATCTTACTATGAAGTTCCCTTCCAACTCTGGGAGACATAGTTACTATCCTGCCGATCAAAAATGGTCGACAAAGTCTTATGCAGAGATAGTTTGCGTGTGAGCAAACTCAAATCTACACCGAAGAAACACTAGAAAGAGGAAAAGACGAGTCTCAGAAACTCGGTTAGTTCTGTTGAACTAGACCCGAGGATTGACATGCAAGAACAACGGCCACAACCCATCGAGGAGTTGGAAAAATTCCAGCTTGGATTACATCCAGATCAGTGCACTAAACTAGGAGGTCAACTCGAGCCGAATTTAAAAGAAAAAATAATGGAAGTACTCCGAAGCAACGCCGATTTGTTTGCCTGGGTAACATCATATATGCCGGGGATTGACCCCAATTTCTTTTGTCACAAACTAGCAATCTGTCCCGAGGCAAAACCGGTAGCTCAGCGGAAAAGGAGACTTAGTGGGGAAAGAAGAAAAGTGGTAGAGGAAGAAACAGCAAAATTGGTTAAAGCCAACTTTATTCGAGAAATAGAATACACTACTTGGCTGGCCAACGTGGTTCTGGTTAAAAAAGCAAACGGCAAGTGGCGAATGTGCACTGATTATACAGACTTAAACAAAGCTTGTCCAAAGGATTCTTATCCTTTACCAAGTATTGACAGGTTGGTGGATGGTGCTTCCGGGTACAGAATTTTGAGCTTCTTGGATGCATACTCGGGGTACAATCAGATACGAATGTATCCCCCGGACGAGGAAAAAACAGCTTTTATAACCGAAGGCTCAAACTATTATTACCGGGTAATGCCATTCGGATTAAAAATGCCGGAGCAACCTATCAAAGGCTCATGGACAAAGTGTTTGAAAAACAGATCGGGAAGAATATGGAGGTTTACGTGGATGATATGGTTGTAAAATCCGATGACCACAACAATCATCCGAGGGATTTGGAAGAAATTTTTCAGCAATTAAGAAAGTACAATATGAGACTAAATCCAGAAAAATGTGTTTTTGGTGTCCAAGGCGGAAAATTCCTCGGTTTTATGTTGGCACACCAGGGAATCAAAGCCAATCCGGACAAATGCCAAGCCGTGATTGAGATGCGAAGTCCACAAAATGTTAAAGTACAACGGCTTGCAGGGCGACTAGCATCATTATCTTGGTTTCTCCCCAGATCTGCAGAGAAAGCTCGGCCTTTCTTTAAATTGTTGAAGAAACCTCAAACTTTCGCGTGGACTGAGGAATGCGAGAAGGCCTTTGTTGACTTTAAGACCTTTCTGTCTTCACCGCCAATATTAACTCGACCTATCCCAGGGAAAGAGTTGTATTTATACTTGTCAGCCACCGAGTATGCCATCGCCGGGTCATTGTTCAAGAAGTAGAGAAAACGCAAATCGCGTGTATTTCATCAAGAGTTCTTCATGACGTGAAACCCTATATAAGTTATAGAAAAGCTAGTTTTAGCTCTTATAATCGATATTATATTTGCGTATCCATATTTCGAGAGTCACCGGGTGATTGTCAAAACCGATCACCCTATTAAGCAAATTCTCAAAAAGCCTCGAGTTGCGGGGGATGATTGCTTGGCCTGGTGGAATTATCCGAGTTTGACCTCAAGTACGAGTTGAGAGGTCCCCCAAAGCTCAATGTATCTCCCTTCGTGGCCGAGCTCAATCCTGCGCATCAAGATTTATGGTGGAATTTATATGTGGATGGATCCTTGAATGTCAAAGGCAGTGGAGCTGGGATAATACTGGAGGGTCCGGGAGAGCTAATCCTAGAGCAATCATTAAAGTTTGAGTTCAAAACCTCAAACAACCAAGCTGAACATGATGCCTTGATAGCGGGATTAATGTTGGGTAGGGAAATGGGAGCAAAAGCTGTTAGATGCCGAAGTGATTCACAGCTGGTCACAGGTCAAATCTCTGGAGAATACCAAACAAAAGAACCTCAACTTACCAGGGAAAAAAATACTTGGCCGATCTATCACAAAATTGGCCAAAGACGAAGAGGCCAAGGCAAAGATAAGACAGCTTATTCAGAAACTATTAATGAACCGAGTATTACACTTGGAGAGGTGATGGCTAATGAACCAGCTGACCGAGAATGGATGACACCCATATGGGAATATTTATCCTCAGGTACTTTGCCCTCAGATCACGCCGAGGCCAGAAAAATCAGGCGTAGAGCGAGTCATTTTGCTATTATTTCTGGATAGTTGTATAAAAGGGGATTCTCGATACCGATGTTGAAGTGTCTAACTAAAGCACAGTCAAAATATGTAATGGAAGAGGTTCACAAAGGAGTCTGTGGTTTTCACTGCGCGGGCAGATCGATGGCCTCCAAGGTAGTCCGAGCAGGATACTATTGGCCTACCGTCCGAGCAGATTGTATCGAGTGGACGAAACAATGTGATGAATGTCAAAGATTTGCCAATGTAAGTCGTACCCCGCCCGAAGAACTTCACACATTGAACTCGTCTTGGCCCTTTACTATGTGGGGGATGGATATACTTAGACCATTCCCCATAGCCAAAGGTCAAGTCAAATTTCTTTTGGTAGGGGTAGACTACTTTACAAAATGGATTGAAGCAGAACCTTTGGCAAAAATTACTGCCCAGAAGGTACAAAAGTTCGTTTGGAAAAATATCATCTGCAGGCATGGAATTCCCTTCGCAATTGTCACCGATAATGGAAGGCAGTTTATAGATAAATCATTGCGAGAATTCTATGTCAATCTCGGTATTAAACATCATGTCACATCGGTGGAACATCCCCAAACCAATGGACAAGCCGAGGCAGCCAACAAAGTCATTCTCGGAGAGCTGAAGAAGAGAGTGGGAAAAGCTAAAGGAGCTTGGACGGAAGAATTGCCGAGTATTCTTTGGGCCTACCACTGCACGCCACAATCCACTACTCAAGAAACACCCTTCAGTCGACATACGTAATCGGATGCCATGATCCCAGTTGAGGTCGGTGAGCCGTCTTTTTGGCGAATGCAATATGAGCAGAATGAGAATGAAAGCAACCTAAGGGTCGAACTTGACTTGGTGGAGGAGATCAGAGAAGAGGCTAAAATCAGAGAGGAAGCCTGGAAACGAAGAGCTACTCGGAGGTATAATTCAAAGCTAAAACCGAGGAGTTTCGTGCACGGGGACTTGGTGCTAAGAATGCAAGGAGAAGCAAGAAGAGATCATACCGAGGGCAAGCTAGCAAATAATCGGGGGAGGACCATTTCGAGTAGTAGAAAACTTAGGAAACGGAGCATACACATTAGAAGAATCGTCAGGGAAATCTATTCCGAGAACTTGGAATGCTTCCCATTTGAAATTTTATTACAGTTGATGTCTGGTGATGTACTCTTTTTCCTACCTCGGTATTTTATCCCAAAAAAGGGTTTTGACCGAGAAGGTTTTAACGAGGCACACCGCAGACTTTTCTTCTATCCAATAAAGAATTTATTATGAACATTGGTCCATTTTCTTATTTTGCCGATGTATTTACTATTATTCCGCGAATATTTAAATTGTCTAAAGGCCGAGTACAAGCCATTAAATTGTTTACGGCCAAGTTTGAGCCTAAAGGCCGAGTACGAGCCATTAAATTGTTTAAGGCCAAGTTTGGGCCTAAAGGCCGAGTTCGAGCCATTTAAATTGTAAAGGCCAAGTTTGAGCCTAAAGGCCGAGTACGAGCCATTAAATTGTTTAAGGTCAAGTTTGAGCCTAAAGGCCGAGTTCGAGCCATTTAAATTGTAAAGGCCAAGTTTGAGCCTAAAGGCCGAGTACGAGCCATTAAATTGTTTAAGGCCAAGTTTGAGCCTAAAAGCCGAGTACGAGCCATTAAATTGTTTAAGGCCAAGTTTAAGCCTAAAGGCCGGGTTCGAGCCATTTAAATTGTTAAGGCCAAGTTTGAGCCTAAAGGCCGAGTACGAGCCATTAAATTGTTTAAGGCCAAGTTTGAGCCAAAAGGCCGAGTACGAGCCATTAAATTGTTAGAGGCCAAGTTTGAGCCTACAAGCCGAGTTCGAGTTATTAAATTATTAAGGCAGAGTTCGAGCCTTGAAATTGTTAGGAGAAATCGAATTCGAGCATCAATTAAAGAAGAACAAAGTTTGAATCCAAAGGCCAAATATGAGCCATGAAATTATTAAGGAAACCGAGTACAAAGCTGAGATCGAAAATAAGGCCGAGTTCGAGCCTGAAAAATACGAAAAAAAAAGGAGTTACAAATCTGAAATAGAAAATAAGGCCGAGCCGACCTCAAAATCCTCGGAACTAGAGCAAGACCAAGTGGCCAGAACATTCTGGGTCTAGGAGTAGAAACCCAGGTATTGCCAGTAGTCCCCCCACTCGGATGCCCCGACCTTCCTTTGGTGGAGGAAGTAATCACATCCCCCCTGAGAAAGCTGGATGATGAGGCGCTCGGCCAGCTTCGAGAGGAGATGGTTGCTACCCCATTCTCCACCCCCGTAAATTGCTATTCTCCCAGTTAACATCCTTTTTGAAAGGATTAAATCACGAAAGGGATTCTGGATCCCATCTCCCAATTACATCCTTTTTGGCAGCTATAAAGCTCAAAAAGGATGTTAACTGGGAGAGAGGAACGTAAACCCCTAGCAATATTATGAAGAGAGTTACTCGGGTCAAAAGATGACGAACTTTGCTGGTCGAAAAGATGAGGAACGAACAAGCGAAGCAAACAAACAGCCCTATTTATAAGGGGGAAGAGGCGTTGGAAAGAGGAGATATGCGCTGGGAGAAGGTTTATTGAAAAAATAAATCTCGAAACTTGGCAAAAAGCAATAATTGCATGAACCCACTGGAATTTCCAAGGCATATAACGTGTGAACGCATATATGAAACGTGAATCATGCATTTAGCGTTTGATAACTACCAGTCGTTTTTTTATACGAATGACAAAATATCTCGGCCTTAGTCGAAGTCTTGTTTAAACAGCCGAGCACGCAATACAAACAACGTCAAAATATAAAAATATTTCGGTCTTACTCGAAGTATTCGAAGAATATCCCCGCCGAATAAATGCTATAAGAAGAAGAGGAAGTCATCAAAATGCTAAAAGAGTTTTCATTAAATCAACAAGGATTACAAAGGGGAAACCCATTACAAGGGTATGAAAAACAAAAAATACAGTTACTCATCCCTATGGCTATATTCAGCACCGACGTGGTTCTCGGGAGAATCTTCCCCCCCCTTCCTCCTCTTCAGGAATAATGGGAACAAGTTCCCCATTTTGTACCTCTTTATTTACATCGGTACCCGAGATATCAATCACCGGAGCGAGAATTTGAATCTGAGCGATGGCCTTTGCGAAACCTGCTCGATGCTCCTCAAGGATGCAATCGGTGGCCTCTTTCAAATCTTCCTGAACCTCCATCTTGGCCTTAGTCTCGGCATTCAAGTCGGCTCTAAGTTGTTCAATTACAACTTGAGCCTCCTTAAGCTCCTCCTCAGCACGAGCTTTATCCTCTTCAGCACGAGCTTTATCCTCCTCAGCTAATTTTGCTTGGGAGCTCAACTCGGAGTTCGACCATTAAGCTCGCGATGGTAGTATTCGTAAGATTATTGGCTTGGGCGGCTCATCGCGCTCCGAGGAAATCGGGCGAGATCCCCCTTCAACTTCTCGATCGAAGCAAACTCGGCCTCCAAGTGTTGGGACTTTCTCTCGCCTCTCTGTCAATTCTCGGCTACACAAACGGGCCGGGCGGCGGCTCGATGATACGATGAGACTAAGAGGGCCTCCATACTAGACTGAGCCCCATGCTTAATTAAGCGGAGATCGGCAGCCTTCAGGTAATGCAAGTCAAAAGAAGGGAAGGGGTTGAAGTCATCGCTCCAGATAGACGAGGTTCCTTCCTTCAAAGAAGTGTTATACCACTTCAAGTCGGCAGGAAGAGGAAGTTGCTCCTCTCGCTCCTTAGCACCCGTCTCATGTGTGGTAGGACGTTTGGGACTCGGGCGAGGAGGGGAAGAATCTTCGGCATCAATTACCATCTCCTCCCTTTTTCTTTTTTTAGGAGCAGACGATGAAGTCCCCTTAGCAGCGGTCGAAGAAACTCTTTTCTTCTTCTGCTTCTCGGTCGCTGAAGGACCCTCCTTCGAGGCAGATTTCAAAAGCTTTGAAAAGTCGAATTTCCCCATAATAACTGCCGAAAAGGAAAGCTGTTAGTACAGGAACACATACAAAAAAGATTTAAAAACTAAAAAGCCGAACACTTACTTTTAAAATCGGCTCTCTGAATGGATGAAAAGGGGAGTTTCAGAAGATGTCCACAGTGGAGAGGCCGAGGAAGTTTTTCTAAGATATCTACATCCCGTTTATCCTCGGCAGGAAGGGATTCGTATTCAAAACCAACAAATTTGGTAGGGGACGATTGCCAGTACAAAGGAAACCTGACACATCCGTTTTCATCAAAAAAGAAGGAAAGGTGAGAATCCGAGGGGCGAACTCGGAAGAAGTCAACTTTGAAGTTTTTATACGATGATGTATACAAACTAATCAACCCTCTTCGGTTCAGCCCATTGAGGGAGATCCATCCAGTTTTCTCACCAAACCTTGTTTGGTAAAAGTACAAAAATTTGGGGGTGGTAGGCTCCAGCCCGATGTATTGACAGAGAATTTGGAAGGCTTTTAAAGAAGCCCAACTGTTAGGATGAAGCTGAGTAGGTGCGACATTCATGGTTCTCAGAACGTCACACTCAAACTCAGTAAAGGGGAGAGACACACGTAGGTGAGAAAAAAGTGTTTTATACATATATGTAAAAGAAGGCTCGGAAGGATGAGCGCTGAGGAAAACATACTCGTTATCCGAGCAAGGAGAACAGATGAACTCGGACTCGTCTCCAGATGCCGAGATAGTAATCTCGGACCGAAGACGAGTGATTGAATCCGAAGATTGATAGCTAGAAAAAATAAACCCCAACTTCGCCCCTAACCTGGTATACCCGGAAGGGTAATATCGGGAATATGGTCTTTAGGAACCCTTTGGGGTCGTTTGCGTGCTTTGGGTTTGGAAATTTAGGGCGGGAGAACCGGACCGAAGAAGACGACCGTAAGAGGACGGCCTTACCTCGACCGAGCGTTTAGTTCCCCGTGGAAGGAACAGAAGAGTTTGAAGGAGAACCCCAATGGGAGAAATCTCGCGTTCCCACCGGAGGCGAAGTGTTCGACTCAAGAGACTCAGATGAACTCATATCCGAAGCAAGAAATAAGACTTAGAAACACAAAAGAAGGTTGGGCGTACCTGAAGAACGAAAGGCAGAAAAACGATTGCAGAAACTCGAAAAACAGAGTTGAAGAGTAAAAGAAGGTAATGGACGAGGAAGAACAAGGTGGAATTAAAAGAGATATTTATAAAAGAAAGATGCCAACGGTTGATGAAGAGACACAATCAACGATTAACGTTCCTTTAAATAAAAAAAGAAAAAGGGTGCGACTTTTAATTTTCCTCCCTCATTAAATGAGCGCGGAGTTCTAGGGTTACTCACCTATAACGTACAACAGAAGGATGAAGGGGAATGATTGCCTTCTCTGACAGGAAAAAAAAAAAGGAAAAGGAAAATTCAGTTGAAATGACGGTTTGAAACACGGAAGGAAGAAAGTCTACGTGGCCGAAGTATAAGCTCGGTTTGATACTTGTCAGCTCTTTCGCTTATTTAAGCTCGGAGCTCGGGGGGCTTGTGTACTGACCGAAAATATAAGGCCGGATCGACCAAGCTTACTCCTGTAAATGGGCCTTGACCCAAACTCCTCCAAAGCCGAGGACTTGTTAATACACTTGTCGGCCGAGGATAAATACTCGGACCTATCCCATCATAGACCGCGGATGAAGACATCTCGGTCCCGTGCAATCCAGTCACAACTGACTTGGTCAAACATCTTACTTGATTATTCAAATATCTCTCCGTATAACTCAGAGCCTTATCCTTATCTAGTTATGATAACAACATAATTTTATCAGAATATCTAAAGATAGATACGATCTCAATAACAGTCCAACTAAAACTGTTATACCTAAAAATCTCTATAAATAGGGGATCAACCTCCTCACTTAGAACTACGTTGCTTTGATTCCTACTTGGGATACGTAGGAGCAGAATATCAATTATGTCAAGCTATTCCATAAATACTCCCACAGAGTTTCACCGGACGAGTATCTCTTACTCGAGATATTTGGACGGAACAAAAGAGATTTCAAAACCACAAAGATTAAGCAAGAAAGACAAATCATTAATTTCCCAAAAACAAAAAAAACCCAACCTTAAATCCCACGTATTGAAGAGAGCTTTGATTGCTAGGACGATTTCTTAGGTGAAGGGGGAAACAAACTCAATACAAAGGGGTCCTTGTAATACAATTCTTCAGTTTGGTCCTCACAAATGCTGCCCCTTTTCCAAGTTTGAAGTGAAGAAACTCTAAAACACAAAAAGTTCAGATTTTCATAAGCTAAAGTCACAATTTCCATTGATAATTGAAGATAAAGTGCAGACAAATAATAATACCTATGACACACCAAGGAGCACCATCGAGTACCCACCTTGATGTCATTTCTAGAGAAAGCGTAAATATCTGAACCAATAAGATGAAAATTAATGGAGTGGTGAATGAGGATGACAGTATCATATTAGAGTTCATTAGATGCAATAGATGGTTTCAGAGAAAGAGTGATCACGATGTACCTGCTGAAAGGAATGGTTGGGCTCCTCTGGCATCTCCCCACCATCGTTGACGGCAGCTCCCTTCACCGGGTGCAAACAACAACTGAAAGTGAAAAAAAAAAAATAGAGAACTTCCAATAAAAGAATGGAGAAATTATAGTTGCAGAAAAATGAAGTGCCGATTTGAGGTGTAATGTGTGACAAGAAACTAATCTAATATCCTACCCTAATCCCCTTCAAGTAATTCACCTACCCTAAAAACCTTAACTTACTGAAGCACTCAAGCTCCTACGCTCCTCACACAGTTGTCCAAAGAACCAATAAACGCTCCTATATCCGACCAGCGAGCACAACTCCACACAACCCTATGTCACACATAGCCCCACGCCCCAGCTATACCCCTTCATTCATTAGTCATTTGTCTTTAATAACTTTGTCTCACCACTCTTTCAATGAATTTGGTTTTTTTTTTTTTTTTTTTACCAAACTAGGTTTCTTTTAGAAACTATTTATCAGTTTAGGATTATTCTGAAACTATTTATCAATGGGGGATCGTTTTGGACACGTAACATATTTTATTTTTTTTGGCGTCTTTGAAGGCGCCACTGCAATTGGCGCCTAACACTGGAAAAAAAAAAGATAAAAGGGGAGGCGCCACTGCAAATGGCGCCTTCCCCTGCAGTGGCGCCTCCCATACAATGTACCATGTGGCATTGCAGAGGGGCCCCCAACCAAAAATTGGACGCCTGCAATTTTAAAGGAACAACACTACAATTTTAAAGGAACAACGCTACAAAAAAATTATACTATAAGTATAGGGAGTAACGATGACATTAATGATGAAGTATCTATTTAAAACAACAAGAGGTAATAAAAAAAATCACGTAATAATGAATAGTAAATAATATCACAGGAGGCATAAAAAAATAATAGCAATAACAATTTACACCAATAAATATTCATCAATTATTACAGTAGTAAAAAAAATTTACCTTATAAGAATTAAAAGAAAGTCACCTGCAATTTTAAAGGAACAATGCGACAAAAAAATTTATACTATAAATATAGGGAGTAACGATGATGATGATGGATGGGTGAAGATGTGACCTGGTGGTATCAGCTTCATCTGAGACATAGTTCTTTAAAGAGGATTTGAGGATTTAATTCCGGACAAAATGTCACAGACATTAAGTTGTTTCTGTTAGGCACCGATGTGGCAAACGAATTTTTCTAGGATGGATCCCAGATGGACCGACACATGCATCGTTAATAGCAGGTGGGACAGTTAATAACTTAAATATTGTTTTAAACAAAGTAAAAAATATTTTTTTTTAAATAAAGTATAAACAAATGTTGATATTAAGTAATGTTAAATATTTTGTCTGAATTATTTAATTATAATTATTAAATTAGAAATTAATAAATGAATAAAATAATTAATTATGTAATAGATAAAGAGTATAAGGGTATATATATTTAAAGTTAATTATTAAATTTGAAAGAATAATTAATTAAATATAATTTTGTAATTAATATTATAAACAAATTTTTAAATTTTATGTCGTTTATATTTTGTAAATTTTGAATGATAAAATAATCAAAAAATATAAGATAAAAATTAAAAAAATAATTATTTTTTTTATCATAAACTATTAAACTAAATTTATTTTGGTTTTAATTATAAATAATATATTATTTATAAATTATTAAAATAATGTGTACAGTAATAATTTATTTTTATATAGGTCTGTGTAATAAGTATTAAGTAATTTAAATAATAATTTAATATTATAAATTTTAATATAATAAATTATTAAAATAGATTATAAAAAAATTAAATTATTGGTATCATAGTTTTTTCATTGAAATTAAAATTATTAAAATACTAATCAATATATGAATTATAAAATTAAAATCGTTACTTTATTATTTAAAATTTAATAAACTAAAAAACTGATATTTTATATCGTGATGTCAAATGGGTTTACTATTTATGTGATTCATATAAATAGTAAAGTCATCATTCTGAACACGCTTTCCCGCCAGGTATAAGGAATTATTAGATATTGTGGTAAACCCAACACGACACATGGCCCAGGGAAAATAAATAATATTTGGCAATATGAAAGTTAATGTGGCAAAGGAAACATAAATAATATTAGGTTAAAGTAATGTTTTGGTCCCTATACGTGACATCGATTTTCAATTTGGTCCCTATGCGTAAAAAATTATCAATTTGGTCCCCATACGTGACACTAATTTTCAATTTGGTCATCACCGCTAATTGGTCCCCATATAAGAGGACCAAATTGCAAATTATTGTCACATGTAGGGACCAATTCAACAAAAAAAATTTGAAATCGGTCCCTACATGTGATAATTATTTTCAATTTGGTCCCTACATGTGACAATAATTTGCAATTTGGTCATCTTATATAGGGACCAATTAGCGGTGATGACCAAATTGAAAATCAGTGTCACGTATAGGGACCAAATTGATAATTTTTTACATATAGGGACCAAATTGAAAATCGATGTCACGTATAGGGACTAAAACATTACTTTAACCATAATATTATTAACATAAAATCAGTGGATTTGTCACATCAGTCACACATATTGCCACAATATCTAATCATAAGTCTATTTTGTTGTTTTAAATAGATATTTTATCATTAATGTCATCGTTACTCCCTATATTTATAGTATAATTTTTTTTGTCGCGTTGTTCCTTTAAAATTGCAAGTGACTTTCTTTTAATTCTTATAAGGTAAATTTTTTTTACTACTGTAATAATTGATGAATATTTATTGGTGTAAATTGTTATTGCTATTATTTTTTTATGCCTCCTGTGATATTATTTGCTACTCATTATTACGGGATTTTTTTTATTGCCTCTTGTTGTTTTAAATAGATATTTTATCATTAATGTCATCGTTACTCCCTATACTTATAGTATAATTTTTTTTTGTAGCGTTGTCCCTTTAAAATTGTAGCGTTGTTCCTTTAAAATTGCAGGCGTCCTATTTTTGGTTGGGGCCCCCAGCTGATACACTGCAGAGGGAGGTGCCACTGCAGGGGAAGGCGCCATTTGCAGTGACGCCTCCCCTTTTGTCTTTTTTTTTTGTTAAGTGTCAGGCGCCAACTGCAGTGGCGCCTTTGACCCTTCAGATTGTAAAAAATAAAATATGTCTCGTGTCCAAAACGACCCCCCATTGATAAATAGTTTCAGAACAACCCTAAACTGATAACTAGTTTCTAAAAGGAATTCAGTTTGATAAAAAAGGCCAATGAATTTAAAGAATGTTATTCAAATTGAGTGGAGGTGTGCATTGAATGAAACCTTGTAGGAGAAGCTACCGTAACAATTAAACAAACCAAAAGAACAACCCCACGGACTAAATTAAACCCAACAATAATAGAATTTAATAGTATAAACGCTAATACCAAATGAACACAGAAAAATAGACACTTACGCTGACATCGTTGAGCACTATTCACAAAATACTACACTTATGACAAATAGAATTTTAGTAATAAAACAAATCATTAGAGAACTAAGAAAATACTTAAACATACTAGAAACATTAGAACAAAATGAATATATTATTTTCCATCAAGAATTGGTCAGAAAAAGAATAAGAAAATTAAAACAAGAATTAGAAAATTGTATAGGATAATGGTATTATCTGAAGAAATAAAAGTAGGATTTAAAGAATTAGAAAAAATCATGGAAGAAATTAATAAAAATATTATTCAATTAATTGAAAAAACAGATAAAATTGCAAATTACCCTTGCAATAAAATACAAAAAGGAAAAAATGAAATAGAAAACATTAAAGAAACCTTAAATAATATTAATAAAGGAAAATAGATAGATAAAAATGAAGATATTATTAGAATAAAAATTATTTTGGAACAACTAGAAAACCTATTAGAATATGAAGAAAATAATAGATGTATAACAAAAAATGAACTAGAAGAAATTTTAGAATCCAAAAAATTAAAAGGAATAATAATTAAACAAGAGCCAGAACAAGAATCTTCATGGATGCCTACACCTGTATCTTCATGGAGGGGATAAAAGAAGAATACATGGAAACATTAAGAAAATCAAATGATATAGAAGAAATACAACAACTATTATAACAACTAAAAATAGTTGAAGAAGAAAATAATCAAATACACAACATCGAAAAGATTGATAAAATAGACATAGAAAATAAAGAAAATGAGGAAATAATCTTAAATTATAGTTCCTCTTCAGAATCTAAAGAAAACCATATAAAAATGGAAAGAGGTGAATATAGTGGAAAAAGCCCTAAAAGAAAATGGGAAGAATATAAATATACACCTGAAGGAGCTTGGGATAAATATGAAACAGAAGCTATGTATAATAAAGGATATGCAAGGAAAAATAATAATAAATGGACAAAAGTTCAAGAAGAATTTAAACCTCGATACCATAATACTGGAAATATACTTGACCTTGACTGTTTTAGAAATAAAGAAGATGTATTATTAAGATGGACAAATGAAATAATCCTAATGATCCTAACTGACGAAAGATTTAAACAGCTAAACTTTATAGAAACCAAAAATTTTGTGACATTCAAAACAACAGGGAATGTGCAAAAATTTCTAATAGGAATTAAGGATGCAGAATGGGTTAACTTTGGAAGAATGGTAGATAATAGCGCAGACTATGTTAAATTAATAATGACTTTAATACACCAAGAATTTTTAGGATATAATTTAATGGAACAAAAAGAAAAGACAAATAAAACTCTAATTGAAAACGTCAAGTCACATCTTAATAGAATGCAAATATGTGATATGTGTCAGATAGAAAGTTTTATCTGCGAATATCAAAAATACTATTATCAACTAGATGAAGAAATTAAAGAAATATATAAATATATCTTTATAGATAAATTACCTTATCCATTAAATTCAAAAATTAATAAACTTTGGGAATCAAAACCCGAAAAAACAGCAAATACTTTAGGAGGAGTTATTAAACTCTTATACCAAGAATTAAAGGAACAATGTTTGAATAGGGAAACAATTAGACAATTGAATAGAGGAAGTACTGTCATTTGTTGTGACATCCCAGAGATAGAAAAACCAGGAAAATATGGTTGTGATAAAATAATAAAAAGAAAGAAAAAATACAAAAGGCCAAATCTACGAAAGACTTATTCTAGAAAGAAAAATTATTATAAAAATAATAAAAAGAAATATTTCAGAAGAAAGAAATCGACACCAAGAAAATACTACCCAAAGGGAAAGAAGAAATGCGTATGTTGGATATGTAATGTTGAAGGACATTATGCTAATGAATGCCCACAAAGGAAAGAAAAAGATTTTAAAGAAAAATCGAAATTAATAAAACAAGTTTTCCAAATATATGAACTTGAACCATTAGAAGAAGAATTAAGTAGTTCAGAAATAAGTATATATGAATATACAGAGGATGAATTATCTTCAGAAGAAGGAGAATTCGAATAGTACCTATATAAAAATATTGATAGAAAAAAGTAAAAATGTAACAGAAGCCTATATAGATACTGGAGCAAGTCTTTGCCTTGCAACTGAAGCATTGATTGATAATTTGGAAAGATTAGAAAAACCGTTAAAAATACAAATTGCTGATGGATCAATACATTCTTTGTATTGGATAGCAAAAAGAATTACTTTGATAATAAAAGAGAAAATATTCATAATACCAACAATATATAAACAAGAAACTGGAATAGATATAATTATTGGAAATAATTTTTTACGATTATATCAACCGTTTTGTCAATATTTAACATATATTACTTTGAAAACCCCATATATTTATCAAAGGCAAAAACGGGAAATTATCAAAATACCAATTATCCATACTTCTACATGTACTTATTCATCAAAGTTTCAACAGCTGAAACGTGGTGAGATTATTAGCTTAATTTGCACAAAAATTCGTCATATATTAGTCAATTTAGAACCAAATCGAATAATACCCGCTCATATAGAAGAACTTCTAGAAAAGGTTTGTAGCGAAAACCCTTTAGACCCAAAAATTAATAAAAATACTGAATTAGTTGAATTAAAGTTAAAAGACCCCACAAAAGAGGTAAAATGTAAGCCAATGATTTACACAAAACAAGATAGAGATGAATTTGAAAAAGATATTGATGAAATGTGTAAAAAAGGACCAATCAGACCATCGAATAGTAAACACTCAGCACCAGCTTTTTATGTAGAAAATCGTAATGAAATAAAAAGAGGAAAAAGAAGGATGATAATTAACTATAAACAAATTAATGATGCCATGGAAGGAGATGCCTATTTTCTTCCAATAGAAGATTTAATTATTGAAAGGATTAGAAACATGGATTGGTTTAGCACCTTTGATTGTAAATCAGGTTTTTACCAAATTAGATTGATCAAGAATCTAAGGCACTAACAAAGCATTCAGATTGTCCTCAAGGTCAATATGAATGGAATGTACTCCCAATGGGATTAAAGCGAGTCACATGGAATCTTCCAGCGGAGAATAGATTCAATTCTTAAAGAATTTAAAGACTTTTGTCTTATTTATATTGATGATATATTAATCTTTTCAAACAAAGGGTTAGATGATCATTTTAAAAAGATAGAATCCGTTCTTAATAAATGTTATGAACAAGGAATAGTCTTAAGCAAGAAAAAAGCTGTCCTAGCCCAGAATAGAATTAATTATTTAGGATTAGAAATCGAAAAAGGGAAAATAATAATGCAACGACATGTATTAGAGAAACTTCAAAGTTTTCCAACAACATTAAAGGATAAAGAGGATTTACAAAGATTTCTTGGACTACTAACATATATTTCAAATGAAGGTTTTATCAAAAATCTTGCAGCAGAAAGAAGAATCCTTCAACAAAAATTAAAGAAGGATGCCCACTGGACTTGGACTGATGAGGATGATAGACTTATCATAAAAATGAAAGACTTATGCCGGGATCTTCCTGAGCTATATCATCCATCGAATGACGATATAATAATTATTGAGACTGATGCCTCAAATGACTGCTGGGGAGGTGTTATGAAAGCAAAACCCCCTGGATACAAAAATGAATTACTGTGCCGATATATGTCAGGAACTTTTTCAGACAGTGAGATTAATTATCCCACTCATGAAAAAGAGACATTGGCCTTGATCCGTACGTTGGAAAAACATCGGATTTATATACTGGATAAGGACTTTATTGTCCGAACCGACTCAACTTATGTTGCAGGTTTTAATAACTTAAATCATAAAGGAACTTACAAACAAGGACGATTGATTAGATGGCAAATGAAACTTGCCGAATACAATTACTCAATCTCTCACATTAAGGGAGATAAAAATGTTCTTGCAGATATTTTATCAAGAGAATGGAGCAATCAACAACTGAAGACATAATGAAGCAGATTCAATATCAAGAAATGCTCGAGAAGCAAAAAATGATGGAGCTTGACTTGATCAGAACCAATATTGAAGTACTAAAGTTTCAATTACAAAGAATGCCTATCAAAGAAGACCCTATGAAAAATATTAAACAACAGGTACAGGAAAGCACTAGTGAAAAATGGTACACTATCTTCAATGGACCACATCCAGGAATTTACAATGAATGGCACAAAGCAGCCCCTCACTGCATTGGAATCTCAGGAGTCCATCACAAAGGATTTCGTACCAAAGAAGAAGCAGAAAAGGCTTTAATCGACTACCAGAAAGAACAAGACAAGAACAAAGGAATTTATCTTGGCCCAAGGACTTTCTCTGAAACCATAAAGACTCCACCAGTTCAAAAAACTTCATTAAGAATACTTGGAAGAATTCCTTCTTCCATTGATGACTACCAAATCCCTTCAAGAAAAGATCATGAACTTCAAGTTCAATTTTCCAAAGAAAAATTTTTTGAACACCTAAAAAGACTAACCCATTGGTCCGAAGAAGAAAAAATTAATTGTTTTTACATGGTCAACCGAAATATTTTCGGAATTAAGGCCGTAATTACTCCTGGAGCAACATCGATTTTTACATTTAATATGTTCCAGTTTGGACTTATTGAATGTCTCTACCTCAGCCAAGACTTGGAAGAAATCAAATTATTTCCATATTATTTGAAAGAAGCCATCCGTAACTATCAAAAGAATGTCGCAAAGGATAGAACCATCTTCTTGAAGTTCTATTCACCTACCCGGACTTTGCAACTAAACAACCTACAAAGAATTTAATCTTCATTGGAGTAAGTAATAATACTTTCTCTATGCGAGATGAACCTACCGGAGAAGAATACAGCGAAGAAAAGATTGTCACAATCCTAGCAAACCAACTGGCGAGTATCTTTACTCAATGTCAGATAATTGGTAAAGACTCTTTTCATAAAAGCCATGTACAAAGGTCCACATACTCTGCTACTCAGCAAAACTAGTGGAAAATTGATTCGAGAAAGAGACCTAGCACTACTGACGAACTTTGAATTACCATTCTACACGCTACAAGGACTTTCAATGAATTACCAACCAGCTGTCCTTGACTTATTGTGCTCAATGATTAAGGAAAATGGCAATCACGCATGCGAAAGATGCGAAAAGCAAAAAGACTGTCGACAAGATGACAAGGATTCAGACGAAGCCATTATTGAAGAATGACGTAAGAACTAACGTCATCAAGCATTATTGGAAGGATGACGTAAGCAATGACGTCCTCATGAATTATTAAAGCGTCTGATTGATTGTGAAATTGTAATCATGTAAGGACATTTCTGTAATTTACTAAGTACCCTTATGTGTATAAATAAGACTCCTCAGTCCGAAGGAAGCAGAGCATCTGAAAAAGAAAATTTTCAATCTCTCTCTTCTCTCTGAGAAGTTCTAAGCTATGCTTAGCGATTCCTTGAGTTTGGAATCACCCGGTTCTATGTACTTCACTACTAGTCGTAGAATAAACCAACACTACTTTCACATATTTCTCTACTTCATTATTACTTTACTTTCATTACTACCAACTATTCGACGAAATTTCAACCTCAACTTAGACGGAAGCTGCGGTGGACCAAGAAACCCAGAATTACTTCAAAACACCAGATCAGGTATGACTCCGAAACCATTTAGTTTTATTCAGTTTATACTAGAAATCAATCATGTCTGAAATAAAAAAAGAAATAATTAATAATACTGATGTAGAACATTTACAAATTACTGAAGAAGACGGAAACTATGAAGGAAGTATTTTAATAGATCCGAAATTATTTCAAAAGATTCAGAAGGAGGACTTGAATTTATCTAAAGATGCAAATATGAAAAAATTAGGAGGAATAACGAAACGTTTCAATCAAAAAGAAAATATAATATATTATGGGAAAATAATTAACGAGACACCAATAGATATATCTGAAACACAGGGAAACACCTGTATCCAATTATTAAATAAGAAGAAACTAATTGAGTTAAAAAGAAATTTAAAAAAGGAATCACATAGAAAGAAAATAGGTTATATTCATATAGGAGCAATACAAGTCTTAATTAAGGCAACCTTTCAAGAAGGAATAGATTCACCAATCGAATTAGTCCTAAAGGATGATAGAATAACAGATCCTAAGGATGAAATATTAGTAGTAATCGAAGGAAACTTAGCCTACGTTAAGTTAAAATTTGAAATACACCCAAATATTGGAATACCATTAGATACTCAAAGATTAGATCAATCTTTAACTATGGAACATAGATTTTTAAGGAATAATTTAATGAGATCAGGAGATAAGATTTTCTCAATTACTTACTGTGTCAATTATGCACTGACAAATTCACATCATAGCATTACTTTTAGAAATAATGACAGAATAGATATACCAAGACTATTTGAGGAAATAGGAAAGATATACTACCCTAAACGAAATGACTTAACCGAATTAGGAATTTCTATAAGAAATCCAAGATCACTAAGCTTTAGGCAGACACCTAAACCAATTACTTTTCCTAAAACAAAAAATAATAAGGAAGAAGAAAACATAAATAAATTATCAAATCAAGTAAGAGATTTAGCACAATATTTAAGGAATAGAATATGAATAAGGGAACGGAATTAAGAAATATTTATGAAAAATATCAGAATAAAATAAATCTAGATAAAAGAAATATAAAAGAATTTATAACCCCTTATATAAAAAGAAAAAATCAGAAACAGATAGAAAAATATATTATAGAAAAAGAAAAAGAACTTAATAATATAATAAATAAAAGAGAAGAACATAAAAAACTAATAATGGAAAAAATAGAGAAAATAGAAGGAATAATTTCAAAAAAATCTTATCAACCATCGACTAGTTATTTTAAAATAACAGCACCAACCTTTGAAGATATTGATTGAAATATGGAAATATATTCTGAGTTTGATAATCAAACAGAAAATGAAATAATGAGTGTACTAGTAATGGATTTACCCATCGATTGCAAACAACTAATAATTGAAAAAATAAAAACTCAAGTTAGACAAGAAGATTATTATCTTGCAATTATTTCGTTAGATATAGAATGGAACTATTTGGAAGAAATAGGATTATCTTTTGAATATGATAGACTATCATTATCTGACATATATGAGGATTGAGATTTACTAGATGATTAAAACGGATCAAGAAATAATAAGTATTTTAATTATGAAAATACCCAAAGATTGTAAACAAATAATAGTTAATAAATTAAAACACCAACACTGGCAAGAAAAACTTTATGTAAATCAAATAATGCAAAGAATACAATTAGCTTTTTGTGAGGAAGAAAGAAAGTTATTAATCGAAGAAATAATGGAATTAGATGACCAAATAATGGACTATGGATATGAACTACTTGTAACTCAAATTATGCATGAAAATAATCACTCAGATTATGCCTAATTACTACCACTACCTGGGAAAAGATAGAGTGATACCGAATTGGTATCAGAGCATACTGAAGAGGACTATAAACATTCGACCCTTAGTAAGCGTTCTCGCCTTGTGATCTGTGGCGAAGCATTGACTCTTGGCTTATGGGGGCTCCTGGTTAGTCGCCAGAGAGTTTGCAGTCCCGAGAGGGCTGGTTTGTAAAGTATGCTTTGAGGTATCCGTTGCAGCCACGGGCGTATGGGCGCTCTCTGATGTAACTGGTATCAGAGCTAAGTATTAGCCAATTAATAATGAGTACTCTATACATAGAAAAATTTGTTCACTATCTAAGTATGATAGATTTAACAAATCAAAATAGATTAAAAGACTTAGTACAAGAATTAAAAGAGGAAGCCATTGATACATGTAATAAACACATGGAATATCATTGTGAGTATTGTGATTGCAAAGAATATGACAGAAAAATAGATTTAATAAAAATTTTAATCAATAAAATAAACGAATGGATAGATCAGGATGATCAATAGATCCAACGGCTTGCAACACGTACACACTATTAAAGTGTCGGTACGGTGTCGCAAAAACCGTGTCAGTTTAGCAAAACTCTAGTATAAAATCTCCCTAAATGATGGACAATTAGCTACAGTAAATTACAATGTTGAATCTTATTATTATATAGATTTCTGAGACAAATTTTTATTAATTATGGTAAACAATGAATAACTTTAAAAAAAAATATATGTGCAATGAAACAAGTTATATATATTTTTTATATCTAACAAATAAGAGAAATGGTGATAACACATCCTTTAACATACTCACTCCAACATATTTTCTATTTATTATGAACAAATTCATGTGAAGCTTATTATAAAAACGAACTCATATGATTTAGCGAATCGTATAAGATAGAAATTGTGTTTTTTTTTTACAAAAGATAGAAAATGTATTTAAAATACGTATCACTCATATTTTTCAAACATATAATAATATTTTTGTATTTTTAAATAATAATATTTAAATTAATTCACCTGGCTTCTCCTAATTTTTTTTACCCACTTGGAAGTTGGCAACAAATAATAGAAGAGAAATAAATTCCAAGTAGGAAACATTAAAAAAGAAAACAATTGATGCAAAATAAATAAAGGTAAGAAAGGGGATTGGAATTTGGGGGGATTGGCCATTGGGGAATAGAATATCCAGCCTAAATGTTCAAAGACGTGTTAAGTTGGGATAGGAACGGAAAAATACGCACAAATGATTGGCTGGGGGTTGAAGCCATCCCAAAGGCACATTTGGATATTCTCTGCCTCCATGGAATAACTTTATAATAATTTAAGTATGAGTTTAATTGATATATATTATCAGTGTAAAGATTTTTTATACTGTCAATTATTAATAAATCGTCATATCATTGAAATTTTTTTATTCTTATCTAAATTATCTTAAAAATCATTCATTTTATGATTTGTGATTAATTGACAATATAAGTATATACCAATTAAACACAATTTATTTATTTATTTTTCCTTTTCTGTCCAATTTAATATTCTTCGCCGTTATAGAAGTAAACGATTTGTTTATTTGGAGTAATGGGCATGTATACAAGTATATATTATTAAAATAATTGCCCATGTAAACCTAACTAGCTAACTTCCTTACATGTAAGCCAAAATCCCAATAATGTTACAAAAAAATGTTTTAAAAAAATTGTTTTTAGTGTATAGCAAATGTTTTTAACAAAAATTATAAAGTTTATGAAATCTCAGGAGTGTATTCCACCAAAGGAAAAACAAAATACCCAAAAAAAGTATATTTAGTTTTTTTTTGAAAGGTAAAAAAAGTATATTTAGTTGACTAGTGGGTTACAAAACTAATTTGAATATTTCAATTTTTTTTCTATCCCCACTCCCTCTCTTGAGTTTCATTATAGGTCGTTTAAGAATCTCATTAAGGGCTCCATCTATTTGGCTCAATAAGACGAGTTTTTTTTTTTATTTTTATGAAGTAACAGGACGAGCTTTAGACCTTAAAAAAATATAAATATGATATTATATGACATTATCTTTCATATAAATACAAACAACTAAGGCTTAAGCCTAACAACACCAGAAGCATCAGCCAGCAGAATAAGCCTTAATACGAAAAAAAAATAATAATAATGTTGTACCACTAAATTTAATATGAAACTATTTATTAAAAAACTAAATCTACAATGATAAAGTCACGTTAATCTTTGCATAAAAAAAAAAGTCACTTTAATCTTTACTCAGTTATAGATTAATTTGATAAAACCATGATGTACTTTTTTACAAGTTTAGTTCATTCGGATTTTTAATAAAATTAATATTTGTTTCACTTTAAATGCACGAGAGCGCTATACAATTTTTAGACAAGAATTGAATGAATTTATGAACTACGCCCCTCCTGTCACAATTTTTATTCATTATCATCATCATTAAAATAAAGTATATATATTTTGACAAAATTAAAATAAAGTATATAAAACAAATAGAATTATGATATACAGATCTGTTGCAGTAAAACGAAAATCTGAAGATATATTTATCAAAAAAAAAACTGAAGATATATATAATTTTGGTAATTCACGAGATACGCGATGTCCATAAAGGTTGACACACCAAGTCACGGCGTTTTCATCGTGTGCCACTAATTATACCAAATATATATTATTAAATATTAATCTTCATTGGACTCCTTCCCACGTGATTTTCAACTCAACAAAAACAAAATCCTTAATTTATTATTATATTTGTAAAAGCTAAAAAGAAACGGAAAAGAAGAAAACACAAAAACAAAACAGTGAGCGCTGACAAAAACAAAACAGTGGCCACCCAACTCACAAATCACAGCTCATATATAAACATGGTTAAAGTAATACTTTCGTATCTACATAATTTCTTGATTTGGTCCCTATATAAAAAAATTATTAAAATGATTCCTATACGTATAAAAAGTCTCCATTTGTTTCATACCGTATAAAATTTTAGGGACTAATTTAATAATTTTTAACTCGTATAGGGATCAAACGGGTAATGTATAAGGATCAAATAAGGACTTTTCGTATGTACATGGATCATTTTAATAATTTTTTATTTATATGAATCAAATCGAGAATTAAGTATCACGATATAGGACCAAAAAGTATTACTTTAACCTATAAACAAAAATGATAAATGATCAAAGAAAAATAATAATAAATAAATATGAATGAACATATATACAATATTCGACATCAAAATTGTGTCAAACTATAAAATAAAATCTGTAAAAATCCAAAAGTTTCAATCTTAAAGTTCAAGTATTTACTGCTTTGCAATTTTTTATTTTTTCATATTTTGTGGATGCAGTCTTCGAAGCCAAAGCTGTGTGGCTTTGTTTTGTTATTCTTCTTCTGCTGACATTTACTTCTTTTCCTCCTCTATATCTCTCCTTCTTCTTCAGCTCCCATATTTTATTCAACTTTGAAGTTTCTTCATTTATTATTAATTTTTTTCTTTTTAGTCTCGCTATGAATGTGAACAGAATTTTATTTTATGGGTGTTTCCATTGATGTAAAAATTTGAGCTTGTGTACTTAAATGTATTCAAAGAGAGAGCTTTTGTTTTGGTGTATTTAAATTTTGAAACTTGTGGTAGTGATCTGATCTGATTGTGAAAACCCATTTGGGATCTGAGTTTGTGAATTGTAAATTGTGATGGAAGTAGCAAAGGAGAAGAATCTTGCTGATGGAGGAGCTGAACCCAACTCTTCCTGCTGCTATATGCAGAAGTTCAGGCTCTATGAAACTCGTTCGGTATACTTCATCTTCTTCTGTATCCATTAATCATTTCATATATATGTTTTACTCTATCACTTTTTTCTTTGCCTTGTGCATTTTTGTATCAATATGGTTTTTTATTTTTTTTAAAATTAATTTTGGCTTGGTGTGATAATATAAGATGTTGTTTGTTTGGTTTCAAATTCATGTTCTTTTATATGATGAATCCTTGTTCATTCATGATGCTTGAAAGAATGCATTTTTCTCTCCAGTTGTTTTTGACTTGGAATATAGACACTTGCCATCATCAAGTTGGGAACAGTTTTCCTACTTACGCTTGTCATCTGCATTCTAACTTGTTTCTGATTGTCCTCTGTATTCATTTCAGATTGTATTTCCTGTTATTTTGTTATCAGTGTATTTATTGTCATTAAACTGTTCATTGGGATTTACTCTGAAAGTTGCCTATGATTTCTACTGATTGATCATTCATACAAACATTAAACTTCACTACTAAGTCTTTTTTGTAAGGTAGACTAGGGTTTTGCCTTTTAGTTTCTTTACTCATTTCATCTATCTCATCATGTTATCGTACAGCTGTTTATTTTGGAGTCTTACATTACTGACTGTTTACTAGAAATATCTCCACTACTTGTCCTTTCCTGTCATATTTAACCCTTCTTTTCTTCAGCAAAGTTGAATAACCATGTGAATATATCTGGAAATTTCAATGAAAATGGGTAAATACCAGCAAAGGAACTGAAACCGCCGAATTAGACTCATGCTTTCTTCAGGAAATGAAACCAAAAAGAAAATTGTGATAAAGGCGTATCCTTTAAATTCACTTTACCTTAGTCTTCTCCTCTCTGTCTTGCCTTCATAGTTCATCCATCCCTCTCTCTTTCATCTATTTGCGTTGTGTCACTTTCAATGTTTAGGGGCAGAATAATTGTTGTCTAAGATCATATCAAGTCCCCCGTTTGGCCATATGTAATATAATCATTGGAAGTTGATTTGTTGATTGCAAGACAAGCAAGTGTTGATAGAGTTCATGCATTTTTTTTTTCCTTCAACATATTATATATACTGTCAGAAATATTAATGAGGCTTAGACTTGGTGCATTAGCAAGGCGGTGACCTTGCGGCCTGCTGGTCATAGGTTTTACTTGCGGAAACAACCTATCCACTCATGGGGGTAAGGCGTACCGCGTACGTCTCCCCCACTCATTGCTGTTATGGTTGGTCTAGTTATCAGTTGCCTGCAATCATCCATTGCTTAGGGGAATGGGGGTTGGATTAATGAAACCCCCTACCTTGCCTGTTTCTTATTACCTGGGTATCGCGTGCGCAACATGCGCAATTGTAGGCTTCCTTGCACATGCAACATGTGTGATGTTGAAAATGATGGAGCTCTTAAAACTCAAACTCAACTTAAGGCTAAATGAAACTGTTTTACATTTGACCCTGGAGCAAACAATATCAGTAGGGCAGTAGGCTCTCGCCAAAGTGATGGCATTGGCATTTCCAGCTACCTCATCCAATTACTCTCTCGGACTCTCCCTTCATGCTTTTGTCTTCCACTGTAATATAATTTATGCATATGGTGTGAGACTTATGCAGTAATATCTCTTATTAGGTGACACACCCAAATTTAAATGCAAGAGAAATACAAGGAATTTAACTTTTGTAATTGAAAAAAAGACTCCCTCACTAAATGACATTCCCTGCTTGCTTAGATATCATTTCTTGTACACGTGTATAAAAATATCATATCTTGTTTAGACATTACTTGCATGCTTAGATATCTTTCTCAATATATGTTTCCCAATTCATGTATCAGGATGTAGGTAATAAGATGTTTAAGGATGAGTTATTGACATTTCATTGTTGACAAATTTATTAATGATCTAAGCGTTTGATGTCATATTTTATGGTTGATACATTTCGATTCTTGCTTTATTTGAAAAGTTATGTTATTCTGGACTGTGCTAGAATATACTTAATATGATGTGTGTGCGCTTCAATATTGCCTTGCGCAATGCACAGTGGTGCCATTAGCCCTTGGTGTAATAGTTTGCAATGCACAATAAATAACTATGATGGTTACAAATTTACTTTTTGCCACACTCCTTGTTATTTTGGATAATCTTTGAATCTTAATTTCTACTCCTAAGACTCGTGACTCACCCTATGAAGACCATATAGTCTGAAATGGTCAATTCTTTTAATAGCAGAATTGTTTGTCTCATTTGTTATAATTGGCATTAATTGCTTATAGGGACTTTCCTTTTATGAATATTATCCTTTTACATTTTTATGCGCTCATAATACAGCTATAAAACATTATTACAGTCTTCTTATTAATTTTTTATCGTGCACAGAAATTTTATATTATTGGAAGAGACAAAAGCAGAACATACTGGAAGGTCCTAAAGATTGACAGATTGGAGCCATCTGAATTAAATATCACCGAAGATGCTACAGTATTCTCAGAAATTGAGTGTTTTGACCTTCTGAGCCGGATACATGAAGGAAACAAGTCAACAGGGGGACTTAAATTTGTAACGACTTGTTATGGAATCATTGGTATGTTCTATATGATATGTAAGAGCAAAAATTCTATTATTATAACTGGTATTTGGTTCTCCTATTTTTGTTCTGAATAAATCCATGTTCTCTTGGAATTTTCTTTTGATTTAGGATTTATGAAATTTCTTGAGCCACACTACATGCTACTTATAACAAAGCGAAGGAAGATTGGCACAATTTGTGGGCATACTATATATGCTATCACAAAGAGCAAAATGATTCCAGTTCCACATGCTACTGTGCGATCCAAAATGGCATATTCTAATGATGAGAACAGGTCTTTAGTCAATTCCGCATGTCATTGTAATATGTCTATGGTACATATAAAGAGACATACCATAGTAGCATTGAGAATTATTCCCTGTCCATTGTACTTAAATGAGAATTGTGTTATAAGTTATGTTTGTTTAGCTGAGTTCATTATTACATTGTGTAAATACAACATTCTGTTTGAGCATCATATTTTACTTGGGTTTAAATTCTGTATTTTAGGGTTTGTCTTTTTTGTATATATTTTGATTGGTTCTCTTAGGTGTATATACACCATGTCGACTTCTTCAGATCAACCTTCCATGGTACTTTCTAGTTTCTAATTGCCTCTTTTGAAATGAATCAATATTGCTTCTTCCAGATTTTTGTGTTGTACTAATGTATAATGGATACCTCCTTCATTTTTTTGTTTCCAAGTTCTACATTCTATTGTCGGTTCATTTCCTGTAAACATACAGGGATAATGTTCACTGCTGTAGTGTTGTAAATTTAACTTTTTATGACAAGGTATCTCCAGAGTTCCACTGGGGAGATCACTGTCTTCCCCCTTCCCCTTTTTTTCAGTTTTGCTTAGAGTTAATGACTTTATTAGTTTTTATTGATCATTTCTGTTCTCTTATTCCTTCGCATAATAAACCATATTATTAATGGGCGTTTGCTCTTTCTTCTCGTGACTTAGATACAAGAAGCTTCTGTGCAGTGTCGATCTCACAAAGGACTTCTTTTTCAGCTACTCATACCATGTCATGTTTAGTCTTCAAAAGAACTTATCTGATGATAATACAACTGGACAGTTACTATATGAGACTATGTTTGTTTGGAATGAGTTCCTAACTCGTGGAATCAGGAATACTCTTCAGAATACTTCTTGGACAGTTGCCTTAGTACATGGATTTTTTAAACAGGTAAGCGTGATGCCTCCTTTATTGGTTAACAGATGTTTTTGAGAGATTTGTGAAGGAAGGTAACTAACGGAGCTAATAGTAATATATCAGTGACTTGTATATGTTGAAGTTATGGGTTTAGATATAGAAAGAGAAGAAAAAGAATGAATACTCAAAATATGATTATGATTGATTATGATATCGCAGTACAAAATGCTTAAGCACTAACCCCTATTTATAGGGATACAAGACTCCTAATCTCAATTCAAAAGGGAAACTAATTATGATAATAACTAACTGATAACAAACCAATCCTATGAGATAATTTAAGATACTCTTATAAGATAAGATGTACTCTAAGATAAGATAAGATCATGTATTCTAACACTCCTCCTCAAGCTAAAATGATATTGGGTCAGACGTTTTTCAATGATATAGCTTACTAAGTAAGCTTTAAGCTTGTTACAATTATACCCTTTGAAAGAGAAAATTTACAACCAGAGTTAACCAAACCTATAAAGATATCTTGAATAAACCAAGAAATACAAGAACCATCAACCAATAATGTTTGTGCCTAAGAACAAACCACCAATCAACCAATTAAAGAAATCATTGCTGGTTTTCACGAACATCAATCAAACCAAACTGAAATGATATTGGGTTAGGTGTTGTCCTTAGCTTGAAACAATCAACTTAAGTGTGGGACATGTCACAAAGTTTTCTGTGATTGATGCCGACGACTCAACCTTGACGATGGTCAGATGAGGGGACTACCGAAACAACCAACTTAAGTGGGAAAGGATGTTGGAGAGGCCCCGGAGAGTTGCTGGAAAGATAACTTAGCAAGATAGCTGGAATGATCATCAGCCTGACAGAAATTTCTTGGCAAGCAATCTAGCAGCTAGGTCCGAACTTCTCAAAAACTGCATTTGGAAGCTTCAACAACAATATTGGAGACCCAAATTATTTAAAATTGAAATTAAGGTAGACTACTTCCGGGACTGAGATGAGGCCAATGCATCTGGCATAAACGGTCATGACTAGTGCATCTAGGACAAAGAGCCGAGGCCAGAGCATCTGGGACAAAAAGTTGGGCTAGTACGAGTTATAACCAACATAAGTCAATCATTGACGGAAATAGAAGTCACCACTAATATGATTCATCCATGGGAAAGGAGTCATCACCGTAATGATCGTCGGTGGGAAGAGAAGCCACTGGTATGATCCATTATTGGATAAGAATTGCATGACAAGTATTGGAGAAGCAAACAGTAGACTAAAGATTTGAGCTTTCAAACACAGTAAAACATAACCTAAGAGGGCCAAACACATCGAGGTGGTTGCTGAAAAGTGGTCCATAGAGAGAGGTGAGAACAAATCCAAAAAGAGAAGAGGCCGGCGAGTTCGGCGCTAGAAATGGCGGCCGGAAAGTTGACCGAACGCGTCGGAGGAAGTAGCGCGCATGCGGCTGCACATAGAAAGGATGAGATGCACGTGATGGCGCGTCGGGAGGTGAACGACGGTGCGGTCTGGACGTTTGGACAGATTGGAGGCCGACGAGTCTAGTGATGGGGCTCGGGGCCGGAAATGATGGCGGACAATGCTGAAAGGACAGAAACAAGGGTCGAAAAGGCGAAGGATGCGCCGCCCGGAAAAGAACACAACGGAAGAGAGAAGAAATTGCAATTTTTTTTTTATGGCTAAGATGATTTGAGTTTCTTCATACTTAGCGAAAGTCAACAACGGAATAATGATGGGGCAGGTCACGGAGGATGGTACCTCTCTGATACCATCTCTAGTCTCTAGTCAATATGGGACTTGGGTTTTTCCCAATACACCCCCTCACGTCCAATACTATTGGGCTTGGTGCGTGGATAACATGGTGGGTGGCACAACAATGGATCTAGGATAGCTCTGATACCATCTTAGAATTTAGGCTTGGGCCTAACTCAACCCCAAAAGCCGGCTTGTAAGGTGAGGATTACCCAAGGTTTATAAGCATTACTTAAGCCATATCTCTAGGCGATGTGGGACAAAACACACCCCTAGCACAATGTTGCCACAATTAAGGCGACTAGGGACAGACCGCAATTAAGGCGGATTTCCAACACCCCCCTCACGCCCAGGCCCAATGGGCCTAGAGCGTGGATGATGCGGACAACCCAACAATGGATCTAGGATAGGCTATGATACCATCTTAGATTTTGGGTTTGGGCCTAACTCAACCCCAAAAGCTGGTTTGTAAGGTGAGGATTACCCAAGTTTTATAAGCACTACTCATGCCATATCTCTAGGCGATGTAGGACTAAACACACCCCTAGCACAAAGTTGCCGCAATTAAGGCGACTAGGGCAGACCGCAATTAAGGCGGATTTCCAACCGTATATATTTTCTTTCTTTCTTTTTTAGTTTCATGCTTCTACCGTGAGGTTAGGCTATTAATTGTGCTTTGAGAACCCACATCTCTTGGATTTAATTTTTCTGTTGCTTATACTTCTTAATTTATACTTGATCAATAATCATATTTAGTTGTACCAGTTTCTATTTATTGTTATGTAACTTATCTTGCCAACATTTAATTTAATAACGATTAATGGTGCAGTTATTAAACTTTAAATTATTAGTGTTTCAGTTGTCTTATATTGGGAATATTGATTCCTCAAGACTGCATCAAGGTTTGGTTAACTCTTTGGCATGGGGAGTATTTCTAACATTTTATTGCTGTGTAGTGCTTAATTGTTCATATATGGTACTAGCTTGTATCCTTCCTGTGATGGTGCCAGTAAATTGTAAGAATTGCTAGTAGTATGTGTTTTATGAAAATATTTCATTTCATGGCATTTTATCCAGGTCAAACTTTCTATATCTGAAAGGGAGTTCTGCTTGACTGTCATTGCTAGACGCTCACGGCATTATGCCGGTACCAGGTATTTAAAGCTAATAAGCTATATTCAATTTGACTTTGCACATTTGGTCATCCTGTCAAAATACATTTGTTTATGTTTGCACATTTAGCAGACTGTGCCCATTTCTCGAGTTTCTAATTTTCTATTTGATATGGCTTCTAATTTGTACGAGTTTCTACATGGACTTCAATTCATGAAAGTTATATGGTACTCAACAGGGTGATATATCACTAGGATAATTTTTCTGTTTTTTTTTCTTCCTTTGATCAGAATTTTTTTCCCTTGTTATTTCCTGCTTGTAGACATGATGTTCCTTGGGTTCTCTACCTTGTGTAGATATTTTAAACGAGGAGTAAATGAAAGGGGTAGAGTTGCTAATGATGTCGAGACAGAGCAGATAGTCTTTGCAGATGCTCATGATGGATGCCCAATGCAAATAAGTTCTGTTGTGCAGATCCGGGGTTCAATCCCCCTTTTCTGGTCTCAGGAAACCTCTCGATTGAATATAAAACCGGACATTATATGTATGATATGGAAACAACCTCCTTCGTTTGTTACTTACTTATCTGTAGTCTACACTGACTTCGGTTCTTTCTCCCCAGTATCAAAAAAGGACCATAATTTTGAAGCCACAAGACTGCATTTTGAGAATCTTGTTAAGAGATATGGAAATCCTATTATTATATTGAACTTAATTAAGGTAAGTATTTTTCCATATATGTATGGAATCATCTTCATGGTTGATCTCTGTGTCTGGTTGACACTATAGCATCTTCTAACTTCTACATTCTTCTTTCATCTTGTGTTCCAGACGCGTGAGAAGAAGCCCCGAGAAAGTATTCTTCGAGCTGAGTTTGCAAATGCTGTTAGGTCTATTAATAAAAATTGGACAGGGGAAAATCGCCTGAAGTTCCTTAACTGGGATCTGCATCTGCACTCAAGATGGTAATTTCCTATTCTCTAATTTGTCCAACCACATTAGGTATTTCTTGGGTGTTATTTTGACATTATCAGAAAAATCACCTTTAGCAGCAAAGCTACTAATGTATTGACACAACTGGGGAAAGTTGCTGCACATGCATTGAAGTTAACTGGCATCTTCTACTGTCAAGTGACACCAAGGCTGGAGGGATTGTTAGAATATTCCTACTCTGAGTAAGTACTATAAGAGCTCTTTTTTATCTTGTTCTATCACTTCCTTGATTGTATATTGTTATCAGCGATAACTGAAGTGTGGTTTTACCTTTGTGCACAACTAGAACCCATAATGCTTTAAAGACCATTCAAAGTAGCTGACTAGCTGGTTTTCAAAACAAGTTTTAGAAACAGAAAAAGTTAACAAATAAATTTACGTCTGGCTTTGGTATTTATGTGATGTTTTAGTAAATATCTTTTTTCTTTTTTTCTGAATTGTTATTGTAATAAATAACCAACTTGAAATTTCACTTTATGATCTAATAATTGCTGATGTATTTGCCTGTTGTTTTCTAATATATATGCATGTGTGTATATTAGGAGGAATTAGCTTTCACCAGAGATTTTTTCTCTTACACTCGTTTTTAGTCATTGGTCTTAAGCTCATCTAACAGTCTATATAATCTCACTAATTTGGTTCACGTGTCTCTTTTTTTATTGCCTTTTTCCATTTTCTCTCGTCTTTCCTCATGTTTTCTCACCATCAGATGCTCCGAAAATCCCATTTTCTCATAAATCTCAATGGATTCCTACATTGTACTGAATGTTGAATTTGAAGGTTTTTAGGTAGGGAAATAGGAAAAGAGAGAAACAAACGAAGAAATAATAATACTGATATTGAATTGAATTGATGTAATGATGATGTCATTACAAAAGACAACCCAATAGTCCTATTTATACTAAAAGTAGAATCCTAATCTTAATCAAATAGAGAATCAAATCATAAAATATAAATAAGAAATAAATACTAAGAGATTATCTAGGATACATATGCTAAGATATGTCAAGATATTATCAGATATTTCTCTGATTTTCTAACACTCCCCCTCAAGCTAAAGCTTACTAAGCTTGTTTCATGAAAGCAATGCATTCCCCCTCAAAAAAAAAATTAAAATAAAAAAAATTGAGCTCCACAAAAATTATGGTTGGAAGGCAACTCAAGAATGTTGGAGAGGTCGGAGAGAGTTGTTGGAAAGATAACTTAGCAAGATAGCTGGAATGATCATCAGCCTAACACAAATTTCTTTGCAAGCAATCTAAAAAAGCAAGGTCCGAACTCCTCCAAACTGCATTTGGAAGCTTCAACAACAATATCGGAGACACAAATTTTTTCAAATTGAAATTAAGTAAGACAACTACTTCCGGGACTAAGACGAGGCCAGTACATCTGGGACAAGGGGCCAGTGCATCTAGGAAAAAGAGTCGGGCCAGTGCATCTAGGAAAAAGAGTCGGGCCAGAGCATCTGGGACAATGAGTTGGGCTAGTGTGAGTCATAGCCAACATAAGTCAATCATCGACAGAAATAGAAGTCACGACTAATATGATTCATATGTGGGAAAAGAGTCACCAACAAAATGATCGTCGGTGGGAACAAAGTCACCACTAATATGATTCATCCATGGGAAAGGGGTTACCACCGAAATGATCGTCGGTGGGAAGAGAAGTCACACTGGTATGATGGGAAGTCCTTAGGAGTATATGAGGAGGTAGAACTAGCCATGGGTCAGAACACAAATGCAAATAACCGAAATCTCAGGTATCTGAACCATACAACACACAGGGACGTTGCTTAAAAGAGGTCCGATGAAGGAAGTGAGCATAGATCCAGAGAGAGCAGGGAACGGCGAGTTTGACACTGGAAACGTCGGCCGGAACGGTGACCGGACGCGTCGTTACGCGTCAGAGGAAGGTACGCGCGTGCGGTTGCCTGCAGATTGGAAGAGATGCGCGTGGAGGCACGTCGGGAGGCGAACGGCGGCTCTGTCAGGACGGTTGGACAGATCGGCCGACGACGAGTATGGTGGTGTGGTCGGTGTCCGGATACGACGGCTGATGGTGGCGGACGATGGCTGACAGTGACTGACGTGACAAGAACGAGGGTCGGAACGACAAAGAACGCACCGGAATAGAAGTACAGAACGGAGAAGAGAAAAAAATGACAGGATTTTGTATGACTGAGAAGATGATTAGAGTTCCTTCATACTTATCGGAATTCCCCAGCGGAATAGTGACGAGACAGGTCACGGAGGATGGTACCTTTGTCTGACTCTGATACAATGTTGAATCTGAAGGTTTTTAGGTAGGGAAATAGAAAAAGAGAGAAACAAACGAAGAAATAATAATACTGATATTGAATTGAATTGATGTAATGATGATGTCTTTACAAAAGACAACCCAATAGTCCTATTTATACTAAAAGTAGAATCCTAATCTTAATCAAATAGAGAATCAAATCATAAAATATAAATAAGAAATAAATCCTAAGAGATTATTTAGGATACTCTAAGATATGTAAAGATATTATCAGATATCTCTCTGATTTTCTAACAAGTGCGGGTAACGAAGTTAGTTCATGAGAGTAGGATTTGTTTTGGAACATGGAATGTAGGCACACTCACAAGCAAATCAATGGAAGTAGAAGTAGTAGGCACCATGATTAGGAGGAGGATAAATTATGTGCCTACAAGAAATTAAGTGGGTAGGAGAAAAGGCAAAAAGAACTGGACACTTCGGGTTTTAAGCTTTGGTACACCAAGATACCAAAGCAAATCAATTGAAGTAGAAGCAGTAGGCACCATGACTGGGAGCAGGATAAATTTTATGTGCCTACAAGAAATTAAGTGGTTAGGAGAAAAGGCAAAACTAACTAGACACTTTGGGGTCTGTTTGGTTTGCATTTTCATTTCCTATTTTCATTTTCTATTTCTATTTTCTGAAAATTGTTTGCATTTTCAAATTTTCAAAATTTCAAAAATTTGAAAACATGTTTGTTTTGACCTCGTATTTTCTATTTTCATTTCGTATTTTAAAAATTTGAGAAGGAAACACTGAAAGCAACTTTTTTTTTTGTTTCTAGATTTGGGCCCAATTCAAAAAATGTTGTCAGTGAAAAATTTCATTAAACTCACTAAACACATTTTCAAGCTCATTTTTTATTTTCCTAATGAAAACAGAAAATGACAGGAAATGGCCAAAGCAAACAGGCAGTCGGGTTTTAAGCTTTGGTACACCTAGATACCCTCCCCCTAACACACTGCAATCCTTTTATTAGCATTCGCTTTATGCCTTGAAATACTTGCTTGTGATTATATTGGTAATTTTTTTAACTAATGCAGGAAATGTGTTGACAAGGACACAGAAACTAACATATGTTCGCATTCTGGCGGTGTTAACAGAGATTATAGTGTCAAACCCCGGATGCTTCAGGCAGGGGTCCTGAGGACCAATTGCATAGACTGCTTAGATCGTACCAATGTTGCTCAATATGCTTATGGACTGGCTGCACTTGGATGTCAGCTCCAAGCCTTAGGGTTTATTGAATCCCCATATATTGATCTTGATAACCATCTGGCAAAGGAAATAATGGCAGTCTATGAGTCCATGGGTGACACATTAGCTTTACAATATGGGGGTTCTGCCGCACACAAAAAGGTAATCTTTCTACCATTTGGGCTTCAATTATTGGTATTACAGCTAAGAAGCAACCATATCATCATCACCCATCTCTTTGCATGCATGCACGATAGTTGAGGGAATGAGAGATGGTTCTTAGCATCATGGTTGCCAATGACCTCATTAACTCAAGTGTCAAGGTCTTTTAGTCCTGCAATACAAAATGCTTAGGTACTCTTTGGAATTTGATGCTTAAAGTGTGCCACTGCCATGTAGCCCCTTAGATGCACCAAATAATTTAATTTAAAACGTCCCTTGTGCACTGTGAAGCCACTTAACTCTCCCTAAACTATGAGAAATATTTGTGGTATAGTCATGAGCTTTACATTTTGGTGCAATGATAGTGCCTGATTGAAATATTTTAGTAATGTGAATAGTTGGTATATCATTAACTTCGGACTTGAAACAGAAGAGTTGAAGGATATTTTCTATTTTATATGGTAGTTTCCTAGTAAATGAAGATGTTTCAGTTATTTTACATGCACCAACTCACGTCAATAAATAGAAGCTTGGATATCTTGTGTAGTTGGTCTTAGTTGAAAAGGATTAAAGGATTTTGGAAGGTGGAACTTTCTGGATTGCTTGAGTGAATAGCACTTGGCAGTTGGCATACCTTGTTATTTATATAACTTAGGAATTGAATACAACTTATGTTTACAAAACCAATAACAAAAGTGCTATTTCCAAAGTATATGAATGTTACAATCGATGTACATGAACCTATAGATACATGAACAAGAACATTAATCATTTTCTATTTTCAACAGTCTTGAAGTGGAAATCTAAATTTGCCTGTTTACTTTTTCTGTTTCCTTGCATGGAAGTTTGGTTTGAGTTTAGTTCTTAATTTGTCTGAGCATTTTGTAGTTGGTCTTTCTTTACAGATATTTTCTGAGAGAAGAGGTCAATGGAAACCAGCATCACAATCTCAGGAATTTATTCGAACCCTACAGCGTTATTGCAACAACACATACTTTGATGGCAATAAACAAAAGGCAATTAACTTGTAAGAAAAAAACATGTTTTTTTCAATTATATTTATATATTGTTGCCATAATAGTTTAATGTTTATCGTAGTTGCATTAGAATGAAAGTTTTAACGGTAAAGCTGGCTATTATATTTGGTCAGGTTCTTGGGTCATTTTCAGCCACAACAGGGAAAGCCAGCACTATGGGAGCTAGATTCAGATCAGCATCACATTGTTGGGAAACGTGACCCATATTTAGCAGATGACAGTGTTAGGTATAATGATGTATTCACTTGCATAATTTTTTGTCATTTCTGTTAATGAAGTATCCAAGAGGGTTATAAACAAGAAAGATTTTATGATCAGTAAATATTTAGGTTGCAAGAAGTTAACAAATATATATCAACCAAGCTTTCCTCAGCGGATTTTTGATATTTTCTGCCTAATTCCGTATGCACTTTCCTATTTAAGTCTACCTCCAGTTCAGAGTTTAATTCTCAAATTGAAAATAGTGGTTAAGCATGTGGATGATGATTTTGTCATTTGTGGAATGCTGAATAACTTTGTTGTTGTGTTGCTTCGCAACTAAAGATCTTAAACTTATAAAATACCTCAAGTAGTTCGAGGTGTTTTATAAATTAATTTAAGTTGCTGCTAGCAATAATGACCACTTTAGAAGCTCAATAATTTATTTTGATGGCCTTTTTAATGGAAATGGGATGTGATAGCTTTCACTTATGATCTGTGCAAGAACAATATTATATAGGCAGTGTTAATCTCAAATTCGTCCTTTTTCTATGTGGATGAGTACAAGTTATATGCCCTTTATGAGGTTATTAATTGATATTCTCTAAAGGATGATTTCCTTTGTGGAAAGATTGACACCGCTATTCCATTATTTTGGTAGGTCAACTATTAAAAGATCGCTCTCAGATGGCAATATTCTCTGTGAAAGTGACACGACAATCAGGGACATGGGAGTTACAATTTGCAAGCACTCATCTGGAAAAACTGATGGTCTTTCAGAGCCTCCCCCAGATATCTTTACTTGTGGAAGTGATATTTGTCATTGCAGGTATGCTTAATTGGCATCGTGCATGCTGTAAGACAAGCTACTTTAAAGTACTGGGGTATACTGACAATTAGTTTGTCTGCTGAATACAACTATTCTTATTTCTAAAAACAGAAAGTTCCATCTGAAAATTAACAATATGATGTAAGTCATGTAACTTCTTTGAAAGGCCAGCTGAAAATGTAACAGTACCAGGGCTCAGCGAACCAGACAGTAAAAGGTCCCAGGTTCAGATTGTACTGAACACAAATAGTTTGTTTTGGGTTTCTTGCAAAATAGAGTAAGAGGAAGAGTAGGGAAAAATTGACCCATATTTTGCACGTGCAGAGAGCATCTTTGAATGCTACTGTTGGGACATAAGCTTTGAGAGCATCTTTTCTACCAATTTAATTTGCTATCTAAAATAGAATAAGAATTGTTTAAACATAGCAATAACTGATGCCAAATTTGTTGCGTAGTGTGCTCTTTAGTTTGACATGTTATGCTTTATTATGCAAACCATCCAAATCTCTTTACAGTCATGCTTTGTCAATATCATACAGGCAGATATATAGGGGAATGGTCAAGGACCACTGTTGTGAAATCGATCGTGTTTGTTATGATGGAGATGGAGATTCGTGTGACTGCTCCAATGTCCTTGATGTGGACTGGCTTTCTTCTGGAAATTCTTGTGAAGAGGAGGTACTTGAAAGGTAGTTCCATGTCTTCCTTTCTTTTTTTCTTTGCTTCTTTCTGTCATTTGACTAATGATTTGAAATTTTGGTCTTTCTTCCCCTTTGGCTTACGCTTCCCTTAAACTTTGATCATAAATAGAGACACATTTGTTGAGTTGTTGGTGAGAATGAGGAAGAATCCCTTTATCTGACCACAAGGATTATGGTGTCCAACCTTGAGGTTCTTATACGAATTAACTAATGATGAGTAGGGACTGAAACTTTGTCAGCTTTTGGTATATGCAAAAATCTGATCTCATGCAATTATGGGAAGCAATATAACTTTCAAATAGATAATAAAGGGTTAAGAGAGGTGTTAGTCTTGTGTTTTATGCTGGACTGAACCGTCAAGTGAAATTAGGAGAACATGGATTATTGGGGATTTATGTTTGTGGTTGACTTGACAGATTGAAGCTTGATAGACTGCTGTCTTGAGTTAGTGATTTGTTCACAATTATCATGCTATTGGTATCAATTGATGCTGATATTGTTGATGTTAATGATTGATGGCTGACCACTTGTTTTTATGGCTACTACAGGTCTACCAGCATCCCATCTGAGAATATTGTGAATGAAGGAAGAACCGAGACAAGTGAATCTGAATCCTGCATGAAGGTCAGTATATGTTAGTGCTATTGCTAGAATGGCTTACTTTACTTTCATCTAGGAAAGTTGAAGGAGTTATGATTTCTTTTAGTCTATTATTTTCCATTATGCAACCAATTGGGAATGACAATTTGTTTTGAACCTTGTCAGGGAAGGAGGCAGAGTGGAGCAGAGTTCAACAAAGATGGTGGTTACAGCGAAAGCTTTGCGCTATGGGTGGATGGGGAGATGTTTTTTCTTTAAATATTGATAATATACCTCCCCATCCGAAGGATGTGGGTTCCTGTACAGAAAATAAATAAATAGCAGTGGCAGCAACCCTGTATATAATTTTTCATGAGAAAAATAAAAATTTCACTGCTGCTACTCAGATTAACATCAACATATATTCAGCTGGTATTCCTCCTATTATTTTTAGATGCTAATGTCATTTGTAGGATAATTTTTTTTTTTGATTAATCCATGTAGCCTTCAGGAGTCAAATTTGTTATTATAGTCACTCTTACTCAAAACAAAATATATGCGCCGCTATTCATGGATCAGTTTTCAGGCTTTCGGCGGGATTTCAAGTTGAGCAATTTGTCTTCAAAAAGATACATGGGGAGGGGGAAGTGAATGTAAATTCTTTTAGCTTCAAAATGAATGATCAATTGTAAATTGTAATAATACAGTTTGAAAAAAGTTGAGGGTGTGACTCTCAAATTCCAATGCACTACACGAAATCCACTGAGTTTGTTAGTGAAGTAGGGCTTGAGTAGTTTTGTATGGAATTATAACGTCAAAACCTAATGCTACCATTCTACTTTGAGGTGGAAGATGAGGGTCCATTTTTGCCATTTTTTTTCCTTAGCTAGTTTTGTTTTGTAATTTATTTAATTTAATTGAATAGAGAGTTTTATGTTATCTTAATTGGTATGATATTCAGGATGGGTTGTCATACACTTATGGAAAGATAATTTCATAATAAATATATCAAAATAATAATAAAACTATATCTAATGACTAATCCATCGATGACTCAATGAGACACACATGATATGTTATGCTTAAAATCTAATAATTATTTGAAGTTTTGTTTGCAAATTAGAAACTAGATAAAATTATACCTTTTATTTCGAACTTAAGTTTGGGTTTCTTTTCTTTCTTTTTTTTCTTTTTTTTGAAATTGTATTAGACAATGTAATTTATTTTTTCTAATTCTGAACTCTATCTAATCCATCACCGAATCCCACATATAGGCATAGCACATGATATGTTAGACAAGGACTAACCAAGACTATTATCTCCACAGGCAAAGCAATTTTCAGAACACGGTAAGTTTTGTTTGAGCTCAATGGGATAGAGAAAGTAAAAACGGAGATTTTATGGTTTTGTGAAATCAAATAAATGCAGTAACGCGTGAGAATGAAAAAGAAAATACTAGTCATCATAATTTGATGTATACTTTATCAACTTCTACTGATCTGAGAGTCAACTTTCTGGCTCGAGTTGAATATTATATAGCAGAAGTTTATAGTAATTTTTAATCACTAGAATTTTAAAAAATAATAACATTAATTTTATAAAAACTAGCAAGGTACCACTGCGAATGCTCGGGTCATTTTTGTTTTTACGCATATTCAAAACAACCTGTTTATAAACAATTTATTACAAACTAATAAGTTTGTTTATACTAAATCCATATATACTAATAACTGTTATGAAGATGACAAACACTACATCAACAATATAACAACTTTACAGTTCATAAAAAATTTCATATGCTCTGTACATTCATGACAGCGTAAATACAATGAAGCTATATGGGCAAACGCAATCCAAGCCAAAGCATACTTCCTAGATGTATATGTCTAAGTCAAAACATGTTTCACGTGTAGACTTGAAAACACATAGAATATTACCATGTGTAACAAACAAAAATTTCCTGCTATATATATAAGATGTATTTATCACTACTAAGGGACAAAACTCTTCATAACTATATATAAGCTCGCCTATGTTGCAGAAAAGGCTTTTGCAGAAAACTCTTCATAACTATATATTAGAATAAGCATCACAGAAAACTTTCCTAAAACAACACCAATAAAAAATTAGAGTGATGCCTATTTGACGTTAAAAAAATATACACAAATAATTTCTTACAATAATTAATATGTAACATGGTATATAAAATCGTTATTTGCAAAAGTGGCACCAACTTGGGGCCTTTCTAATATACAGGGTAGCTTGATGACTCGCCTCTTCACCCATCAAGAAAAGCATGAGTTCTAACACACTAAATTTACATTATAAGGAAGTTTGATGTTCAAGCAGCAAATAGTTCAAGCACAAAGTTTGATGTTCTAAAACCACTAGTAAATTGTATAGAATCATTCAAAAATCGTACATCAAATAAACAAAACCATAAAGGTTTGCTATTTTATACCACTGAAAAAAATGGAACAACAACCCCTCAAGAAATGACAATAATGTGTTTGGAGAATAAAATAGGTATTCCTAAAAACCTAATAAATACTTAAAAAGAACAAATCAGAAAATATGTTACTTGGGTGGTAATTACACAAACCTGTGACTATAAATCTAGATTGATAACTGTGCATACAGAAGTCTCTAATTCATGGTTGTGCTTATTTAACTTACTACTCTATTTAGGATTTATTTAGTTAATACATGAATAATCAACTGAGAAATAATCTTATTATAAGTACATTAAAACTAAAAGGATGACAATGCAGGTTGAAAATGATGAAAGTTTGAATTGATAAAAAGTTTCTTGAGTAAATAGTTGAACTGATTTTTTTATTTAGAACCAACACAATTTTTACAAACAACTTAGAATCAAAACCCAAATAATAAAAAATATAGCAGCCCTAAACAACAAAGAACAATGATTTTTTTATTAATAAAAAAACCAAACAACAAAGGTGTACTACAATTAAAAAATACACAGCAAATTAAAATAAGATTTTTTTTAAAAAATTATTCTAGATTTACCACAGCAAATGAAAGAAAAAAATTATTGAAAGATATAAGGGGGAAATGTACCTATCATGGAACACCTCAGTTGTGGTGTTGTGTCACCAATGTGCTATCCAAAAGGAGAAATGAAAGAATGCTAATCTAAAGGGAGGAAGAACCGATAGAAATAAAAGAATAGGTTAAAAAAAGATTAGAAAAAATGCCATAGTCACACAATGTGCAGGGGCGTGTAATAATTTGAAAATTTCCCAGGGACGTGAGAGATTGAATAGGTTGGAGGTGTGATGTGAAAAGGTTGGAGAGATGCAGTGAAAAAGTGAATAAGGGGGAGAGAGATGAATGATGAAAAGGTGGAAAAAAACATTGAGAAGTCTAGAAGCTATTTGTTTTGAGCGGGAAAATTTTCTTCCAGGTATTGACACGTGTCCAGAAGAGACAATATTTTAATAGGACAAAACACAGTTTTTAAACAGTATAATATTATATATATATAGAGAGAGAGAGGATAGGATATATATAGGATAGGATGAAGCGATCCCTTCTTAATTGCAAAATAACTGAACAAATAATTATTATATTAAATATGATTGCCATAATAAAATAATCCCCGCAGACTCAACTGCAAGCTACATCTTACCAAGTAACAAGTAACCTTCACTCACTCTTAAATAGTTTCGCAAGTTTAAAATCATGACATTATTTTCTAAGAATACAGATCCTCTAAGGTAAGTGAGTATATAATCATCATTAGATCATTTATCGGATTAAGATCTAATGCACCCTTAGCTTAGCATAATGGCTCCACTATCTAAAGGTGAAAATCCATGGAGAAAGAAAAGTCCCCATTGAGCAATTTATTGGATTAAGATCTAATTCATACTAATATACTAAAATCAATCCCCAATCTTACACTACCAATTACATTCGATTGGTGTAGCTCGAGCTCCAGATTCCAAATGCAACCCAACCATGACTGCATCAAGAAAATTTCAAAATTTTACCAATATATCATGTCGTTAACAATATTTCTGCCACTCAAAACCAAACTAAAAAGTAAAAGAAGTTCCTCTACTACCAAAAATAAAACATGAGGCTTTTAACTTCTGGGAAGGGAAAAGGTTGTGAATTAAAAGCATGGGTGAAACATCACAGGATCAAAAAACTCAAGTTTCCCAGCCAGTAGCTTGGACGTTATCAACTCCGAGATCAGGGATTTGTGGTGGTAGTGGTGGTGGTACGGTATCGCCCCAGCCTCCTGCAAAACACGAATGGTGAATGCATAGTTTGAAACAAACATAACCTCAAAGCAAATAGAAAGCACATAAACAATAACATTTTGCTAAATTAGAGAATTTAGTGTAAGTTGAATCGCGGTCCTCGATTCAATTGCAAGATCAAGAAATATCGGCAAATAATATCCTAACATAGCATGCATTATAAAAGAAACAAGAATAGGTGTTACTCTCACCGGCTTCTGGGGCAGCAGCCCAGGTGACACCAACAGCAGGAGCTTCTGGAATAGGTTGTGGAACAGCATCAGTCCATGATGAATCAATTGCAGTAGGCCACTGGCCATCAGCAGGAGTGGCACCAATAGCAGTTGCATTGAAGTCTGCAATAGCATAATCTTGGCCTGCTGGCACTTCATCCTCCTCTTGCTGCTTTGTTTCCTCAGGTTCTCTATAGAAGAACAAATCAACCTGCCAAAAACAACCCATGAGAAACCTGCCAAAACACATTGGCAATTTTTAACCTCTGGACCTTGAAACTGTTGGGGATAGTGTCAAGTACAAGGATTTAAATTGTGCAGTCTGCAACCACAATTGAGGCTACGGTATTGAGGTATTGATAGTCCCCTAATTTAAACCTTGGGTCAGGCATGTTCACATTACACAGAAGAAATGTATAACAGAAGACCAAATTGACTCTAATAAGCATGATGAAAAGAGTTTCAGATATTACCATGACATCCCATTTAAGACCAGGGCGAATAGTACCACGCATCTGCAATACCATCCTTGCGAGAAGCCAAAAGAGACAACCAATGCTATGTTTCCCCTTATTATTAGCAGGAATACCAATGTCAACATACCGCATAGGAGAATCAGTGTCACAGAAAGCAATGGTTGGAATATTTCCAAGAGCAGCTTCCTTAATAGGCTGATGATCGGTTCGTGGATCGGTTAAAATGAGAAGGCGAGGCTCACTGAATGAAGTTTGGAGCTGATTAGTGAAAGTACCAGGAGTGTGCCTTCCCGCAATAGCATGGGCCCCAGTGTATTGAGCAAACTTGAGAACTGCTCTCTGACCATAAGGCCGAGCTGATTGAACAATAATATCCTGAGGGTTCTCGATTGCCACGATTACTCTCGCTGCCAGATGCAGCTTCTCCCATGTCTTTCCAAGGTTAATTACGTAAATACCTGACACAATCAACCACCAACTACATAGTCAAACATTCCTTGAGATCTAAATCATCAAATGAAAACTAGTTATTGAGTGAGTGAATGAGAGACAGACCGTCGTTTCGACGCTTGAAGATGTAGCGTTCCATCTGGAAATCACAGTTTTTGGTACCCAAATGGACCTCAGCAGCCAGCATCATCTGGATGTCAGCTTCCTTCTGCGACAGCTGGCGCGGCACGGTGGCTGCCATGATTCAACGCTTGGATTCGGAAAATTCGGTGCTTCCCTAACCTAGCTTTTCTAATTTCCACTATTCACATTACATATATATATATACACACAACTCACTCACAGATGATAAAACCTGGTTTGCTCTTGGGTCCGCCAGGCCCATCAAACATGGAATCGTAAAACGGGTATTGATATTTCCACCTCCCTATTAGATATTCTCACCAACCCCGTTAATTTTTTGCCGCCGATTTGCCCACCTTACCCCAGCCCCCAATTACTCACACATTAACCCACCCACTACCCATAAATGACACACCTCCTTCTCAGTCTCACCTTCCCCTTCTCCACCCCGTTTCTTCTTCTCACTTTTCATCCTCTCATAAACGAATTGGAACAAAGTAGCACAGCCTATTGGAATATTTTATTCCAATATCATAATTTGGACAGATATCGGTAATTAATTATATTAGCTATTTATCTTTTATGGATCTTAATTGATATGTGATCAAATTAAGAGATAAGGCCAATCAGATTTCTAATTTAATAATTGATATTATCATTAATTATCTTATATGGGCAAAATATGAGTAGATATCATTGATAACCAATTTCGAAATAATGGGAACCCTAATTGGTCATCACCCTACATATAGGCTATGGTCCCCAATACACCGGACACAACGCACACCGCCTATTCTTCCCATCTGAAGAGCGACTATGGCATAAGGAGTCCAGGTTGAGGAAGAACCACAAGCCAACGGGTGTTAGTTACTCGTCTCTATCTTTCTCTTTCCCTCTTCGTGTTTCAGATCCTAAGATTATCAAGCTTTGTTTGTTCGTGATTGATTGCCGTAGAGATTCTGCAACAGTTGGTGATCAAATCCAGTACTCTTGAAGAACGCTTAAGATCAGGAACACAATATGGATCCAGGTATTTATTCAAGTCTGTAAATCCTTAATAATCTGGCATGATGTAGATCATAGTCTTTGTAGTGTTTTGCTCTCGGGTGTATGCATCTAATTATATATGCTTTAAAGAATAAAGAAAATAAAGAATCAATAACTAAAGGATTAATTCCAACAAGTGGTATCAGAGCAGTTATCATTGTTAGATTATTGGGATTTATGAATTTTCATTTTTTATTTGTACGAACCCTGATTTTTAAGAAATTAGGAATTATGAAAGGGAAATAAATCTTTGATTGGCTTTGACGTTAATAATGATTCCCTGTGCTTTTTCGATCCATAATTGTAATGGTTATTTCAAAGATGCATATATACATGAATTATTTTTCGTTTTTTGGTCGAGATTTGCTGACCCTGTACGTGAAGCCTTTGGTATATATATGAAATTATGGTCTTTTATATATTATATTATTATATATATAATTGAAACGTCAATGGGAATATCATGTTGTTAACGTCCAAGGCAACGGCAGGTGAAGCACCAAGTTGAGATTTTGTTTTTTGGTTGATTATTATAATGTTTTTATATATTGCCATATAAAGTTGCGAAAGTTTTGAAAGACTTGCTCAGTAAATCTTCAATATTGTTAAATGGATCCAAGGCAAGCCGCACGTAAGTCAACAATTTTATAGTTTTATCCTTTTGTAATTGATGAACGTTGTTGTAATTACAAATACAATATGGATCCAGCATGACGTGAATGGCTATGGATTGTTTTCTAATTCAATTTCCTGGTATTTGAATGTTTTATCCTTTGCTGCAATGTTGTGCATATTTGTTTGCAAAATATTTTGTTGCCTTATGATCGTCGGGCCATTGGGCCATAGGGGCTGTTACAATTTTGATATTGTAAATTTTGATTCCAAGTTTAAATGTTCAGGTTTTCACATTTAAATGTTGATTGGCCAAATTTTAGCCCCCATTTTATTTAATTGTCTGGTAATTTTGGTTGAGTTGGTTGAAACAACACGTTGTCGAAGTAACCTCTGTTGCGTAAATTTGATTCAATTGAATTTACAAAAGATGTAATATGAAATTATTCATGCGAGCTGTTGTCGACCCGAAGGAAGGCGCAGTTTGGCCGGATAATTACATGCCTGTGATGATAAATGTGTGATGATTATAAAGGTACTTTCCATGTGGATAATGGGATGCCCGAAGGTGACCATTATTTGACAGGACTTATCACCAATATTTGATCATTGCGTTGAGATTACCGCTAGCAGTTAATTCTTACAATCTGAAGATTGGGAATTAATGATGCATTTGGTATCTTGTTTGGGTCTTTAATTTGCCAATTTGGATTTCGAGTGAGCCAATTAAAGTATGCAGTCACCAAGGTGACTTCTCTTGTGAAAATTGCTCATAAGAGATATTGAATGTTGTGTGGGTGTATATCCATGCGAGTATTAATCGGCCCAAAGGAAGGTTGATATTTGGTTGGGTTACATTCACACTTGTGATGGTAAACACGTAGTGATTATAAAGATTATTTTCATGTGAGTAACAGAACGTCCAAAGATGGTTGTTGTTTGATAGAAATTATCACTAGTGTTTGATCATTACATCAAAATACCTCTTGCAATTAATTTTATTGTCTCAAGACTTGATGTTAATGATGCATTGAGTATTTTTGGTGAGTATCTTTATGATACTTTTGTTCTCATTAAAGTTAATATTGCTTATGTATTTGCTAATTTAATCCTCAAAAGTTCTGACTTTTAGGATTGGAAAAAAAAAACAATTAAGTTTTTTTTGATCTAGACTTGGCATAAAGATGGAGAAACCCATCTTCTCTCACTCAATCCAGTACCTCTAAAGAGAGAATCAAGTATAGGAAGTGGAACCGCTCCAATCGCTTGGGTCTTATGATAATAAAGCATAATATTCCTGAAATCTTTTGGGGTGCTATTTCGGATGGCATAATTAATGTTAGATTTCCTTGCTAAAGTTAAAAAGTGCTTTCTAAAAACAATAAAGGGGAAACAAGCACTCATTGGAGAGCTAGTTTTTTCATTAAGAATAAAAGTAAAGGAAATTTAAGGAGCACTTTATAGGAATGTTGTTGAGTCACCGGCAAGTGTACCGGGTCGTCGCAAGTAATAAAATAAACACGGTAAGAATTTATCGAGGTCGAACACAAGGATTGGGCTACCAATTCTACCAATTCGCGGGAAATTAGATACGTTTGGTCAAGTGACAGAAGGTGGTTGAGAGAGAGAAAATAGGATCGAATTCAAATTAACAAATCTAATAAAATATTTAACTAAAAATCTGGAATTAAAATGTCCAAGGTCACAAATCCACCTACCCAATATGCATACCCAAGTGATGATGAATTCCTCCCTAAGTTCAATTACAATGTCAACCGGGACCCCCAAATTCTCCTAAATCCACTGTCGTGCTCATTAGGACGTATTCGAAGATTGGACTAATTACTTACTAGGTCTCATAATCCTAATCATCAAATTCTGTTAATTCTTGTTCCCTATAAGGTTGCACCGATCTCCTACTCACTCTCGTGCAATATTCGACCGATGATCCCAATTCAAGTTCTAAACGCGAATCGCTGACTAAGCCTCATCAACGTTAACAAGTCAATCACGCGCGCATGTGATCAACGCAATCAAATCAGAATTGGAAAACATTTATTGAGAAAAAGGGAGAAAGACATACATCACATCGAATCTACACTGCCATGGGTGGCTTCATTGTTCCCTCAGACGAGGGGATTAGTTCCTCATGCTCATAGACAAACAATCGGACATAACCTCCATAGTAAAATAAGAAAAAGAAGAAGGGAGACGCAGCTCCAAAGAGACAAGAAACTGGCCTAAACGCTACTCTAAACAAGTGGAAAAACTAGGATTCGGATCTGGATCCTTTCTTCTGATCTGAAACAGCCTATAAATAGGGATTCTGGTTCTCGCCCGCTCGCGGGGCGAATAAGCTTTCGCGAGGCGAACATTAGTTTTGGCGCGCTTTCAATTTGGATTCTCGCGGGGCGAGAGTGTGTTCGCGGGGCGAGTCTTCAAACCTTAATCTGTCACAGCCGTGACCTTCATCACGGCTAGGCCGTGATGGTCTCTGTCTTCCAGGGTCTTCAGGCTCTCGCGAGGTGAGAAGCCTCTCGCGTGGCGATCCAGAATTGATGATTGTTGTTGTTTTGCTGATCTTCAGGCTCGCTAGGCGAGCATCTACTCGCGGGGCGAGTATCTCCAGAATGGAAATTTCCACTGTTTTCTTGACTCGAAATGCTTCCTTGACTCTTGGAGCTTCACTTCTAACCTGAAACAATAAAAAAAGAACAAAAAGCGTAATTCTACTCATAATAGACTAAAAACTACAAAAATTGCCTAGAACTAGTCAAAGTCCAACTTAGGAACAAAACAAGGCAAATTTGGGCGAAAACGAGAGTGAACTCGAATAATTTGCACAAAAACCACAGTCCATCTAGTTATAAAACTAGATAAGCCAGAGGCTTATCAAAACACCCCAAACTTAAACCTTGCTTGTCCCCAAGCAAGCTAAAACTCAAAAAGGACTCAAGACTTGGCAAGCTTAAGGGATTCAATCGATTTCGCACAAATTTCATGCAATCTTAACAAAACAGTTTTTCTCCAATGATTTCCCCCCTTGCATCAATGTAATCCCCACATTCATTTACTTTAAACAATTGAGAACTTCATCATTCATGCAATCATTAATCTAAGTTGAGGATCAGAGTCACACACAAAAGGAAGATCACCAATTTCAAACAATCGCCTTCCTCACAAGGGTATGTAAAATTTCACTCATTCGCTCAAATTCGTCTAGGCTATCAACTTTTCACTCAATTTCACATATCAAGAGCACTTCCCATGAATTTGATTTTCATCTCAAAAATGGTTCCCACGAAAACATGCATGCAACATCAGAAGGTCTTATAAAGGTTGTAATGGGGCCTGGCTGAGGGTAGGATAATCAAGGATACTAGGCTTAAGTCCCTAGGAACTAAGAGAGCATGAGCATTTGACACATATTCAACTCAAATTCCTTTTTCCATTTTTCTTTTTGCCTCGGGTGACTACAGCCTTTTCCTTGCTAATCTTTTTGTTTTGCCCCTTTTCTTTTGGCAATTTTTTTTCTTTCTTTTTTTCTTTTTGCCTTGGGTTTCAACCTTTATTTTTCTTTTCCTCAACCCAAAATGACATATCACCTTGTAGCCACCCCAAACTTAGTTTCTCACAACCTTTCTCTTGCTAAGCTTCCATGCTCTCCTAATCCTAAGATTGGGTTAACATGGTTTTTCAGCTTTTTGGCTTATAATATAGGGTCATCAAGAAACAATAGGCTAATTAGGCTCAATGGGGCTAACTAGGGAACATGCATTAGGGATGGTTCTTTTTAGGTCAAGTAGTTATTCAAATAAAATTGCCTAAATCATTTGATGCAACACATAAACATGCAAACCATGAAGAGATTCAAGCAAATTCGGGAAAGTGCAACATGAAAGTGATTCACACAATCAAAAACAAAGTTGGAGGCTCAAATCCTCACCTGGACATTTTTGCAAATTGTTTGACCGAGATACAATTCCTAGAGTGTGCACCCCCTCACCCCAAACTTATCATAAATCAAGTAATCACAATAAAATTCTCAAAGTTCAGTTTTCAATTTTTCACATGGGGATCAACTTTTCTAATTTCAGAACCTAGGGGGAAATCATCAATGGTCAAAATAATTAATGCAATCAATCTATGCTAAATTTAATTAAAATCCAACAAGCTTGCCGACACACATTCATACACATACTCTTGATCTTCTCAAATTATTCAAGAGCGACAAACAAAAACAAAAACAAAAACAAAGGTAAGGAAAGGAGAGGGTGCTCCCTAATCAAATACTAGTGGAGGTGGCCGCTTCCACGGAAAGTTCTTCTACGGTTGCATCCTCATCCAATTGTTCCCTAGGGCACCCCTCTGTTGCACAGCATCCTGGAAGAACTCCTGCAGATTAAAGCCTTAAGTGCAGATTCGCGAGGCGAGATATCACTCGCGAGGCGAATCTGGAAAAATTGTTTTCACACTTTCCAGAATAGCGAGGCGAGTAGTAACTCGCGAGGCGAATCTGGAATTCCAACAGAGGATGATGCCCAGAATCGCGAGGCGAAATCATACGTCGCGACGCGAGACAGAAACGTGAGCAAGCCTCTGAGATTCAGGGCTTCTGTCTCGCGCGGCCACTGTGGATTCGCGTGGCGAATCAAGCTTTTTTTTTTTAGATGAAAATGACAGAAACTAAAAATAAAGGATACCTAGCTTGGGTTGCCTCCCAAGTAGCGCTTGTTTAACGTCCCGAGCCTAACTCAAGTCGCCCCTAAGGGTTAGTCCAGAGGAAGAAACTGCTTGCAATTTGGGACTGATTCCCCATGGTAATGCCTTATCCCTTGCCCATTCACTTTGAAGTTACCAGAGGTCCCTTCTAACTCTACTGTTCCGTGTGGACAAACTTGGAGGACTTTGAATGGTCCCGACCACCTCGATCTTAGCTTTCTCGAAAAGAGTTTCAACCTTGAATTGTCAAGAAGTACCGCTTGCCCGGGCTCAAGCTCCCTAGGCAAGATGTGTTCATCCTGTCTTTCCTTCGTTCGCTTTTTGTGGATTGCTTGCTTGCGGATCCCGGACAACTCATTTAAATCCAAAAGTCCTTTATAATCGGCACATACTCTCCACTCCGTGATGGTCCTTTTTGGGATCAACTCATTGTTTTCATTGACCACCACGGTTGTGCCACCTTTCAACTTCGGTGCTTTATCCTCTTTTTCCATGCCCTTGTTGTTGCGCTCTTCCCTTGCACATTCATCCCTTGGGGAACTCGGTAAGGCTTCCATGTCTTTCAACCACTCGAGATAGACCTCATCCCCCAAAGGGTCTTTTTTCTCACTGTCATCATCATGGGATTTTACCAACACTTTTGCAAGTGAAGAACCATGGGCTTCTCGAGTTGCCTTTGCCTTTACAGTTGAATCCACCACATCCACTCGACACACATCCGACCTCTCAAAAGGGTGCTTCATTGCTTCAAAGACATTGAAGACTACCTCATCGTCTTGCACCCTTAGAGTTAGTTTCCCTTGTCGCACATCTATCAAGGCACCCCCAGTGGCCAAGAAGGGCCTACCCAATATGAGAGGGATCTCGGCGTCTTCATCCATATCAAGCACCACAAAGTCCGCCGGAAATATGAACTTGTCAACTTTCACTAACAAGTCTTCGACCACCTGACCGCGCTGTCGCCACGCGCCAAAAAGAACGAGCGTTTACAAAATAATGTAGTATAGAGCGACAACTCGGATCGTCTCTCAAGGACTCTTTAGTTGTTGTTATTATTAACAGAAAAAGTTAGAAAAAGTCAGAATTGGGGGTTTTGGATTGAAAACTAAATTAAGAAGCAAAACAGAAAACAGAGCAAGAAAACAGAGCAGTTACCAAATAAGCTAAAACGATTAACCTACTGCTTTTGGTTTCCCAACTATCATCGGTTCATGCAACCCTAAGCAAATTCTAATCCCCTCCCGGTTGTAGCAACAATTCACAAGCGGAACCACTACTACAGATATATATCCCTATTCCCGAATTAAGCAAACGGGGTTAAGCCCTTCGTGAACTAAGCGAACACGAAACGAACACACGCGAATTAAGCAAACGCGATTATATATAGGAACATGATATCACCGAGATAAACCAACACAACACAATATACTCCTGAATTAAGCAAACAGAAATATAAAGCATGGTATTGAAAAGAGAAAAGGAAATGAAACAGGATTACAGAAACCTCAAGTCTTAACAGGAACCAATCACAGTAGATTAATCTAGGAGACTAATTCTCCATTACAAAAGGAAAACAAAACATAACTAAAAGAGAAAACAAAAGGCTAACTAAGATTAGCTCGAAAACTAGCCAAAATCGGCTAATTCTGACTCTCCTTCATTTCTGCCTAAGACTGCTTATATACACGTTTCTGGAGTCAGAGTACTCGCGAGGCGAATCACTGCTCGCGAGGCGAATTACATGAAAGGTCTGCAACTCTTTGTCTTCTCGCGAGGCGAGCACATCATTCGCGAGGCGAACACTTAAGCTTCCAACTGTTACGCCCGCTGCAGTCAACACGCCCAAACCGTGATGGCTTCGATCTTCCAATACTCGCGAGGCGAAGGAATGCTCGCGGGCGAACGCTTCAACTTCAGAATTGCCACGGCTGTGATCTTCAACACGGGCAAGCCGTGATCATCTCCTGACTTTTTCATGGTTGCAATACTCGCGGGCGAGAGATTATTCATGAGCGGCGGCTCCAGATTTATTACTTTTTATTTTATTAACCTGAAAAACAGAAAATAAAAGTAAATACTTTATTCAACTCTAAAACAACTAAATTAACATAAAAACAATTTACAGACTCAAAATACTACTTAGGAACAATCAAGTCTAATTTGGGTAAAAATGGTATAAAATAAGCACAAAGCCAAGGTCTTTACTAGTTATAAAACCAGTCAAACAGAGGCTCATCAAAATACCCCAAACTTAAACTTTGCTTGTCCCCAAGCAAACTACACTCAAAAACTTAAAAAGACTCAAGACCTGGCAAAACATGGCAAGCTTAAGGACTCAATTAACTTTCACACAAATTTCAAGCAATTTAACAAAACAATTTTTCCTTCAATGTTCCCCCTTTTAAACAAAGTAATCCCCACATTCATTTATTCCAAACAATTGAGAGTTTCATAATTCAAACAATCATTAATCAAAGCAGGGGATCTAAGTTACACACAAGAGGGAGATCACCAAATCCAAACAACTGCCTTCCTCACAAGGGAAATTTGTGTTTCACTCAATCACTCAATTTTTGTCAGGCTAACATTTTCACTCAATTTTCACTTTTAAGAGCACTTCCCAAAAATTTGATTTTCATCTCTAAATAGTTCCCACAGAAAATATGCAAGCAACATCAAAAGGACTTTTATGGGTTGTAATGGGGCCTGGCTAAGGGTAGGATATACAAAAGAACTAGGCTGAAGACCCTAGGAACTAAGAGAGCATGAAACATTTTTACACTTTGAATTTAACTCAAGTTCCTTTTTCATTTTTCATTTTGCTTTGGGTGGCTACAGCCTTTTTATTCTAATACTTTTTTTTTTTTATTTTTATTGTTTTTCTCTTCTTTTTTTTTCTATTTCTTTTCTATTTTTTTTTCTTCTCTTTTTTTTTCAAATTTTTTTTCTCAATCCCAAACAACATATTACACCTTGCAGTCACCCCAAACTTTAGTTTCTTGCACCCATTCTAAGATTACATGCTCTCCTAATCCTAAGATCGGGCTAACATGGTTTTCCAGATTTTTGGGCTTATAACATTAGGTTATCAAGAATTAAAGGCTAATAGGCTCAATGGGGCTAACTAGGGAACATGCATTAGGAATTGGTTATTTTAGGCCAAGTAGCTATTTACAAAGAAAATGCCTAAATCATTTGAAGCAAACATATAATCATGCAAACCAAAAAGAGATTCAATCAAATTCAGGAAAGTGCAATCAAAAGTGATTTCCACACAATTTAAAACATGTTGGAGGCTCAAAACCTCACCTGGACATTTATGCAATTTGTTTGACAGAGATTCTATCCCTAGTGTGTGCTTCCTATCACCCCAAACTTATCATAAATCATGCCATCATAATAAAATCTCAAAGTTCAGTTTTCAATCATATGGGGATCATTTTTTTTTTTTTTTTTAAAACAAAATTTTTTCAACCTAGGGGGAAACAGTCAACACATAACATGCAATCAATCTATGCAAAAATTAATCAAAACCAATAAACTTGCCACTACTAGACTCAACACACAACTCCTGAGCTTCTCAAATTATTCAAGAGCTTTATTGAAAATAAAACAGAAATAAAGCAAGAAAAAGAAAATTAAAAGAGATAAGGGTTAAGAAAAACTCATTGAAGGGCGGTTCCACCAGGGTCCCACTGCCTGTAGCATAAGTCCCACATGGTAGCCAAAGGACTGAAATTCATTCCAAGCCTCCCTAACTTGCAACTTTGATGCGGAGGTGAGCGCTTGATAACTATGATAACTCCGCCGAGTGCGGCGGACTTCTCACTACCTCTCGGGTCACAGTTGACCTCTCTTTCAACTTTGTCCATAAAATCCTCCCAATAGAATCGGGGCCCAACCTCTTGGACTGGCCATGGTGCAAGATCCAAGGGTGCAAAATCCATCACTAGTGGCTCCTCAGGGGGAAGTGGCAAACAGTTAGTTTTGGTTATCGGTGCTGCTTCAACTTCTGCAAGGTTTTCATCCACTGCACTAACAAAGTTATCACCTGCTATACATGCAGAAATTTCAGCACACACCAAACAAAGGTTAGAGTTAGTACATATATTACAAGAAAATGAATCAGAAAAATCTACAATGTCTGGAAATTCTTCAATTAATTCATCATCCACCCCTCTACTCTCAACATGTGCATCTAAGACCAAAGAGTCTTCTTTATCCTCAAGCACAGTGGAGCAAATGTTCTCCTGATCCATATGGATGCTTTGCTTAACATACCTTTCAAAATAGCAATCTACACACAAAGCATTTCCATCACAATAACAATCATCGTGGGGATTCAACACACAATTCAAGAATGAAGTATATCGATGTCGGACTCATCCTCAGAGGTATTTTCAAGAATAAATTGTGCCTCTGTAGGTTCTTCAATGGGCTGTGGCGCTAGCATTGCAGCTGAGTTGGCGGTAACTTGATCAATTAGAGCCCACAACTTTTGAGATTCAGCTTGGTCCCTCTGTTGGGCTTCAAGATTACTTTCCTCCATTGCCTCCATCCTCTGTTGAAATTCAAGATTGTATGCTTCCGTTTGTGCAGCCATTTGTTGTAGCATTTCTTCCAAACTGAGTTGGGCTAGTGTAGGGTCAGGCTGGTATTGCTGGCTTACCGCCATCCGTTGATTGTTCTCTTCCATTTGTTGTATCATAGAAGCAATCTCATCCAAGGTGCTCTGTGAAGGTTCGGAAGGTGCAGAGGTGGTCACTTGGCTAGGATAGTATGGTGGTGGCTCACTAAAATTAGGATAATACATGCAAGGTGGTTCATAATAAACATTAGGCAAATATCCATACATGTAATTATCCATGGCAATCAAACAACCAGACAAGCAGACAAAACTAACTAGAAATTTTTTTTTTTTTTTTTTTTTTTTAAATTTTTTTTTTCTGCTAATAACAACAAACCAGAGTCCCCGGCAACGGCGCCAATTTTTGACCGCGCTGTCGCCACGCGCCAAAAAGAACGAGCGTTTACAAAATAATGTAGTATAGAGCGACAACTCGGATCGTCTCTCAAGGACTCTTTAGTTGTTGTTATTATTAACAGAAAAAGTTAGAAAAAGTCAGAATTGGGGGTTTTGGATTGAAAACTAAATTAAGAAGCAAAACAGAAAACAGAGCAAGAAAACAGAGCAGTTACCAAATAAGCTAAAACGATTAACCTACTGCTTTTGGTTTCCCAACTATCATCGCTCATGCAACCCTAAGCAAATTCTAATCCCCTCCCCATGTAGCAACAATTCACAAGCGGAACCACTACTACTGAGATATATATCCCTATTCCCGAATTAAGCAAACGGGGTTAAGCCCTTCGTGAACTAAGCGAACACGAAACGAACACACGCGAATTAAGCAAACGCGATTATATATAGGAACATGATATCACCGAGATAAACCAACACAACACAATATACTCCTGAATTAAGCAAACAGAAATATAAAGCATGGTATTGAAAAGAGAAAAGGAAATGAAACAGGATTACAGAAACCTCAAGTCTTAACAGGAACCAATCACAGTAGATTAATCTAGGAGACTAATTCTCCATTACAAAAGGAAAACAAAACATAACTAAAAGAGAAAACAAAAGGCTAACTAAGATTAGCTCAGAAACTAGCCAAAACTGGCTAATTCTGACTCTCCTTCATTTCTGCCTAAGACTGCTTATATACACGTTTCTGGAGTCAGAGTACTCGCGAGGCGAATCACTGCTCGCGAGGCGAATTACATGAAAGGTCTGCAACTCTTTGTCTTCTCGCGAGGCGAGCACATCATTCGCGAGGCGAACTCTTCAGCTTCCAACTGTTACGCCCGTGGCATTCAACACGCCCAAACCGTGATGGCTTCTGATCTTCCAATACTCGCGAGGCGAAGGAATGCTCGCGGGGCGAACGCTTCAACTTCAGAATTGCCACGGCTGTGATCTTCAACACGGGCAAGCCGTGATCATCTCTGACTTTTTCATGGTTGCAATACTCGCGGGGCGAGCGGCTCCAGATTTATTACTTTTTATTTTATTAACCTGAAAAACAGAAAATAAAAGTAAATACTTTATTCAACTCTAAAACAACTAAATTAACATAAAAACAATTTACAGACTCAAAATACTACTTAGGAACAATCAAGTCTAATTTGGGTAAAAATGGTATAAAATAAGCACAAAGCCAAGGTCTTTACTAGTTATAAAACCAGTCAAACAGAGGCTCATCACCACCCCATAAGGATATTTTATAGAGCGATCGGCTAGTTGGAGCGACATTCGTGTATCCTTGAATTCTTTGATCCCCAACCTCTTCATCATAGAGAGGGGCATCAAGTTGATGCTTGCCCCTAGATCACATAATGCCTTCCCTAGAGTCATCCCCCCAATGGTGCATGGTATCGAAAAAGAACCGGGATCCTTCAACTTTGGAGGTAGTTTTCTTTGAAGAATGGCACTACACTCCTCGGTCAAAGCAACCGTTTCCTCATCCACTATTCTCCGCTTCTTGGAGAGAAGATCCTTCATAAACCGGGCATAAGATGGAATTTGTTCCAAGGCTTCCGCAAATGGAATGTTAATTTGAAGTTTGCGAAAGACATCAAGGAATCTGTTGAACTGCTTATCCTGTTGAGGCTTCTTCAATCTTTCAGGATACGGTACCTTCATGTAGGGCGGGAGGTCTTGGGGTTCAACCCACTTCTTCCTTCGGAACTCTTCATCCACAAGCTTCAGCCTTCCCCCTTGCTCTGGTGCCTTGTCACTTGCCAACTCCTCTTTCTCAGGCTGCTCTTCCTCAACATGCGGTTGTACCGGGGCCTTGTCTTCCTGAGAACTAGTTGCACCCCTGTTAGATCCCAACACCTTACCGCTCCTAATTGTTATGGCATTGCATTGGTTCTTAGGGTTGTTCTTGGTATCACCTGGGAAGGTGCCTGGGAGACGCTCATTTAGTTGCCTTGCGAGCTGAGCAACCTGCGTCTCTAGATTGTGAATTGCCGCCCCTGTATGCGTTGCCAACTTGTCAACTGTCGTATTCACCTTCTCTGTATAGATTGCCAACTTGTCAACTGTCGCATTCACCTTCTCAACTGTCGCGCTCATCTTCTCAAAAGCCAACTCCCAAGGCTGCCTTCCACCATCTGTTATTTGCAACTGATTAGGCCCCGGAAGAGCCTGCTGAGTATTGCGCTGCTGGATTCCAATGTTTGGCCTCAGACCCTGTTGAGATTGTTGTTGCCCGGCTAGACCACCACTAGCATTACTCCAAGTGAAACCCGGATGGTCTCTCCTCATATATCCCCTATTCTGATTCTGACTGTAGTCATTCTGTCTGTTCCTCTGATAGTTGTTCTGGGGCACACTGTCATAGAAATTGTGGCATGAGTCCACATGTTCCTGAGAGAAGTTGGACGGACAGCTCCGAGTGTCATGATCTCCATTACAATTTTCACAACCCGGAGGCATTCCCTCGTGTATCGCATTAACCTTCTTGTTCTCTGACAAAGCCGCAACTTGCATCTTCAACAGTATGTTTTGCTCTAGAATGGCTTCCATTGTCGCAGAACTGACTCCACTTGAGGTTTCCCTACCACGGTTGTAATCATTATATGACATCTTTTCCAATAATGCCCATCCATCCTCAGCTGATAAATAGGAAAAAGAGCCGCCAGCTGCGGCATCACAATTCATCTGATAGCGTCCCCTTAACCCGTTAAAGAAATGTTGAACTTTGGAGACCGGGTCAAAGAAAGCTGAAGGACATTTTCTCAAAAGCACATTGTACCTCTCCCAAGCTTCATTAAAAGTTTCATCCTCTGTCTGTCTGAAAGATGTAATGGCTACTCTTGCTTGGGCCGCTTTCTGAGGAGGAAAATACTTAGTTAGGAACTTTTGTGCCATTTGCTCCCAAGATCTGATACTGTTCCTATCCAAGCTGTCAAACCAATCGCGTGCGACATCCCTAAGAGAGAGAGGGAATAGCCGCAAGCGAAACTCATCCTGAGAAACACCTCTTGTCCTCTGCAAGTCACAAGCTTCAAGGAAGTGGGTGATGTGCCTGTGAGGGTCTTGTCTGCCACTCCCATCAAACTGATTCTCATGGATATAGGCTGTGACACATCCTTCCACTCTGAAGGAGTCTGTATTGAGGTTGCCTCTCACGATGGAAGAATCACAATCACCCAAGTTGGGTAGACTGTACTCGAAGAGAGGCTTGTAACGAGGAGGAGGATTTTCTTCGGCCATCCTCTCAAAATCAATTGCTTCAAGCCTTTTTCTTTCTCTGACTTCCTTCCTTAAGTGCTTCTCGGTCTTGGTGATCTCCGAATCAAATAGCAGGTCCTCTTGTGAAAGGGTACCTCGCATACAAAAACACGGCAAGACCAAGTGGAATCAAAGAAGTAGAGAGAAATAATAAATAAATAATAGAAAAATAAAAATAAAAATAAAAATAAAATCAAATTAACCAATTAATCAAATTCCCTAAAAATTAGGAAAATTGGTTGTGCCAATCCCCGGCAACGGCGCCAAAAACTTGTTGAGTCACCGGCAAGTGTACCGGGTCGTCGCAAGTAATAAAATAAACACGGTAAGAATTTACCGAGGTTGAACACAAGGATTGGGCTACCAATTCTACCAATTCGCGAGAAATCCGATACGTTTGGTCAAGTGACAGAAGGTGGTTGAGAGAGAGAAAATAGGATCGAATTCAAATTAACAAATCTAATAAAATATTTAACTAAAAATCTGAAATTAAAATGTCCAAGGTCACAAATCCACCTACCCAATCATGCATAGTACCCAAGTGAAGATGAATTCCTCCCTAAGTTCAATTACAATGTCAACCGGGACCCCCAAATTCTCCTATATCCACTGTCGTGCTCAATAGGACGTATTCGATGATTGGATTAATTACTTACCAGGTCTCATAATCCTAATCATCAAACTCTATTAATTCTTGTTCCCTGTAAGGTTGCACTAATCTCCTACTCACTCTCGTGCAATATTCAATTAGCGATCCCAATTCAAGTTCTAAACGCGAATTGCCGATTAAGCCTTATCAGCGTTAACAAGTCAATCACACATGCATATGATTAACGCAATCAAATCAAAATTGGCAAACATCAATTGAGAAAAGGGTAGAAAAACATACATCACATGAACACTATACCGCCATGGGTGGCTTCATTGATTCCCTGGACGAGGGGATTAGTTCCTCATGCTCATAGACAAACAATCGGACATAACCTCCATAGTAAAATAAGAAAAAGAAGAAGGGAGACGCAGCTCCAAAGAGACAAGAAACTGGCCTAAACGCTACTCTAAACAAGTGGAAAAACTAGGATTCGGATATGGATCCTTTCTTCTGATCTGAAACAGCCTATAAATAGGGATTCTGGTTCTCGCCCGCTCGTGGGGCGAATAAGCTTTCGCGAGGCGAACATTAGTTTTGGCGCGCTTTCAATTTGGATTCTCGCGGGGCGAGAGTGTGTTCGCGGGGTGAGTCTTCAAACCTTAATCTGTCACAGCTGTGACCTTCATCACGGCTAGGCCGTGATGGTCTCTGTCTTCCAGGGTCTTCAGGCTCTCGCGAGGCGAGAAGCCTCTCGCGTGGCGATCCAGAAATGATGACTGTTGCTGTTTTGCTGATCTTCAGGCTCGCGAGGCGAGCATCTACTCGCGGGGCGAGTATCTCCAGAATGGAAATTTCCACTGTTTTCTTGACTCGAAATGCTTCCTTGACTCTTGGAGCTTCACTTCTAACCTGAAACAATAAAAAAAGAACAAAAAGCGTAATTCTACTCATAATAGACTAAAAACTACAAAAATTGCCTAGAACGAGTCAAAGTCCAACTTAGGAACAAAACAAGGCAAATTTGGGCGAAAACGAGAGTGAACTCAAATAATTTGCACAAAAACCACAGTCCATCTAGTTATAAAACTAGATAAGCAAGAGGCTTATCAAATGTCCAATCTTGCTCATAAACTTAAGACGTTAAAGCTTGGGCTGTCTAACGAATTGCACATGCATTTAGCATTTGGTATTCCTTCATGCACAATTCAGCTAGTTTAAGGCAGCTTATAGCAGTTATGAAGATAATTGATATCTTAATGGATTCATTTTATAAGGTGTGCAAGAAAGGAAATAATGAAGTAAGAGAAGACAAATAGTGCTCATTTGGCAAATACCTCTAAAGATAAGGGCAAACAAAAAGGAAAATTAAGGATTAAGATGCTAAGGGCTCATCTTAAAAGAAACAACTAAGGTCACAATTGTTTCTTTTATATGGACATTGTGCATCTAAAGAAGAAATATCCCAAATATCATGTTTGGCATGCCTATAAAGAATTGTCTGAACTTATGAAGGTTAAGTGGTGCTGAAAGATGCATCTATATTGGAATTAAACAAGTCAGTAAAGGATAAGGCTATTGACATTTCAGATTGTTGTTACTGGCTAATATTTGGATTTTAAAGACATTTTGGTTTAGTCATCATTTAGATGAAATTTGGTTTTGGTTTCTTATTGAACAAATCAAGAATAATTTTTTTTCATTTAGAAACGATGGATTCAATTTGTCTTTTAAATTCAAATATTGTTGGTACCAGTTAAGCTATTGACTGTGACGATCTATAATTGCTTGGTATTGAAACCTCTTGTGGTAAAACATTGAGTGAGGAATCATACGGCACTAAGCGTAAAGTTAATAGAAATTAAAATTAAGGACCATTGTGATACAAACATTCAGTGCACATCTCTATAAATAGAGTTGAGCGACTTGAATAAGGGAATCCTAGATTCCATTGGCCTTATACATTTTAATTTTTGTATTAAAAGCATTAAAGTTAAATAGATCAGAACACGGTTATTAAGAATACAATTAAGTCCTAGTAATGACTCTTAAAGATATGATGAGGAGTATGATTAGTCATTCTACCTTACCAGAGTCACTATAGGAGTAACACTAATGATTGCAGCCTAAATATTTGAAGGGAAAAAAAAGAATACATACTTGAAGTGCCGACAAATCACTTTTAAGTATAGGAATATCCAACTAAGGCAAGGCCTTGTAAGCCTCATGAAGGAAATTGGAGTCCCAAACAGTAAGTGACTACCTTATTGGTTACTCGGAAAGTTCAAAGGGGTATTAATTTTTTTTAAAATCCCAAGTTAAAGATACCTTGAGACATGAACTGAATAGTTTTTGAGTATATTGAGTTTGGGGGAGATAAGGTTAAAGACATTATCTTTGAGGAAGAATTGGTTCTAATCCTTGAACCAATTCATATAGTTGCTATTTGTGTAGCAAATTTGGACCCTTGTGAGGATATTGTTGTTATTCTTCCTATTCAAGATAAGGAAATTATTCCTAAAGATCAAACTCAACACCCTCAAGAACCAGAGCATCAAGAGTCATTGCATTTTGCCATGATCCACTAAAGAATGGATGAATACTATTTTGGATAATTATGTAGTATGTCTCCAGGAACATAAGGTAGATGGTGTAATGGAAGATGATTCTATCAACTTCCACCAAACCATATGAAGTTTCAATTCGAAAAAGTGGATTGAAGGAATGAGTACAAGCTCAAGCTAGACAATAAGGTTGAAACTTATCATATTACTTGAAAGTTTCAAAGGGTAATATGGAGAGGTATAAGGCTTGTCCAGTGTCAAAATGCTATACTCAAAAGAAAGGATTGATTGTAAAGAGACCTTCTTTTCAGTACCAATGAAGGACTCTTTTAGGACAATCATGACTCTCGTTGCTCATTATAATTTGGAGCTTCATAAGATGGATGTCAAGACGGTGTTTCTCAATGGCCACATTGATGAAACAGATGTATATAGTGCAACTGTAAAACCTTGAGTCAACAGACCTAGAGAAGGTGGTTTGCAAACTGACAGAATCTATCTATGGGCTAAAGAAGGTGTCTCATTAGTGATACCACAGGTCCCATCAGGTGATTGTCTCATTTAGTTTTGAGATAAATATCGTGGACAACTGTGGGTTCACAATTTCAGTGGGAGCAAATTTATACTCTTGGTGTTATATGTTGACATTTTACTAGCCAGCAGGGATATAGGCTCATTGCACGAAACCAAGAAATTTCTAACGAATTTTTTTTTTCCGAGATGAAAGATCCTGGGGACGCCTCTTTTGTCTTAGGAATTCAGGTAATTAGAGATCACTCTCGAGGTATCCATGGATTATCACAAAAGAGCTATATCGATACAGTTTTGGATAGGTTCAACATGAGAGATAGTAAACCAGGGAATATCCCTATAACTACAGGAGACTATTTTAGTCTCAATTAATACCCAAAAGGAAATCTGGAATTCGGGAAATACAGAAGATTCCCTATGCTTCAGCTGTGGGAAATCTGATGTATGCTCAGTTTTGTACGCATCCGAGCATAGCGTACATAATGCTGTGTAAGACAGATACTGGAGCAATCCAGAAAAGGATCATTAGAAAGCAGTCAAAATGATCACAAGGTACTTAAAGAGAACAAAATAATATATGTTCATGGATCGCAGATCTGATAGTTTAGAGATCATAAGGTATTCTGACTCCGATCTTGTTGGGTGCCAAGATAGAAGGCATCCAACCTCAGGATATGACTGAAGAATTTTGTCATTGGGCTACGTATAATAAAGGAATTGAAAGACCACTCAAGTTATATTGTGACAATAAGCCAGTTGTGTTGTACTCCAATAACAACAGGAGTTTAATGAAGTCGAAGGTTATCGACATCAAGTTTCCAATTATCTATAGAACATACAGGAACAAACTTTATGCAAGCTAACCCACTAGCCAAAGGCTTGACACCTAAGGTCTTTCATGAGCATGTTGCTCACATGGGTGTAGGTTTTGAGGTTGCCTTAGATTAGTGGAAGTTTTCCTTTTGTTATTTTTGTTCTATGTTCTATGTTTTGGATTTGGAAAAGACTTTATGTTATGATTGATTTTCTACAGAAATAAAGTTTATGAGGTTATTATTATTATAACTATCTTGATTTTTGGTTATGTGCAAGTATTTAATTTGCACCTAAGGAACTTCGGTATCATCTCACTAAAGACTTAAGTTGGACCAGTTGGAAATAGGCATGATTTAGAGATCACATTGCATGAAATTTCCATGCCACTCATCCATATCAATCTATGTCATCAAGTACATTGATATGGTGGTCATCAGGGTTTAGTCACAATATACGTTAGCGACAACAGCCGCGGTAGTCCCATCATTGATGTATGAGGTGAACCAGATTGTAAAGGGGAAGTCTGAGGATAAATAGCATTCGGATGCGCGCCTAAGGAATTATGATATAATTATTACGATATGTTGCCCAAGTGGGAGATTGTTGGAATATTTTATTCCAATATCATAGTGTGGGCAGATATCGGTAATTAATTATATTAGCTATTTATCTCTTAGGTACCTTAATTGATATGTGATCAAATTAAGAGATAAGGCCCATCAGATTTCTAATTTGATAATTGATATTATCATTAATTATCTGATATTAGCAAAATATAAGTGGATGTCATTGATAACCAATTTCGGAATAATGGGAACCCTAATTGGTCATCACCCTACATATAGGCTATGATCCCCAATACATCGGACACAACGCACACCGCCTCTTCTCTCCATCTGAAGAGCGACTAAGGCATAAGTAGTCCGGGTTGAGGAAGAACCACAAGCCAACGGGTGTTCATTACCCGTCTCTATCTTTCTCTTTCCCTCTTCGTGTTTCAGATCCTAAGACTATCAAGCTTTGTTTGTTCGTGATTGATTGCCGTAGATATTCCGCAACAGTTGGTGATCAAATCTAGTACTCTTGAAGAACGCTTAAGATCAGGAACACAATATGGATCCAGGTATTTATTCAAGTCTATAAATCCTTAATAATCTGGCATGATGTAGATCATAGGCTTTGTGGTGTTTTGCTCTAGGATGTATGCATCTAGTTATGTATGCTTTAAAGAATAAAGAAAATAAAGAATCAAGAACTAAAGGATTAATACCAACACAGACCACACCTCTGTCTCAGCCCCTATTCTCCTGTCGCCGCCTCTCTCACCCTCAACTTACCGCCGGTTTCTTTTTTTCATAAACGAAATCATCCTCTTATTTCTTCTTTCATCATCATCATCACCATGAAGCTTAGCCCCACCGCATCTCCTCAACCACCACCACCACATCCTCCACCCCATCTTGAACTTCAATTCATGCAGATGCCAGTTTAGTTTCTTCGATGCTTCTCTTCACTCTCGAATGGTTTTGCTGAACGCACCATCATCATCTCGAATTGTATCTGCAACTACCACCACTCACCTCCATCATAATACGGTGCCATTTTTCTCGTGGCAAACCCTTTCTATTAAAATGGCTTTCTCAACTCGTCTCATGTCTTCACAAGGCCTCTCTCCTCTTTGTGGAGACACACCCTTCTCCCCCTTCGTTCTTTCTTTTTCTTCTCCCAAACCATACACGTTCCAATAATTGTGAACTCTGATGAGCTAATGGTATGTATTTGTTTGTGACTGTGATTGTGTGCAGGGCATGGGTGACTTCTTGAATGAAATAGCAACAATGAATTGATGACTCAAATAACACCCAATGTAAGCTGAGCCCCTGCTTATTTCATTGCAATATATCTTTGTTAAATTATTGGTTAGTTGGTACAAAAAAAGTTTTGTCAAATACTACGTTGTAATAGCTTAATGGGTATCACACGGGTCCGTCTTCAATGCACCCCGTAAAACGGGGTGTAATTTGCTCTACCGTGTTGGATTAGATTGTGACCGTTGGATTGACCCCTCTATGTAGGCACTGACTACCAGTTACCTGTTGAGCTGGTTATTTGCGAATTTAATAATATTTTGCAACTTAATCCTTTAACTTTCAAATATTTATTTAAGAACCCTTGATTAAAAAATGGAATTAATATATTTTTAAAAAAATTCAAAATTCAAAATGAAAATATTTTTTTTGAATTTTTGTTTATATTTTAAATTTTTTAAAATTTTAATAATATGAATTTTATTTTTTAACCTTTTGCTTAATTTTTTGTTTTCTTTTCATTTTTAAAAGTTTTAAATATTTTTTAATCAAAATACCCCAATCCCACCATCTTCTTCTGCCCCACCCAGGGTTTTGATGAACCCTAATCAGAATACCCAACAGCAACAACGACGCGGCGAAGAAGGAGACGTGCGTGGTGGAGGGCGGCACATCGATCGCCGTCATTTCTCTGTATATTGACCTTTGTGTTTCGTACGGAGCAAACGGTGGAGGCGTGCTGGTTTTGTTGCAGATCCGAGACTCGAGCCTCGCGGTGGCGACGACGGACTTGCGATAGTAAGAGGGAGCAGCTCGGTGCCACGGTGGTGGTGGCACCCTGTCGTGGTTGTGGGGACGTGACTATGACCGGAGTGGAAGGCGTGGTGTCGGATCTGCGTGCGTATGGGTGCTGGGTTCAGTGGACGCGGCGACGAGTGCCGATGATGACGGAGGTGTACAGGTTCTGGGTCCAGTGACTTTCTCTCTTTATGGTTCTTCAAGTTGCTAAGAAATTTCTCTATTGCCCTCTCTTCTCTATATGTTGTTGTATTGTTCTCCTCCCCATCTCCAGAATTCGCGATTGGTGAAGAAGAAAGTGACATGATTTAGGACAAAGTGTTATCATAAATGCCTCAAGGACCATTTAGCAAATATTTGAAACTTTAAGGATTACGTATTAAGTAACATTTTTGACCTGTCAACTTATTACCACCAGTCAAAAAGTGGGGGTGTAAATTATACCCCATTCATTTTTGGTGTACAGTAGAAGCACCCGTACTAGACAGATACAAACTGGATCCGGATTGTCACGAGTCTCTATATTTTTTTGGGCCCAAGCGACGTTCGTATTTTTATTATTATTGGTCAAAAGCTAAAGTAGGCTTTCTTTACGTGTCTAGTGTAATTTGATGGCAAAATTACAGGTATAGTGTACATTTGAAAAAAAAACTACCAAAATAGAGTAAGGTCGCGTTTAGGTAAACAACTTAACTAAGCACTTATCGCATAAGGTCTTATTGCACGAGAGCTTATGTCATAAACGCTTAAACTCGCTAAGTTATGTGCGTTTGGATGCACACTTCGAAAAGCATTTATACAATATTAAGGTGTTTGGATACATTACTATATAAGTGTTAAGTCTCTAAAATGTCTGATGTGCATTTCCCTAGGTTTTGATGAGAACTAAACATTGGTTAATGATTTAATTAACCTTCATATTGGTTGCTAAGCTATCTATCGAGTGTGCAGATTAAGTAATAGAATCATACGTCCATCGCAAATGTTTGAAGATTGAAGCTCACGTCCACCGCAAATGTTTGAAGCGCACATCCAAAATGCAAGAGAAAGAAACTTGCGTCCACTAAAGTGATGAAAGCCAGCGTCTACTAACGTGGCATTTGGAGCACGTCCATTAAAGTATCAGAATAGTGCGTCCATTAAAGTATCAGAATAGCGCGTCCATTAAAGTATCAGAACAGCACGTCCATCAAAGTATCATAATAGTGCACCCATTAAGGTATCAAAATGGCTCGTCCAATGACGTGGCAATTGGAGCTCGTCCATTAAGGTCAGAATGTATCCGTCCACTGAAGTGCAAAAGACTCTCGTCCACCAGAGTAACTGAGACTCTCGTCCACCAGACTAACTGAGACTCTCGTCTAGTAAAGTAACTAAGACTCTCGTCCACCAGAGTAACTGAGACTCTCGTCCACCAGACTAACTGAGTCTCTCGTCCAGTAAAGTAACTAAGACTCTCGTCTAGTAAAATAACAGAGGCTCTCGTCCACTGAAGTGTAAAAGGCTCTCGTCCACTAAAGTAACAAAATTACTCGTCCACTAAAGGTGATAGAAGCGCTCGTCCACACTAGTCTTTGGACTTGCTGAGTTCTTAATATGGAGCTCGTCTACTAGCCAGAATGAAAACTCAAATGGCTAGATAGACGTGATTATTTTCAAGATGGAAACACTTATCTTATGAACGCGAATTCTATAAGGATTATCAGAATCTTATTTCAAGAACCAGAAAGAGACTTGAAACCCTCTCTCCTACTCAGTTCACGATTATCAAGAAAAGTCAGAAGTTACTCTCTCAAGCAACCTTGGATAATCAGAACCAAAGATCAGTTAAAGTATGCTTCCAACATGCTTTATTCCCTAGTACCTCTGGTCCTTACACGAAAAGAGAAGTGTACTCAGTAAAGTACAAAAAGCTCTCTACACAACTCTGATATGGCAGTAGCACGATGAATAAAGTCATGATCCTTCATGTTAGAATAAAACCAATGATTCTATTGCATTAATGACTACCCAGAATGACTCTATTGCATTAATGGCTGCCCAGAACGACTCTATTGCATTTAATGAAGTTCTGCTTGAAGCCAACATCTGAGGGGATGTCTCTAACGGATTCTAAATGCTTGAAGACCATAAATACAGAAGTCATTGAAGATGAAGAAGAAGAGAATACACATTGCATTAAAATGCCATTACTCTGAGCATTTATTTCTTCATTCTTTTATTCTGTATTCTTCAATCATTTTGAAGTTATTACGCAGACTTTCCTGAGCCTTACATTTAAACCACTCTCTGAGTGTTAGTGAAAGATCTGCCTGTGAGAAATTGTATTTATTACAAACCCTATCTCTCAAACAAACCAGAGTGAGCCTGAAGAGGCTAGGTGTGAAAATAATACTTGTCTTGAGCCTGAAAAGGCTAGGTGTGCAAATAATACTTGTCTTGAGCCTGAAGAGGCTAGGTGTGCAAATAATACTTGAGTCTGTAACCTTATCAGTTATAGTGGATAAATCTTGGTGCTGCCAAGGACTGGACGTAGCTCTTTGTTTTGAAGAGTGAACCAGGATAAATAACCGTGTCAATCTCTCTTCCATCAAACTCTTTAATTGCCTTAGTTTTCTTACGTCTATCAAGTGGCGTGCTTGCAAAAGTCACCTGTCCATCCTGTATTCTTCCACTCGTCCAAATCTAGCCTTTTTGTTTGCGAAAAGATTTCAACTTTGCTTAAATTCTGATAAACACAATTCAACCCCCCTTCTCGTGTTTATACTTGTCTATTTCAATAAGCACTTATAAATATTTTAAAATTAAAAAAAATATTGTCTTATTCAATTACACTAAAAATGTAAATAATGTTAATCTCAAAACACATATCATGTAAATAATGACAAATTTTTTTATCATGAACCTTTTTTTATGTTAATGTTGAAAAATATATCAGTAGCAATCATTTCGAGGTATATACAATCATAAGCATTTTGAGTTATGAAAATTATTTACTAGACATATGTTTCATTTTGATAGAAAATAGAATATTGTTTCATAAAAATTTAAAAAAAAAGTTGCATTAGTAAAAACATGATAATTAAACTAGATAATTGTAGGCATCTGGTTTCTAATAGTGTCTCTGACTTGCTCCATTTGCCTAACACTTTGTTGATTTGGTTCCTCCCATGTGACTTCTTCAGGTGTAGTTTCATGTACATCGATATTATACTCTAATTCAACATTCTCGTCAAATAAAAGAAATTCTTCATCACCTATGTCATTCCTTCTTATGAAGTTGTGCAAAGCCATACAAGCAACAATTATGTGAGTCGCGGTTTTCAATGGGAAAGGAGGCATGTTGCCTAGTATCTTCCATCTAGCTTTGCAACACCCAAATGATCGTCGACCGTTCTTCGGAGGCTAGAATGTAAATAATTGAACACTTCATTTCATCCTCTAGCACTCGGCCCTATTCTAAAATGAGGGAGATGATACCTAGTGGTTTTGTACCTTTCTAATGGAGGAAATGGTGCACGCTTCGGTGGTCGACGGCGACGCACGGACGGTAGGCGGCGATGGCGGTCGCAGTTCCTCTCTTTGGGTCGCACGAAGAAGAAGGGTTTGGGCCTCACTTTGGGTCCAGACTGATCGAAGAAGAAGAAGGGACAGGAACAAAAGAATGGAGAAATGTGAAGAAAAAAAGAAAGAAAAAAAAAGAAGGGGTCAGTGAGTGTCGATCAGTGAAAAACACGGAGCATGTGCCGCACAAGCTCTTTTTAGAAAAACCCATAAGCTTCTCCCAGTAACTTATGAAAATGAGCCCAAAACTCCTTATGGGATGACATAAGATTTTTTTAAAAGCTCTACCAAACATACTGCATAAGAGCTTATGTCATAAGATAAGTTAAAATGAGCTAAAATAAGCTCTTCCAAACACCACCTAAGTCGTGAATGAGAAATACTGCTTATCAGAGCAAGTCGTAGGCCTCAGCCACGACTTATTTTTATATTCAGTCGTCGAAAATAAATTCTCAAATCATTGAAAGTCATATACAAGGTTCACAACTTGAATTTTTTTATACTTTTTATAAGTCGTGACAATGATGTACGACTTTTACATTTTTTTTATAATTTTTTAAATAAATTTTTGCTTTATTTTGCTAAATCATGCATGTGATATATTTTTTATTTTTTATTTATTTTCCATTTTTCAATTAAAAATAAGTTTAATTGATAAATTAATTAATTTTGAGGTGAATTTTTTATTTACCTTTGTGATATTGGAAATGTTAGCTCACGGTTGCACCATGGTGCAATGAACAACATATGGTACAATACTCATGATTAAAACAATAGTATGCATCCACCTATGTCATCGTTGTTTGTTCATATCCTGCTCATGACTTCATGATATATGTTCCAGATATGTACAAGTTGCAAGTGTGTCACAATCCAGAAATGTGGAGAGATCCACGGGGTTGTCCTAAATCTACACACATTTGTACTGAGATAAACCTCAAGGAAAAGTGTCACAAAAAAAGATGTGGATTGTGGCTAAATTTTTTAATTCAGTGTACTTTTGTTATAATTTGTAGTAAATTGCTAATAAATTTAAATTAATGTTTTTTTATTTGTATTATTAAGTTTTTTTATCTATTAATTAACATAACAATTAACTTAATTAAAATAATTAACCATAAATATTAATGAATTAATCAAACCATTTTTTAATTAAAAAAATAAAGAAACAAATAAAAAATCAAAATGTATATCTCATAAGTGACTTAGAAAAAAGTTATAATTTTTTTTTATAAAAGTCGTATATCTTGGTAACGACTTGTCAAAAAGCATAAAAAAATTTAAAAAATTAAAGTTGTAGATCTTGCATACGACTTTCAACTATTTGATTTTTTGTGTGTCATTGATTATAAAAATGAGTTGTGACTGAGACATACGACTTGCTCAAATAATTCGTATATCTCATACACGATTTATTTTATTTTGATAATTTTTTTCAAACGTGTACCATATCTATAATTTTACAATCAAATTACACGAGACACGTAGTTTCATGTTTTATGTACACCAATAATTAATTAACAAATAAATATAACCACCGGATGATGGAAGGAATTTAAGGCAGCTAGAGTGCGCACACAATAATTTTTAAATTGAATTTAAGAAGACCAGCTTCTTGGATTGAAGCTAGAGATTTAGGCACATGAATAAGGTCTACCTGCATGGCATGGATAATTCACTGAAAGCATAATTTCATGATTGAATAAACAACTTCTTATTTAAACATTTACACATTTAACTGACATTTCTCTTATATGATATTATTTGGTTGAAATATCATTTTGGTCCCTTAATTTATTTTTTAGATTCAATTTGATCCCTTAATTTTTAAAAGGTTCAATTTGATCTCTTAAGTTGTATCTATTGACCCAAGTTAGTCTTCTCCGTTAATGAGTCAGTAACGGTGTTAATTTTTTGAGGATCGGGTTGAAACACGTTAACAATTTAAAGGATCAGTTTGAATCTTGTTAACAATTTAAATGACCAATTTGAAACATGTTAATAATTTAAAGGACTCATTTGAAACTTATTTAAAATATAAGGGGCCAAATTGAAACTCATTTAACATTGTTACTGATTTTACTGACGGAAAAGACTAATTTGGGTCAATAGAGACAAATTAAGGGACCATTTTTTTTTAAGCAAGGTGACAAGTCACCATAAATTTATTAATAAAATAAAAAAGAAAACAAGAACATGGGAGACAAAAACCAAAACCCATGCAAAATAAACGGGAATCAAGCATACCTAGAATTAGGTTTTTTATTCTCTCAGGTTATACTTCTTCTGAGATTTGGACCTAACCACCATGTAACCACATTCAGCAACATTATCATTATTCTACTCTCATTCCTTAGAAGTACTTGCATCTTTTTGCTTTTCCAACCAAGCAGATAAAACATTAAAATCATTCTGAACAATAGTTGGAAAAACGCTAAGATCTTGAACATAAACTGGACTTGAATTATTCTCAGGAGTCTCAAGATTCTTACCACTAACTGTTAAATCACAGGTAGCCTTGGAATGCATGGACACTGGAGTCGGAGTACCCTTCGAACTAATTGTTAAATCACCGGTAGCTATGGAATGCTCGGGCACCGGAGTATCCTTAACTATAGAGTCAACATTAATTGCAGTAGAAGTTGAGATCTTCTCTGTAGAGCCATTGACATCATTTGTTGCAACCGAAGATGAGTTATGTGGAATGGAATTTGAGACATGATCAGGGGATAAAGGTTCCTCGTATACTGTCTCAACCGATTCACTATCACTCTAGTTTTCGCCCCGTGATGTATCATTCTACCCATTATTTTCATCTGGTTTTTGCTCTGGAACCTTAGGGACATAAGCTAGCTTAGTCTTCTGCACCAAAGGCGGATCATTTTGCACCACGTTCTCCTTGGCAATTTGTTTACAAGTCTTAACCAAATGCCCAATTGAATTACATTGAGAACAGAAAGGAGGAAGCTTCTCATATTCAACACCAACAGAAAATGCAAAACCTTCACGTTCAACCATAATCTCCTTAAGCAATTTTCGTGCTAGATCAACATCCACTAAAACTCGAGCATAGTGACCATATGCCCTAGTACGAGTAGCTTCATCCAAACTTATTGGAGTACCTAAACCGCTTGTAATTTCAAATAATAATTTCGAGCGCCAATATTCCCGTAGCAGGTCATAAATTCTAATCCACCATTGAGCATGATATTGTCTCAGCCACAACTCATTTTTATAATCAATGACACACAAAAAATCAAATAGTTGAAAGTCGTATGCAAGATCTACAACTTTAATTTTTTAAATTTTTTTATGCTTTTTGACAAGTCGTTACCAAGATATACGACTTTTATAAAAAAAAATTATAACTTTTTTCTAAGTCACTTATGAGATATACATTTTGATTTTTTATTTGTTTCTTTATTTTTTTAATTAAAAAATGGTTTGATTAATTCATTAATATTTATGGTTAATTATTTTAATTAAGTTAATTGTTATGTTAATTAATAGATAAAAAAACATTAATTTAAATTTATTAGCAATTTACTACAAATTATAACAAAAGTACACTGAATTAAAAAATTTAGGCACAATCCACATCTTTTTTGGTGACACTTCCTCGAGGTTTATCTCAGTACAAATGTGTGTAGATTTAGGACAACCCCGTGGATCTCTCCACATTTCTGGATTGTGACACACTTGCAACTTGTACATATCTGGCACATATATCATGAAGTCATGAGCAGGATATGAACAAACAACGATGACATAGGTGGATGCATACTGTTGTTTTAATCATGAGTATTGTACCGTATGTTGTTCATTGCACCATGGTGCAATCGTGAGCTAACATTTCCAATAGCACAAAGGTAAATAAAAAATTCACCTCAAAATTAATTAATTTATCAATTAAACTTATTTTTAATTGAAAAAGGGAAAAAAAATAAAAAAAAATAAAAAATATATCACATGCATGATTTAGCAAAATAAAGCAAAAAGTTATTAAAAAAATTAAAATAAAAAATGTAAAAGTCGTACATCATTGTCACGACTTATAAAAAGTATAAAAAAATTCAAGTTGTGAACCTTGTATATGACTTTCAATGATTTGAGAATTTATTTTCGACGACTGAATATAAAAATAAGTCGTGGCTGAGGCCTACGACTTGCTCTGATAAGCAGTATTTCTCATTCACGACTTAGGTGGTGTTTGGAAGAGCTTATTTTAGCTCATTTTAACTTATCTTATGACATAAGCTCTTATGCCGTATGTTTGGTAGAGCTTTTAAAAAAATCTTATGTCATCCCATAAGGAGTTTTGGGCTCATTTTCATAAGTTACTGGGAGAAGCTTATGGGTTTTTCTAAAAAGAGCTTGTGTTGCACATGCTCCGTGTTTTTCACTGATTGACACTCACTGACCCCTTCTTTCTTTTTTCTTTCTTTTTTTCTTCACATTTCTCCATTCTTTTGTTCCTGTCCCTTCTTCTTCTTCGATCAGTCTGGACCCAAAGTGAGGCCCAAACCCTTCTTCTTCGTGCGACCCAAAGAGAGGAACTGCGACCGCCGCCGCCACCTACCGTCCGTGCGTCGCCGTCGACCACCGAAGCGTGCACCATTTCCTCCATTAGAAAGGTACAAAACCACTAGGTATCATCTCCCTCATTTTAGAATAGGGCCGAGTGCTAGAGGATGAAATGAAGTGTTCAATTATTTACATTCTAGCCTCCGAAGCATGGTCGACGATCATTTGGGTGTTGCAAAGCTAGATGGAAGATACTAGGCAACATGCCTCCTTTCCCATTGAAAACCGCGACTCACATAATTGTTGCTTGTATGGCTTGGCACAACTTCATAAGAAGGAATGACATAGGTGATGAAGAATTTCTTTTATTTGACGAGAATGTTGAATTAGAGTATAATATCGATGTACATGAAACTACACCTGAAGAAGTCACATGGGAGGAACCAAATCAACAAAGTGTTAGGCAAATGGAGCAAGTCAGAGACACTATTAGAAACCAGATGCCTACAATTATCTAGTTTAATTATCATGTTTTTACTAATGCAACTTTTTTTTTAATTTTTATGAAACAATATTCTATTTTCTATCAAAATGAAACAGATGTCTAGTAAATAATTTTCATAACTCAAAATGCTTATGATTGTATATACCTCAAAATGATTGCTACTGATATATTTTTCAACATTAACATAAAGAAAAGGTTCATGATAAAAAAATTTGTCATTATTTACATGATATGTGTTTTGAGATTAACATTATTTACATTTTTAGTGTAATTGAATAAGACAATATTTTTTTTAATTTTAAAATATTTATAAGTGCTTATTGAAATAGACAAGTATAAACACGAGAAGGGGGGTTGAATTGTGTTTATCAGAATTTAAGCAAAGTTGAAATCTTTTCGCAAACAAAAAGGCTAGATTTGGACGAGTGGAAGAATACAGGATGGACAGGTGACTTTTGCAAGCACGCCACTTGATAGACGTAAGAAAACTAAGGCAATTAAAGAGTTTGATGGAAGAGAGATTGACACGGTTATTTATCCTGGTTCACTCTTCAAAACAAAGAGCTACGTCCAGTCCTTGGCAGCACCAAGATTTATCCACTATAACTGATAAGGTTACAGACTCAAGTATTATTTGCACACCTAGCCTCTTCAGGCTCAAGACAAGTATTATTTGCACACCTAGCCTTTTCAGGCTCAAGACAAGTATTATTTTCACACCTAGCCTCTTCAGGCTCACTCTGGTTTGTTTGAGAGATAGGGTTTGTAATAAATACAATTTCTCACAGGCAGATCTTTCACTAACACTCAGAGAGTGGTTTAAATGTAAGGCTCAGGAAAGTCTGCGTAATAACTTCAAAATGATTGAAGAATACAGAATAAAAGAATGAAGAAATAAATGCTCAGAGTAATGGCATTTTAATGCAATGTGTATTCTCTTCTTCTTCATCTTCAATGACTTCTGTATTTATGGTCTTTAAGCATTTAGAATCCGTTAGAGACATCCCCTCAGATGTTGGCTTCAAGCAGAACTTCATTAAATGCAATAGAGTCGTTTTGGGCAGCCATTAATGCAATAGAGTCGTTCTGGGTAGTCATTAATGCAATAGAGTCATTGGTTGTATTCTAACATGAAGGATCATGGCTTTATTCATCGTGCTACAGCCATATCAGAGTTGTGTAGAGAGCTTTTTGTACTTTACTGAGTACACTTCTCTTTTCGTGTAAGGACCAGAGGTACTAGGGAATAAAGCATGTTGGAAGCATACTTTAACTGATCTTTGGTTCTGATTATCCAAGGTTGCTTGAGAGAGTAACTTCTGACTTTTCTTGATAATCGTGAACTGAGTAGGAGAGAGGGTTTCAAGTCTCTTTCTGGTTCTTGAAATAAGATTCTGATAATCCTTATAGAATTCGCGTTATAAGATAAGTGCTTCCATCTTGAAAATAATCACGTCTATCTAGCCATTTGAGTTTTCATTCTGGCTAGTAGACGAGCTCCATATTAAGGACTCAGCAAGTCCAAAGACTAGTGTGGACGAGCGCTTCTGTCACCTTTAGTGGACGAGCACTTTTGTTACACTTCAGTGGACGAGAGCCTTTTACACTTCAGTGGACGAGAGCCTCTGTTATTTTACTGGACGAGAGTCTTAGTTACTTTACTGGACGAGAGTCTCAGTTAGTCTGGTGGACGAGAGTCTCAGTTACTTTACTGGACGAGAGTCTCAGTTAGTCTGGTGGACGAGAGTCTCAGTTACTCTGGTGGACGAGAGTCTTAGTTACTTTACTGGATGAGGGTCTCAGTTAGTCTGGAGGACGAGAGTCTCAGTTACACTGCTGGACGAGAGTCTTTTGCATTTCAGTGGACGGATACATTCTGACCTTAATGGACGAGCTCCAATTGCCACGTCATTGGACGAGCCATTCTGACTTTAATGGATGAGCTCCAATTGCCACGTCATTGGACGAGCCATTTTGATACCTTAATGGACGCGCTATTCTGATACTTTGATGGACGCGCTATTCTAATACTTTAATGGACGCGCTATTCTGATACTTTAATGGACGCGCTATTCTGATACTTTAATGGACGCGCTCCAAATGCCACGTTAGTAGACGCTGGCTTTCATCACTTTAGTGGACGCAAGTTTCTTTCTCTTGTGTTTTGGATGTGCGCTTCAAACATTTCCGATGGACGTGAGCTTCAATCTTCAAACATTTGCAATGGACGTATGATTCTATTACTTAATCTGCACACTCGATAGATAGGTTAGCAACCAATATGAAGGTTAATTAAATCATTAACCAATGTTTAGTTCTCATCAAAACCTAGGTAAATGCACATCAGACATTTTAGAGACTTAACACTTATATAGTAATGTATCCAAACACCTTAATATTGTATAAATGTTTTTCGAAGTGTGCATCCAAACGCACATAACTTAGTGAGTTTAAGCGCTTATGACATAAGCTCTCATGCAATAAGGCCTTATGCGATAAGTTCTTAGTCAAGTTGTTTACCCAAACGCGACCTTACTCAATTTTGGTAGTTTTTTTTTCTTCAAATGTACACTATACTTGTAATTTTGTAATAAATTACACTAGACACGTAAAGAAAGCCTACTTTAGCTTTTGACCAATAATAATAAAAATACGAACATCGCTTGGGCCCAAAAAAATATAGAGACTCGTGACAATCCGGATCCAGTTTGTATCTGTCTAGTACGGGTGCTTCTACTGTACACCAAAAATGAATGGGGTATAATTTACACCCCCACTTTTTGACTGGTGGTAATAAGTTGACAGGTCAAAAATGTTACTTAATACGTAATCCTTAAAGTTTCAAATATTTGCTAAATGGTCCTTGAGGCATTTATGATAACACTTTGTCCTAAATCATGTCACTTTCTTCTTCACCAATCGCGAATTCTGGAGATGGGGAGGAGAACAATACAACAACATATAGAGAAGAGAGGGCAATAGAGAAATTTCTTAGCAACTTGAAGAACCATAAAGAGAGAAAGTCACTGGACCCAGAACCTGTACACCTCCGTCATCATCGGCACTCGTCGCCGCGTCCACTGAACCCAGCACCCATACGCACGCAGATCCGACACCACGTCTTCCACTCCGGTCATAGTCACGTCCCCACAACCACGACAGGGTGCCACCACCACCGTGGCACCGAGCTGCTCCCTCTTACTATCGCAAGTCCGTCGTCGCCACCGCGAGGCTCGAGTCTCGGATCTGCAACAAAACCAGCACGCCTCCACCGTTTGCTCCGTACGAAACACAAAGGTCAATATACAGAGAAATGACGGCGATCGATGTGCCGCCCTCCACCACGCACGTCTCCTTCTTCGCCGCGTCGTTGTTGCTGTTGGGTATTCTGATTAGGGTTCATCAAAACCCTGGGTGGGGCAGAAGAAGATGGTGGGATTGGGGTATTTTGATTAAAAAATATTTAAAACTTTTAAAAATGAAAAGAAAACAAAAAATTAAGCAAAAGGTTAAAAAATAAAATTCATATTATTAAAATTTTAAAAAATTTAAAATATAAACAAAAATTCAAAAAAAAAAAAATTTCATTTTGAATTTTGATTTTTTTTAAAATATATTAATTCCATTTTTTAATCAAGGGTTCTTAAATAAATATTTGAAAGTTAAAGGATTAAGCTGCAAAATATTATTAAATTCGCAAATAACCAGCTCAACAGGTAACTGGTAGTCAGTGCCTACATAGAGGGGTCAATCCAACGGTCACAATTTAATCCAACACGGTGGAGCAAATTACACCCCGTTTTACGGGGTGCATTGAAGACGGACCCGTGTGATACCCATTAAGCTATTACAACGTAGTATTTGACAAAACCTTTTTTGTACCAACTAACCAATAATTTAACAAATATATATTCCAATGAAATAAGCAGGGGCTCAGCTTACATTGGGTGTTGTTTGAGTCATCAATTCATTGTTGCTATTTCATTCAAGAAGTCACCCATGACCTGCACACAATCACAGTCACAAACAAATACATACCATTAGCTCATCAGAGTTCACAATTATTGGAACGTGTATGGTTTGGGAGAAGAAAAAGAAAGAACGAAGGGGGAGAAGGGTGTGTCTCCACGAAGAGGAGAGAGGCCTTGTGAAGACATGGAGACGAGTTGAGAAAGCCATTTTAATAGAAAGGGTTTACCATGAGAAAAATGGCGCCGTATTATGATGGAGGTGAGTGGTGGTAGTTGCAGTTGCAGTTCGAGATGATGATGGTGAGTTCAGCAAAACCATTCGAGAGTGAAGAGAAGCATCGAAGAAACCAAACTGGCATCTGCATGAATTGAAGTTCAAGATGGGGTGGAGGATGTGGTGGTGGTGGTTGAGGAGATGCGGTGGGGCTAATCTTCATGGTGATGATGATGATGAAAGAAGAAATAAGAGGATGATTTCGTTTATGAAAAAAAGAAACCGGCGGCGAGTTGAGGGTGAGAGAGGCGGCGACAGGAGGATAGTGGCTGAGACAGAGGTGTGGTCTGTGTTGGTATTAATCCTTTAGTTCTTGATTCTTTATTTTCTTTATTCTTTAAAGCATACATAACTAGATGCATACATCCTAGAGCAAAACTGATGAGTGTGATTTCACCTCATTCTCCATGTACATTTCTGCATGCATTTGCATATAGTTAGGCCATTTTAGTTTGATTTTGTTTAGTTTTTCCTTTGGAACGGATAAGGTGGTCTTGTGTGTTGTTTTGCAGGAATTCATGATTAAATGCCCAAGAATTAGCCATGTTGAAGCTGGGATGATTTAGAGCCTTAAAAGTGAAGAAAATAAGCCAAACAGAGCCCATCACGGCCTAGCCGTGATGCCCATCAAGGCCATGATTGAGCAAAACTGAAAAGGCAGAAAGGCTGAAGTCAGAGTCTGTCACGGCCTAGCCGTGATGTACATCATGGCCGTGACCCAAAACCACCACAAATCAGAATCCATCACGGCTTGGCCGTGATGGAGATCACGGCCATGAAATAGAGGCTCGCGACGCGAGCATGGGCTCGCCACGCGAGAGACTGAAAAATGCCAGAAGTGCCAGAAACAGAATCCGTCACGGTCTGGCCGTGATGGATGTCACGGCCGTGACGGGCCACGAGTTATAAAAGAACCTGCTGGCGAAACGAAGGGCATTCGGAAAACCCTAAAAATACACTCTTGTTCTTTGTGGCTCTTTGTGCAACCTTCCATGGAGCTCCTTCCTTCCTTCATCTCTGTATCATTTCTTTTGTCTTTGTCTTTGATTATGTGTAGCTAAACTCCCCCTTGTTGGGGTTAGATTATGGCTTCTCTGAACTTGGCTGTAATATGATGTGATTGCAATCCAATTTCCTTTTTCTTTATGAGTATTTGATTCCATGCTTAATGCTTTCTTAGGCTTGATCATCCTAGGAATGATATGTTGCTTTAATAGACAACTGAAAGGTTGATGTTAGGGCATGCTCATGAATCAAATGCCAAGTAGTTCATGAACCTAGACATAGGTCTTGGGGTGCTTGCAATCTTATGAATCTTGATTCTTAATGAAATTTCTCATGTTAATACACCTAAGAAATTAGGGTTTAATTTGGGATTTTAGGCTCATTCCACCTAAGACATTAGGGTTTGAGTAATAGAGAAGATTCGATTGTCATAAATGATTTAGGAATTGTGTTAATTATCATTTCATAGCAACCAATGGAGGATTAGTCTAGTCTAACCCTGACATTTCTATCCATTTGTTGTTCATATTTCTGTTCGCCTATCAACTGTTTGATAAAATTCCTTAAAGAACAAAAACATTTTATTCTTGTTTGATTTGTTATATGTCAGAGCTACCTTCATTCCAAACTTGATCGCCTAGATAGTAGTTCAATTTGCGAAGTGGTAATTGACCACGATCCCTGAGAACGATACCCGGTCCTCACCGGTTTATTACTTGCAACGATTCGGTACACTTGCTGAGTTCGTGTCAAGTTTTTGGCATCATTGCCGGGGATCGGTGTGCCAATATCACGAGTACCAAAGGGGACTCCTAATTTAGGCATTTTACTGTTTTCCTACTGTTGTTTTTCTTTCTTGTTTTCTGTTTCTCTGCTGTATTTTTCTGTTTTGTTCTGTTTTCTGTTTGTCATCAAAACTGCGTAATTGTCCACTTGTTGCTTAGCCCGTACGTGCTGTTTTTCTGTTTTTCTCTTCTTTTTCTGCGCTACTCTGTTTGTTCCTTGTATGCGAGGTACAATCGACCCAGGTGAACTTCAATTTGATCCTGAGATCGAGAGGTTTTGCAGACAGAATAGAAAGGAAACCAAAGCAAGGAAAAACAGAGAAAGAGCATCTTCTAGTATACAAGAGCCACAAGTGGAATTACCCAGTGTGCAAGAACCACAAGTTGAAGTTGCAACTGTCACCATGGCTGAAGAAAATGCACCAAGAAGGACAATGGGGGACTATACTTCTCCTAGAGTAGATAGATGTGGGACTCCCATTGTTAGACCCTCTTGGCTTGCAACAATTTTGAAATAAAGGCATCACTTCTCAATCTTGTGCAACAAAATCAGTTTGGAGGTTTGGAGAGTGAAGACCCTCATGCTCACATTGGCACATTCATTGAGTTGTGTGACACCATCAAGTTAAATGGAGCTTCCGATGAGGCCATTCGTTTAAGGCTTTTCCCTTTTTCTTTGAGGGATAGAGCTAAGGCATGGCTTCAATCTCATCCTCATGGAAGTATTATCACTTGGAATGATTTGGTGAGCAAGTTCTTATCTCGCTTCTTCCCTCCTTCAAGAATGATCAAGCTGAGGTCCGAGATTAATGCCTTTGCACAAAGAGATGGTGAGTCACTTTATGAAGCCTGGGAGAGGTTCAAGTCTTTACTCACAGCTTGTCCAAATCATGAGTTAGAGACATGGCAGCAAGTGGCAACATTTGTTAATGGGCTCAACCGGAATTCAAGAAGTATGATTGAAGCGGCTACAGGAGGATCATTGAGTCAAAAGACACCTGAAGAGGCGAAAAACTTGATTGAAACTATGGCTAATAATGATTATCAAATGCCTAGTTCTCGATCATTGGTCAAGAGAGGTGTGTTGGAGCTTGATGAAATTGGCGCTCTTAAGGCGCAAATGGCTATTCTTACCAAGCAATTGGGGTCCGTTCAACTGCAGAATTCTCAACTACAAGCTGTCCAAGTTCAACCTACCTCAGTGTGTGATTTCTGTGGAGGTAACCATGCAAATGGAAATTGTGAGATTAATGTGGTTGGAAGTTCTGGACAAGAAGAGGTGAACTACATGGGGAATCAAGGGCCCAAGAATGATCCTTACTCTAACACCTACAATCCGGGGTGGCGTAGCCATCCTAACTTTGGTTGGAAACAAGGGCAAGGATCAAGTTCTCAAGCAAAGCCCTCTCAAGAGAAATCAAGCAACTTAGAGAATATTCTAGGCCAGTTCATGCAAGTGACCCAAGCCAATTTTCAAGCAACTCAAGAGACTATGAAGAATCAAAATGCCTCCATCAAAAATCTTGAGCACCAAATAGGCCAACTGGCGAAGCAAATGGCGGAAAGACCCCAAGGACAATTGCCGGGAGACACCGAGAAAAATCCAAGAGAGGATTGCAAGGCAATTGCTACAAGAAGTGGAAGGGTAGTAGGGCCACAAGAAAAGAGCGAAGAGAATGAAGAAAAGAGGGTTAGTGATGAGGTGATTGTTGAAGATGTGACCAATGAAGAACCTGAGACTTCCCAAGCCACTACCTCTAGTCCCATTGTTGTTGAAGCTGAAAAACCACAGAGGGAGAAATTGGTTGATGAAGAATTTGCAACAAAGAAGACTAGAAGACAAATTCTGGAAGAGGTTGATAATCCCAAAGGGCTGCCCCCATATTTCAAAATCCCGTACCCCCAACGGTTGAAGAAGGAGGCAAAAGACCAACAATTTTCTAAGTTCCTGGATGTATTCAAAAAGCTACAAATCAACATCCCTTTTGCCGAAGCTCTCTAACAGATGCCTTCCTACGCCAAATTCATGAAAGAGATTCTTACGAACAAGAGGAGGTGGAAGGAAGAGACAGTTATGCTTACTGAAGAGTGCAGTGCTATACTTCAAAGGAAGCTACCAGTAAAGATGAAGGATCCGGGTAGCTTCACTGTCCCATGCACTATTGGTCATCTGAACATCGGGAGAGCGTTGTGCGATCTAGGCGCAAGTATCAACCTTATGCCGCTCTCCATTTTCAAGAAGCTAGGAATTGGTGAGGTAAAACCAACAGGGATTTCTCTTCAACTGGCGGATCGCTCCATTACATATCCCTATGGTGTAGTGGAGGATTTGTTGGTGAAGGTAGATAAATTTATCTTTCCAAAGAGATTTTGTGGTGTTGGATATAGCTGAAGATGGTGATACTCCACTGATACTTGGAAGACCATTCCTAGCAACAGGTAGAGCCTTGATCGATGTCAATCAAGGGGAATTGGTGCTTCGAGTTCAAGACGAAAAGGTCACTTTTAATGTGTTTGAAGCAATGAGGCACCCAAGCGACAAGGACACATGCATGAGTGTGGACCTCATTGATTCATTATCTGACAAGAGTGTGCACCAAAAGTTTGAAGATTCATTGGAAGCAGCTCTAATGGTGGAGGATGTAGAAGAAGAGGTATGTGCAGAAGAAGTTGATTTCATGGTTAAATCCCTTGAGGCTTGTCTGGTGGTGAATAATGTTGAAGACAGAGTTGTGGAAAATGTGAGGATTGAAGACAAGGGTGAACCATCTGTGCTAGAGTTGAAAGAACTTCCATCCCATCTCCGTTATGCTTTCCTTGGGATAAATTCTGCATTCCCAATTATCATTAGTAGTGAACTGAACTCTCTGGAGGAAGAGAAACTGTTAAGGGCGCTCAGGGAGCACAAATCTGCAATTGGGTGGTCTATATCCGACTTGAAGGGGATAAGTCCCTCATTCTGTATGCACAAGATCCTCTTGGAGGAAAATTTCAAGCCAGTTAGACAACCCCAAAGAAGACTCAACCCAAATATGAAAGAAGTTGTGCGGAAGGAGGTTGTTAAGCTGTTGGATGCGGGAATAATCTATCCAATCTCCGATAGTCCATGGGTGAGTCCAGTCCAAGTTGTTCCCAAGAAAGGGGGGATGACGGTGGTGGCAAATGATAAAAATGAGCTCATCCCCTCAAGGACCGTTTCTGGATGGAGGGTGTGCATTGATTACAGAAGACTGAATGAAGCCACCAGAAAAGATCACTTTCCATTGCCCTTCATTGATCAGATGTTAGAAAGGTTGGCGGGTCATGCTTTTTATTGCTTCCTGGATGGATACTCAGGGTATAACCAGATTGTGGTTGACCCTCAGGACCAAGAGAAGACCGCTTTCACTTGCCCCTATGGCGTCTATGCATACCGGAGGATGCCATTCGGGTTGTGTAATGCACCCGCTACTTTTCAAAGGTGCATGCTTTCTATCTTCTCTGACATGACTGAAAAATTCATAGAGGTATTTATGGATGATTTTTCTGTGTTTGGTGATTCTTTCGATAATTGCCTGAATAATCTTGCATGTGTTCTAAAAAGATGCCAAGAAACTAACCTTGTTTTAAATTGGGAAAAATGCCATTTCATGGTTAGGGAAGGTATAGTTCTTGGTCATAAAATTTCATCACGGGGGATGGAAGTTGATAAAGCAAAAATTGAAGTGATTGAAAAATTCCCCCGCCCATAAATGTGAAAGGTGTTAGAAGCTTCCTAGGGCATGCGGGTTTCTATAGGAGGTTTATAAAAGATTTTTCAAAGATTGTGAAACCCTTATGCAAGCTTTTGGTAGTTGATACTCCTTTTATATTTGATGATGATTGCATGCATGCTTTCAAACTTTTGAAAGAAAAACTCACCACCGCACCGATCATTGCACCTCCAGATTGGAGTTTACCATTTGAAATAATGTGTGATGCAAGTGACTATGCGGTGGGAGCCATTTTGGGACAAAGAAAAAATAAAGTGTTGCATGTCATTTACTATGCCAATCGTGTGCTTAATGATGCTCAATTGAATTACACCACGACTGAAAAGGAATTACTTGCTGTGGTATTTGCATTTGATAAATTTAGATCCTACTTGATTGGCTCTAAAACTACTATCTACACTGATCATTCTGCTTTGAAGTATCTTATGACTAAACAGGATGCCAAGCCACGACTCATTAGGTGGATACTACTGCTCCAAGAGTTTGATTTGGAAATAAAGGATAAGAAAGGGGTGGAGAATGTGGTAGCCGACCATTTGTCTAGGCTTCCACAAGCAGATGTTCAAGTAGAAGCTGAGTTGCCAATTCAAGAGGAATTCCCAGATGAGCAGTTGTTTGTGGTGCAAGTGGCACCTTGGTTTGCGGACATTGCAAATTACAAGGCTGCCAACAAGATTCCGAAGGACTTCAATGCACAACAAAGGAAGAAGCTCATCCATGATGCCAAGTACTATGTATGGGATGAGCCTTACCTTTTCAAGAGAAGTTCGGATGGAATTCTGAGAAGATGCATTCCGGAAGAAGAGATTAATGGGGTGTTGACTCATTGCCATAACTCACCCTATGGAGGACACTTTGGTGGTGAGAGAACCGCCATGAAGATCTTGCAAAGCGGGTTATTTTGGCCCACTATTTTCAAAGACTCCAGAGCTTGGGTGATGAAGTGTGATAAGTGTCAGAGAACCGGGAGCATATCCAAGAGAAATGAGATGCCATTGAAGGGTATACTAGAGGTGGAGCTCTTTGATGTATGGGGGATCGACTTCATGGGTCCTTTCCCATCATCATACAACAACAATTACATTCTTGTTGATGTGGATTATGTGAGCAAGTGGGTGGAAGCTGTTCCAACTGTGAAGGATGATGCAAAAGCTGTGATTAGTTTTGTAAGGAAGAATATCTTTATCCGATTTGGGACCCCTAGAGCCATTATTAGTGATGGGGGTACCCACTTTTGCAACAAGGAGTTCAATGCAGTGCTTGCCAAGTTTGGGGTGAACCATAAAGTTGTCAGACCATACCACCCCCAAACCAGTGGGCAAGTGGAGTTGTCCAATCGGGAATTGAAGAGGATTTTGGAGAAAACTGTAAACAATGCTAGGAAGGATTGGGCAAAGAAATTGGATGATGCACTTTGGGCCTATCGGACTGCATACAAAACACCTATTGGTATGTCACCTTACCAGTTAGTGTTTGGAAAATAATGCCACCTCCCGATAGAGCTCCAACATCGTGCTTTCTGGGCAGTGAAGGCCCTGAACTTTGATACTAAGCTAGCCATGGATAAGAGACTGCTTCAATTGAATGAGTTGGATGAATTCCGACTCTTGGCTTATGAGAGTGCAAGGATTTACAAGGAAAGAACAAAATTCTGGCATGACAAGTACATTCTTCCCAAGCAATTTGAAGAAGGCCAGCCAGTTTTGCTGTTTAACTCAAGACTCAAACTCTTTCCGGGCAAGTTGAGATCAAGATGGTCAGGCCCATTCTATGTCAAGTCAGTTTCTCCATTTGGTTCAGTTGAATTGGAAGACCCATCATCCGGAGATACTTTCACTGTTAATGGACAAAGGCTCAAGCACTACCTTGGAGGAGACTTTGATCGTCAAGCAGTTTCCGTCCATCTTAAAGCACCATCTTAGAGATCATCCGTCAAGCTAGTGATGTTAAAGAAGCGCTTCTTGGGAGGCAACCCAAGTTTTCTTTTCCTTTTCTCTTTTGTTTTTGATTTTCATCTCTTGAATAATCTAAGAAGATCAAGAGATTTGTTAATAGTTTTGTTAAGTGCTTTCAGATTTTGGAGGAAGAAGGAGAAAAAGGGCAGGGAGAAACAAAGCCATAAAACATGTGATCCAGCACCCGCTACCACCCTGGTGAGTTGTTCCATTTTCACCCCACTCCAACTTGATTATTTACATTGGGGACAATGTAAGTTTTTAAGCTTAGGGTAGGGGTATTTTTGTAAATTTTTGAAATGTTGCATTGTTCATATTGCATTCATCTAGGCATAGTTTTGCATGATCGCATGATTTGGTTACCCCTGATTAGATTGAGCATCTGATTGTGAGAACTGAGTGCCAATTTATTTGTGATAGTGAATTTTTGAACCCTGATTTTTCTATTCTTGTGATATGGCTTCAAATAAATATTCTTGAGATGGTCTTGGATAGTTGATGATTAGCATGTGGTTCTATAGACTTGTGTTCCTCACTGATTTTTGAACTGATAAATGTGAGATTTTGAGCCAAAGGGGTATTCACTAAATCTACCCCATTTCTTTGTGTTAGAGTGTTATTCCTCTTGGATTGTTTTCTCTAGAACTTGACTTGAAACCATTTTGAAGCTTAAAAATTTTTTGAAAACATTTTTGAAAATGATTGAGGCAATAGGTATTTTTCTGGCCTTCTGAGCTTTGATTGTTGAAATGCTACCCCTTAGTTGCCTAATTTTGAGCCTGAATGAATAACATGCTTTTCTTGGTACCCTGAAATGTTTTGATAAATATGCTTGATAAGGGACCTTCTAAAGTATTACAAAAAGGGTGAAAAAGGTATTTAAAAGTTTGGGAAAAGAATCAGAAACAAATAATTCTCGAGTTGAAAAATCTCCCCTTCTCTAAGCAAAAGAAAAAGAAAAAAAAAAAGAAAAAAGAAAGAGAAAAAGCAAAATATATAGAGAAGGGGATGAAAAAGAAAAAGAAAGAAAAAAAAGGTGAAAAATTAAATCGAAAATCCAAGAAGGTATTTTAGAAGGTGTCTTGTGTTGAAATGTGTGATACTTGGTTTAGCCTTTTGAAATTTCCTTTTATTGTTATCCCCACCTAACGATTAATCCCATGGCCACATTACAACCAAGTAAAAGACCTCTTGATTCTTAATTGTTTTCATTAATAAAGTAGAGATTTGGTTGATAGTCAAGCCTATGGTAGGATTCATTCCTTGAGGAAAATTGAGCGAATTGTCTTATTCCCCTAAACACTTGAGTGAGGTAGAAAGAGATCCAAGCAAATGAACAAGCTTGGGGTGACCTTCAAGTGAGCAAAAGTGCCCGAATTAGTGAGAATATGAGTCTAGGAAACCTAAGCCCCTAATTGGACTTGAATTGATTGTCTCTTGCTGTATTAATTGAATGCCTGTTACTTGGATCATTTTACTCGGGTTCTTAGTTCACTATCACTGTGCTGTTTGTTTGCATCTTCTGGCCTTGGTTTTTGCTTGAGGACAAGCAAAGTCTTAAGCTTGGGGTGATTTGATGAGTGTGATTTCACCTCATTCTCCATGTACATTTCTGCATGCATTTGCATATAGTTAGGCCATTTTAGTTTGATTTTGTTTAGTTTTTCCTTTGGAACGGATAAGGTGGTCTTGTGTGTTGTTTTGCAGGAATTCATGATTAAATGCCCAAGAATTAGCCATGTTGAAGCTGGGATGATTTAGAGCCTTAAAAGTGAAGAAAATAAGCCAAACAGAGCCCATCACGGCCATGATCGAGCAAAACTGAAAAGGCAGAAAGGCTGAAGTCAGAGTCTGTCACGGCCTAGCCGTGATGTACATCACGGCCGTGACCCAAAACCACCACAAGTCAGAATCCATCACGGCTTGGCCGTGATGGAGATCACGACCATGAAATAGAGGCTCGCGACGCGAGCATGGGCTCGCCACGCGAGAGACTGAAAAATGCCAGAAGTGCCAGAAACAGAATCCGTCACGGCCTGGCCGTGATGGATGTCACGGCCGTGACGGGCCACGAGTTATAAAAGAACCTCTGGGCAGAACAGAAGGGGCATTCAGAAAACCCTAAAAATACACTCTTGGCTGCTGTGGCTGCTGTGCAACCTTCCATGGAGCTCCTTCCTTCCTTCATCTCTGTATCATTTCTTTTGTCTTTGTCTTTGATTATGTGTAGCTAAACTCCCCCTTGTTGGGGTTAGATTATGGCTTCTCTGAACTTGGCTGTAATATGATGTGATTGCAATCCAATTTCCTTTTTCTTTATGAGTATTTGATTCCATGCTTAATGCTTTCTTAGGCTTGATCATCCTAGGAATGATATGTTGCTTTAATAGACAACTGAAAGGTTGATGTTAGGGCATGCTCATGAATCAAATGCCAAGTAGTTCATGAACCTAGACATAGGTCTTGGGGTGCTTGCAATCTTATGAATCTTGATTCTTAATGCAATTTCTCATGTTAATCCACCTAAGACATTAGGGTTTAATTTGGGATTTTAGGCTCATTCCACCTAAGACATTAGGGTTTGAGTAATAGAGAAGATTCGATTGTCATAAATGATTTAGGAATTGTGTTAATTATCATTTCATAGCAACCAAGGGAGGATTAGTCTAGTCTAACCCTAACATTTCTATCCATTTGTTGTTCATATTTCTGTTCGCCTATCAACTGTTTGATAAAATTCCTTAAAGAACAAAAACATTTTATTCTTGTTTGATTTGTTATATGTCAGAGCTACCTTCATTCCAAACTTGATCGCCTAGATAGTAGTTCAATTTGCGAAGTGGTAATTGACCACGATCCCTGAGAACGATACCCGGTCCTCACCGGTTTATTACTTGCAATGATTCGGTACACTTGCCGAGTTCGTGTCAAAAACACCACAAAACCTATAATCTACATCATGCCAGATTATTAAGGATTTACAGACTTGAATAAATACCTTGATCCATATTGTGTTCCTGATCTTAAGCGTTCTTCAAGAGTACTAGATTTGATCACCAACTGTTGCGGAATCTCTATGGCAATCAATCACGAACAAACAAAGCTTGATAGTCTTAGGATCAGAAACACGAAGAGGGAAAGAGAAAGATAGAGACGGGTAATGAACACTCGTTGTCTTGTGGTTCTTCCTCAACCTGGACTCCTTATGCCTTAGTCGCTCTTCAGGTGGGGAGAAGAGGCGGTGTGCGTTGTGTCCGATGTATTGGGGATCATAGCCTATATGTAGGGTGATGACCAATTAGGGTTCCCATTATTCCGAAATATGGTATCAATGACATCCACTTATATTTTACTAATATCATATAATTAATGATAATATCAATTATCAAATCAGAAATCTGATGGGCCTTATCTCTTAATTTGATCACATATCAATTAAGGTACCTAAGAGATAAATAGCTAATATAATTAATTACCGATATCTGTCCACACTATGATATTGGAATAAAATATTCCAACAATCTCCCACTTGGGCAACATATCGTAATAATTATATCATAATTCCTTAGGCGCGCATCAGAATGCTATTTATCCTCAGACTTCCCCTTTACAATCTGGTTCACCTCATACATCAATGATGGGACCACCGCGGCTGTTGTCGCTGATGTATATTGTGACTAAACCCCGACGACCACCGTATCAATGTACTTGATGACATAGATTGATATGGATGAGTGGCATGGAAATTTCATGCAATGTGATGTCTAAATCATGCCTATTTCCAACTGGTCCAACTTAAGTCTTTAGTGAGATGATACCGAAGTTCCTTAGGTGCAAATTAAATACTTGCACATAACCAAAACTCAAGATAGTTATAATAATAATAACCTCATAAACTTTATTTCTACAGAAAATCAACCATAACATAAAGTCTTTTCCAAATCCAAAACATAGAACATAGAACAAAAATAACAAAAGGAAAACTCCCACTAATCTAAGGCAACCTCAAAACCTACACCCATGTGAGCAACATGCTCATGAAAGACCTTAGGTGTCAAGCCTTTGGCTAGTGGGTTAGCTTGCATAAAGTTTGTTCCTATATGTTTTATAGATAATTGGAAACTTGATGTCGATAACCTTCGACTTCATTAAACTACTGTTGTTATTGGAGTACAACACAACTGACTTATTGTCACAATATAACTTGAGTGGTCTTTCAATTCCTTTATTATACGCAGCCCGGTGACAAAATTCTTCAGCCATATCCTGAGGTTGGATGCCTTCTATCTTGGCACCCAACAAGATCGGAGTCAGAATACCTTATCATCTCTAAACTATCAGATCTCCGATTCATGAACATATATTCTTTTGTTCTCTTTAAGTACCTTACGATCATTTTGACTGCTTTCCAATGATCCTTTTCTGGATTGCTCCAGTATCTGTCTAACACTGCATTATGTACGCTACGTCCGAATGCGTACAAACCTGAGCATACATCAGATTTCCCACAGCTGAAGCATAGGGAATCTTCTGTATTTCTCGAATTCCAGATTTCCTTTTGGGCATTAATTGAGACTAAAATAGTCTCCCGTAGTTATAGGGATATTTCCTGGTTTACTATCTCTCATGTTGAACCTATCCAAAACTGTATCGATATAGCTCTTTTTTGATAATCCATGGATACCTCGAGAGTGAGCCTCTAAGTACCTGAATTCCTAAGACAAAAGAGGCATCCCCAAGATCTTTCATCTCGGAAAAAAAATTTCGTTAGAAATTTCTTGGTTTCGTGCAATGAGCCTATATCCCTGCTGGCTAGTAAAATGTCAACATATAACACCAAGAGTATAAATTTGCTCCCACTGAAATTGTGAACCCACAGTTGTCCACGATATTTATCTCAAAACTAAATGAGACAATCACCTGATGGGACCTGTGGTATCACTAATGAGACACCTTCTTTAGCCCATAGATAGATTCTTTCAGTTTGCAAACCACCTTCTCTAGGTCTTTTGACTCAAGGTTTTACAGTTGCACTATATACATCTGTTTCATCAATGTGGCCATTGAGAAACACCGTCTTGACATCCATCTTATGAAGCTCCAAATTATAATGAGCAACGAAAGTCATGATTGTCCTAAAAGAGTCCTTCATTGGTACTGAAAAGAAGGTCTCTTTACAATCAATCCTTTCTTTTGAGTATAGCATTTTGACACTGGACAAGCCTTATACCTCTCCATATTACCCTTTGAAACTTTCAAGTAATATGATAAGTTTCAACCTTATTGTCTAGCTTTAGCTTGTACTCATTCCTTCAATCCACTTTTTCGAATTGAAACTTCATATGGTTTGGTGGAAGTTGATAGAATCATCTTCCATTACACCATCTACCTTATGTTCCTGGAGACATACTACATAATTATCCAAAATAGTATTCATCCATTCTTTAGTGGATCATGGCAAAATGCAATGACTCTTGATGCTCTGGTTCTTGAGGGTGTTGAGTTTGATCTTTAGGAATAATTTCCTTATCTTGAATAGGAAGAATAACAACAATATCCTCACAAGGGTCCAAATTTGCTACACAAATAGCAACTATATGAATTGGTTCAAGGATTAGAACCAATTCTTCCTCAAAGATAATGTCTTTAACCTTATCTCCCCCAAACTCAATATACTCAAAAAACTATTCAGTTCATGTCTCAAGGTATCTTTAACTTGGGATTTTAAAAAAAATTAATACCCCTTTGAACTTTCAGAGTAACCAATAAGGTAGTCACTTACTGTTTGGGACTCCAATTTCCTTCGCGAGGCTTACAAGGCCTTGCCTTAGTTGGATATTCCTATACTTAAAAGTGATTTGTCGGCACTTCAGTATGTATTCTTTTTTTTTTCCCTTCAAATATTTAGGCTGCAATCATTAGTGTTACTCCTATAGTGACTCTGGTAAGGTAGAATGACTAATCATACTCCTCATCATATCTTTAAGAGTCATTACTAGGACTTAATTGTATTCTTAATAACCGTGTTCTGATCTATTTAACTTTAATGCTTTTAATACAAAAATTAAAATGTATAAGGCCAATGGAATCTAGGATTCCCTAATTCAAGTCGCTCAACTCTATTTATAGAGATGTGCACTGAATGTTTGTATCATAATGGTCCTTAATTTTAATTACTATTAACTTTACGCTTAGTGCCGTATGATTCCTCACTCAATGTTTTACCACAAGAGGTTTCAATACCAAGCAATTATAGATCGTCACAGTCAATAGCTTAACTGGTACCAACAATATTTGAATTTAAAAGACAAATTGAATCCATCGTTTCTAAATGAAAAAAAATTATTCTTGATTTGTTCAATAAGAAACCAAAACCAAATTTCATCTAAATGATGACTAAACCAAAATGTCTTTAAAATCCAAATATTAGCCAGTAACAACAATCTGAAACGTCAATAGCCTTATCCTTTACTGACTTGGTTAATTCCAATATAGATGCATCTTTCAGCACCACTTAACCTTCATAAGTTCAGACAATTCTTTATAAGCATGCCAAACATGATATTTGGGATATTTCTTCTTTAGATGCACAATGTCCATATAAAAGAAACAAGTGTGACCTTAGTTGTTTCTTTTAAGATGAGCCCTTAGCAGCTTAATCCTTAATTTTCCTTTTTGTTTGCCCTTATCTTTAGAGGTATTTGCCAAATGAGCACTATTTGTCTTCTCTTACTTCATTCTTTCCTTTCTTGCACACCTTATAAAATGAATCCATTAAGATATCAATTATCTTCATAATAGCTATAAGCTGCCTTAAACTAACTGAATTGTGCATGAAGGAATACCAAATGCTAAATGCATGGGCAAGTCGTTAGACAGCCCAAGCTTTAACGTCTTAAGTTTATGAGCAAGATTGGACATTCCTATAAAGTGCTCCTTAAATTTCCTTTACTTTTATTCTTAATGAAAAAACTAGCTCTCCAATGAGTGCTTGTTTCACCTTTATTGTTTTTAGAAAGCACTTTTTAACTTTAGCAAGGAAATCTAACATTAATTATGCCATCCGAAATAACACCCCAAAAGATTTCAGGAATATTATGCTTTATTATCACAAGACCCAAGCGATTGGATCGGTTCCACTTCCTATACTTGATTCTCTCTTTAGAGGTACTGGATTGAGTGAGAGAAGATGGGTTTCTCCATCTTTATGCCAAGTCTAGATCAAAAAAAACTTAATTGTTTTTTTTTCCAATCCTAAAAGTCAGAACTTTTGAGGATTAAATTAGCAAATACATAAGCAATATTAGCTTTAATGAGAACAAAAGTATCATAAAGATACTCACCAAAAATACTCAATGCATCACTAATATCAAGTCTTGAGACAATAAAATTAATTTCTAGAGGTATTTTGATGTAATGATCAAACACTAGTGATAATTTCTATCAAACAACAGCCATCTTTGGACGTTCTGTTATTCACATGAAAATAATCTTTAGAATCACTACGTGTTTACCATCACAAGTGTGAATGTAACCCGACCAAATATCAACCTTCCTTTGGGTCGATTAATACTCGCATGGATATACACCCACACAACATTCAATATCTCTTATGAGCAATTTTCACAAGAGAAGTCACCTTGGTGATTGCATACTTTAATTGGCTCACTCGAAATCCAAATTGGCAAATTAAAGACCCAAACAAGATACCAAATGCATCATTAATTCCCAATCTTCGGATTGTAAGAATTAACTGCTAGCGGTAATCTCAACGCAATGATCAAATATTGGTGATAAGTCCTGTCAAATAATGGTCACCTTCGGGCATCCCATTATCCACATGGAAAGTACCTTTATAATCACCACACATTTATCATCACAGGCATGTAATTATCCGGCCAAACTGCACCTTCCTTCGGGCCGACAACAGTTCGCATGAATAATTTCATATTACAACTTTTGTAAATTCAATTGAATCAAATTTACGCAACAGAGGTTACTTCGGCAACGTGTTGTTTCAACCAACTCAACCAAAATTACCAGACAATTAAATAAAATGGGGGCTAAAATTTGGCCAATCAACATTTAAATGTGAAAACCTGAACATTTAAACTTGGAATCAAAATTTACAATATCAAAATTGTAACAGCCCCTATGGCCCAATGGCCCGACGATCATAAGGCAACAAAATATTTTGCAAACAAATATGCACAACATTGCAGCAAAGGATAAAACATTCAAATACCAGGAAATTGAATTAGAAAACAATCCATAACCATTCACGTCATGTTGGATCCATATTGTATTTGTAATTACAGCAACGTTCATCAATTACAAAAGGATAAAACTATAAAATTGTTGACTTACGTGCGGCTTGCCTTGGATCCATTTAACAATATTGAAGATTTACTGAGCAAGTCTTTCAAAACTTTCGCAACTTTATATGGCAATATATAAAAACATTATAATAATCAACCAAAAAACAAAATCTCAACTTGGTGCTTCACCTGCCGTTGCCTTGGACGTTAACAACATGATATTCCCATTGACGTTTCAATTATATATATAATAATATAATATATAAAAAGACCATAATTTCATATATATACCAAAGGCTTCATGTACAGGGTCAGCAAATCTCGACCAAAAAACGAAAAACAATTCATGTATATATCCATCTTTGAAATAAACATTACAATTATGGATCGAAAAAGTACAGGGAATCATTATTAACGTCAAAGCCAATCAAAGATTTATTTCCCTTTCATAATTCCTAATTTCTTTTAAATCAGGGTTCGTACAAATAAAAAATGAAAATTCATAAATCCCAATAATCTAACAATGATGACTGCTCTGATACCACTTGTTGGAATTAATCCTTTAGTTATTGATTCTTTATTTTCTTTATTCTTTAAAGCATATATAACTAGATGCATACACCTAGAGCAAAACACTACAAAGCCTATGATCTACATCATGCCAGATTATTAAGGATTTACAGACTTGAATAAATACCTGGATCCATATTGTGTTCCTGATCTTAAGCGTTCTTCAAGAGTACTGGATTTGATCACCAACTGTTGCAGAATCTCTACGGCAATCAATCACGAACAAACAAAGCTTGATAATCTTAGGATCTGAAACACGAAGAGGGAAAGAGCAAGATAGAGACGAGTAACGAACACCCGTTGGCTTGTGATTCTTCCTCAACCTGGACTCCTTATGCCATAGTGGCTCTTCATATGGGGAGAATAGGCGGTGTGCGTTGTGTCCGGTGTATTGGGGACCATAGCCTATATGTAGGTTGATGACCAATTAGGTTCCCATTATTTCGAAATTGGTTATCAATGACATTCACTCATATTTTGCCCATATAAGATAATTAATGATAATATCAATTATCAAATTAGAAATCTGATTGGCCTTATCTCTTAATTTGATGACATATCAATTAAGGTCCATAAGAGATAAATAGCTAATATAATTAATTACCGATATCCACATTATGATATTGGAATAAAATATTCCAATAGGTTGTGCTACTTTGTTCCAATTCGTTTATGAGAGGATGAAAAGTGAGAAGAAGAAACGGGGTGGAGAAGGGGAAGGTGAGATTGAGAAGGAGGTGTGTCATTTACGGGTAGTGGGTGGGTTAATGTGTGAGTAATTGGGGGTTGGGGTAAGGTGGGCAAATCGGCAGCGAAAAATTAACGGGGTTGGTGAGAATATCCAATAGGGAGGTGGGAATATCAATACCCGTTTTACGATTCCATGTTTGATGGGCCTGGCGGACCCAAGAGCAAACTAGGTTTTATCATCTGTGAGTGAGTTGTGTTTATATATATATATATATAATGTGAATAGTGGAAATTAGAAAAGCTAGGTTAGGGAAGCACCGAATTGAGTAGAGTAGCTCCAATCCAAGCGTTGAATCATGGCAGCCACCGTGCCGCGCCAGCTGTCGCAGAAGGAAGCTGACATCCAGATGATGTTGGCTGCTGAGGTCCATTTGGGTACCAAAAACTGTGATTTCCAGATGGAACGCTACATCTTCAAGCGTCAAAACGACGGTCTGTCTCTCACTCACTCAATAACTTTTCATTTGATGATTTAGATCTCAAGGAATGTTTGACTATGTAGTTGGTGGTTGATTGTGTCAGGTATTTATGTAATTAACCTTGGAAAGACATGGGAGAAGCTGCATCTGGCAGTGAGAGTAATCGTGGCAATCGAGAACCCTCAGGATATTATTGTTCAATCAGCTTGGCCTTATGGTCAGAGAGCAGTTGTCAAGTTTGCTCAATACACTGGGGCCTATGCTATTGCGGGAAGGCACACTCATGGTACTTTCACTAATCAGCTCCAAACATCATTCAGTGAGCCTCGCCTTCTCATTTTAACCGATCCACGAACCGATCATCAGGTCTTATAATCTCTGCTCTCCAATTACCTTTATTAATATAGGGTGTGTTTGGATAGAGAGCTATTCAATTATTTTTTGAAAATAGTTTATACAAAACAATTCAAATAGTTTATGGGGGTGCATTTAGAAGTGCTTATGTAGAGCTTATTTGAGTTCATGAGAATAGTTTATAAAAATCACTTATTTTTTTATATAAGCCCCTTTTAGCTTATTGCTATCTATAGAAACCATGAAAATAACTTGTTTTTAGTTTATTTGAAAAAAAACTAATATTGAAAAATAATCACTTAATTAAGTGGTTTACTTTAACACACTCATGATCTTCATATATAGTTTATTATAATAAGTTTATCTAAGAAGTTTATGAAAAAATGTATCACATAAGCACTTAATTAAATTGTTTATCAAAGCGCACTCATAATTCATCTTTTCTTTTCTTATTGAATTGATTTATTTTGCAGCCTATTAAGGAAGCCGCTCTTGGAAATATTCCAACCATTGCTTTCTGTGACACTGATTCTCCTATGCGGTATGTTGACATTGGTATTCCTGCTAATAATAAGGGGAAACATAGCATTGGTTGTCTCTTTTGGCTTCTCGCAAGGATGGTATTGCAGATGCGTGGTACTATTCGCCCTAGTCTTAAATGGGATGTCATGGTAATATCTGAAACTCTTATCATCATTTTATTTCATGCTTATTAGAGTAAATTTGGTCTTCTGTTATACATTTCTTCTGTGTAATGTGAACATGCCTGACCCAAGGTTTAAATTGCGGTCATGGTTGTGGTTGTTGACAATTAGGGGACTATCAATACCTCAATACTGTAGCCTCAATTGTGGTTGCAGACTACACAATTTAAATCCTTGTACTTGACACTATCCCCAACAGTTTCAAGGTCTAGAGGTTAAAAATTGCCAATGTGTTTTGGTAGGTTTCTCATGGGTTGTTTTTTGCAGGTTGATTTGTTCTTCTATAGAGAACCTGAGGAAACAAAGCAGCAAGAGGAGGATGAAGTGCCAGCAGGCCAAGATTATGCTATTGCAGACTTCAGTGCAACTGCTATTGGTGCCACTCCTGCTGATGGCCAGTGGCCTACTGCAATTGATTCATCATAGACCGATCTTTGTTCCACAACCTATTCCGAGCTCCCTCTTTGTTGGTGTCACACAGCTTTGCCCCGAGGCTGGTGAGAGTTACACCTACTCTTGTTTCTTTTATAATGCATGCTATGTTAGGATATTATTTGCCGATATTTCTTGATCTTGCAATTGAATCGAGGAAACAAACATAACCTCAAAGCAAATAGAAAGCACATAAACAATAACATTTTGCTAAATTAGAGAATTTAGTGTAAGTTGAATCGCGGTCCTCGATTCAATTGCAAGATCAAGAAATATCGGCAAATATTATCCTAACATAGCATGCATTATAAAAGAAACAAGAATAGGAGTAACTCTCACCGGCTTCTGGGGCAGCAGCCCAGGTGACACCAATAGCAGGAGCTTCTGGAATAGGTTGTGGAACAACATCAGTCCATGATGAATCAATTGCAGTAGGCCACTGGCCATCAGCAGGAGTGGCACCAATAGCAGTTGCATTGAAGTCTGCAATAGCATAATCTTGGCCTGCTGGCATTTCATCCCCCTCTCGCTGCTTTGTTTCCTCAGGTTCTCTATAGAAGAACAAATCAACCTGCAAAAAACAACCCATGAGAAACCTGCCAAAACACGTTGGCAATTTTTAACCTCTGGACCTTGAAACTGTTGGGGATAGTGTCAAGTACAAGGATTTAAATTGTGCAGTCTGCAACCACAATTGGGGCTACAGTATTGAGGTATTGATAGTCACCTAATTGTCAACAATCACAACCATGATCACAATTTAAACCTTGGGTCAGGCATGTTCACATTACACAGAAGAAATGTATAACAGAAGACCAAATTTACTCTAATAAGCATGAAATAAAATGATGATAAGAGTTTCAGATATTACCATGACATCCCATTTAAGACCAGAGCGAATAGCACCACGCATCTGCAATAGCATCCTTGCGAGAAGCCAAAAGAGACAACCAATGCTATGTTTCCCCTTATTATTAGCAGGAATACCAATGTCAACATACCGCATAGGAGAATCAGTGTCACAAAAAGCAATGGTTGGAATATTTCCAAGAGCGGCTTCCTTAATAGGCTGCAAAATAAATCAATTCAATAAGAAAAGAAAAGATGAATTATGAGTGCGTTTTGATAAACAATTTAATTAAATGCTTATGTGATACATTTTTTTTCAAATAAGCAAAAAACAACATATTTTCATTAACTTTTTAGATAAACTTATTATAATAAACTAGATATGAAGATCATGAGTGTGTTAAAGTAAACCACTTAATTAAGTGATTATTATTCAATATTAGTTTTTTTTTCAAATAAACTAAAAACAAGTTATTTTCATGGTTTCTGTAGATAGCAATAAGCTAAAAGGGGTTTATATAAAAAAAATAAATGATTTTCATAAACTATTCTCATGAACTCAAATAAGCTCTACATAAGCACTTCTAAACGCTCCCCCATAAACTATTTGAATTGTTTTTTATAAACTATTTTCATAAAATAATTGAATAAGCTCTCTATCCAAACACACCCTATATTAATAAAGGTAATTGGAGAGCAGAGATTATAAGACCTGATGATTGGTTCATGGATCGGTTAAAATGAGAAGGCGAGGCTCACTGATTGATGTTTGGAGCTGATTAGTGAAAGTACCAGGAGTGTGCCTTCCCGCAATAGCATGGGCCCCAGTGTGTTGAGCAAAATTGACAACTGCTCTCTGACCATAAGGCCGAGCTGATTGAACAATAATATCCTGAGGGTTCTCGATTCCCACGATTACTCTCGATGCCAGATGAAGCTTCTCCCATGACTTTCCAAGGTTAATTACGAAAATACCTGACACAATCAACCACCAACTACATAGTCAAACATTCCTTGAGATCTAAATCATCAAATGAAAAGTTATTGAGTGAGTGAGAGACAGGCCATCGTTTCGACGCTTGAAGATGTAGCGTTCCATCTGGAAATCACAGTTTTTGGTACCCAAATGGACCTCAACAGCCAACATCATCTGGATGTCAGCTTCCTTCTGCGACAGCTGGCATGGCATGGTGGCTGCCATGATTCAACGCTTGGATTGGAGCTAATTGGTCGTCACCCTACATATAGGCTATGGTCCCCAATACACCGGACACAACGCACACCGCCTATTCTCCCCATCTGAAGAGCCACTATGGCATAAGGAGTCCAGGTTGAGGAAGAACCACAAGTCAACGGGTGTTCGTTACTCGTCTCTATCTTTCTCTTTCCCTCTTCATGTTTTAGATCCTAAGATTATCAAGCTTTGTTTGTTCGTGATTGATTGCCGTAGAGATTCTGCAACAGTTGGTGATCAAATTCAGTACTCTAGAAGAATGCTTAAGATCAGGAACACAATATGGATCCAGGTATTTATTCAAGTCTGTAAATCCTTAATAATCTGGCATGATGTAGATCATAGGCTTTGTAGTGTTTTGCTCTAGGGTGTATGCATCTAGTTATATATGCTTTAAAGAATAAAGAAAATAAAGAATCAATAAGTAAAGGATTAATTCCAACAAGTGGTATCAGAGCAGTCATCATTGTTAGATTATTGGGATTTATGAATTTTCATTTTTTATTTGTACGAACCTTGATTTTTAAGAAATTAGGAATTATGAAAGGGAAATAAATCTTTGATTGGCTTTGACGTTAATAATGATTCCCTATACTTTTTCGATCCATAATTGTAATGGTTATTTCAAAGATGGATATATACATGAATTGTTTTTCGTTTTTTGGTCGAGATTTGCTGACCCTGTACATGAAGCCTTTGGTATATATATATATATATATATATATATATGAAATTATGGTCTTTTTATATATTATATTATTATATATATAATTGAAACGTCAATGGGAATATCATGTTGTTAACGTCCAAGGCAACGATAGGTGAAGCACAAAGTTGAGATTTTGTTTTTTGGTTGATTATTATAATGTTTTTATATATTGCCATATAAAGTTGCGAAAGTTTGGAAAGACTTGGTCAGTAAATCTTCAATATTGTTAAATGGATCCAAGGCAAGCCGCACGTAAGTCAACAATTTTATAGTTTTATCCTTTTGTAATTGATGAACGTTGCTGTAATTACAAATACAATATGGATCCAACATGACGTGAATGACTATGGATTGTTTTCTAATTCAATTTCCTGGTATTTGAATGTTTTATCCTTTGCTGCAATGTTGTGCATATTTGTTTGCAAAATATTTTGTTGCCTTATGATCGTCGGGCCATTGGGCCATAGGGGCTGTTACAATTTTGATATTGTAAATTTTGATTCCAAGTTTAAATGTTCAGGTTTTCACATTTAAATGTTGATTGGCCAAATTTTAGCCCCCATTTTGTTTAATTGTCTGGTAATTTTGGTTGAGTTGGTTGAAACAACACGTTGCCGAAGTAACCTCTATTGCGTAAATTTGATTCAATTGAATTTACAAAAGATGTAATATGAAATTATTCATGCGAGCTGTTGTCGACCCGAAGGAAGGTGCAGTTTGGCCGGATAATTACATGCCTGTGATGATAAATGTGTGGTGATTATAAAGGTACTTTCCATGTGGATAATGGGATGCCTGAAGGTGACCATTATTTGACAGGACTTATCACCAATATTTGATCATTGCGTTGAGATTACCGCTAGCAGTTAATTCTTACAATCCGAAGATTGGGAATTAATGATGCATTTGGTATCTTGTTTGGGTCTTTAATTTGCAAATTTGGATTTCGAGTGATGCAATTAAAGTATGCAGTCACCAAGGTGACTTCTCTTGTGAAAATTGCTCATAAGAGATATTGAATGTTGTGTGGGTGTATATCCATGCGAGTATTAATCGGCCCAAAGGAAGGTTGATATTTGGTCGGGTTACATTCACACTTGTGATGGTAAACACGTATTGATTATAAAGATTATTTTCATGTGAATAACAGAACGTCCAAAGATGGCTGTTGTTTGATAGAAATTATCACTAGTGTTTGATCATCACATCAAAATACCTCTAGCAATTAATTTTATTGTCTCAAGACTTGATATTAATGATGCATTGAGTATTTTTGGTGAGTATCTTTATGATACTTTTGTTCTCATTAAAGTTAATATTGCTTATGTATTTGCTAATTTAATCCTCAAAAGTTCTGACTTTTAGGATTGGAAAAAAAACAATTAAGTTTTTTTTGATCTAGACTTGGCATAAAGATGGAGAAACCCATCTTCTCTCACTCAATCCAGTACCTCTAAAGAGAGAATCAAGTATAGGAAGTGGAACCGCTCCAATCGTTTGGGTCTTGTGATAATAAAGCATAATATTCCTGAAATCTTTTGGGGTGTTATTTCGGATGGCATAATTAATGTTAGATTTCCTTGCTAAAGTTAAAAAGTGCTTTCTAAAAACAATAAAGGTGAAACAAGCACTCGTTGGAGAGCTAGTTTTTTCATTAAGAATAAAAGTAAAGGAAATTTAAGGAGCACTTTATAGGAATGTCCAATCTTGCTCATAAACTTAAGACGTTAAAGCTTGGGTTGTCTAACGACTTGCCCATGCATTTAGCATTTGGTATTCCTTCATGCACAATTCAGTTAGTTTAAGGCAGCTTATAGCTGTTATGAAGATAATTGATATCTTAATGGATTCATTTTATGAGGTGTGCAAGAAAGGAAAGAATGAAGTAAGAGAAGACAAATAGTGCTCATTTGGCAAATACCTCTAAAGATAAGGGCAAACAAAAAGGAAAATTAAGGATTAAGCTGCTAAGGGCTCATCTTAAAAGAAACAACTAAGGTCACAATTGTTTCTTTTATATGGACATTGTGCATCTATAGAAGAAATATCCCAAATATCATGTTTGGCATGCTTATAAAGAATTGTCTGAACTTATGAAGGTTAAGTGGTGCTGAAAGATGCATCTATATTGGAATTAACCAAGTCAGTAAAGGATAAGGCTATTGACGTTTCAGATTGTTGTTACTGGCTAATATTTGGATTTTAAAGACATTTTGGTTTAGTCATCATTTAGATGAAATTTGGTTTTGGTTTCTTATTGAACAAATCAAGAATATTTTTTTTTTCATTTAGAAACGATGGATTCAATTTGTCTTTTAAATTCAAATATTGTTGGTACCAGTTAAGCTATTGACTGTGACGATCTATAATTGCTTGGTATTGAAACCTCTTGTGGTAAAACATTGAGTGAGGAATCATACGACACTAAGTGTATAGTTAATAGTAATTAAAATTAGGGACCATTATGATACAAACATTCAGTGCACATCTCTATAAATAGAGTTGAGCGACTTGAATTAGGGAATCCTAGATTCCATTGGCCTTATACATTTTATTTTTTGTATTAAAAGCATTAAAGTTAAATAGATCAGAACACAGTTATTAAGAATACAATTAAGTCCTAGTAATGACTCTTAAAGATATGATGAGGAGTATGATTAGTCATTCTACCTTACCAGAGTCACTATAGGAGTAACACTAATGATTGCAGCCTAAATATTTGAAGAAAAAAAAAAGAATACATACTGAAGTGACCGACAAATCATTTTTAAGTATAGGAATATCCAACTAAGGCAAGGCCTTGTAAGCCTTGCGAAGGAAATTGGAGTCCCAAACAGTAAGTGGCTACCTTATTGGTTACTCTGAAAGTTCAAAGGGGTATTAATTTTTTTTAAAATCCCAAGTTAAAGATACCTTGAGACATGAACTGAATAGTTTTTTGAGTATATTGAGTTTGGGGGAGATAAGGTTAGAGACATTATCTTTGAGGAAGAATTGGTTCTAATCCTTGAACCAATTCATATAGTTGCTATTTGTGTAGCAAATTTGGACCCTTGTGAGGATATTGTTGTTATTCTTCCTATTCAAGATAAAGAAATTATTCCTAAAGATCAAACTCAACACCCTCAAGAACCAGAGCATCAAGAGTCATTGCATTTTGCCATGATCCACTAAAGAATGGATGAATACTATTTTGGATAATTATGTAGTATTTCTCTAGGAACATAAGGTAAATGGTGTAATGGAAGATGATTCTATCAACTTCCACCAAACCATATGAAGTTTCAATTCGAAAAAGTGGATTGAAGGAATGAGTACAAGCTCAAGCTAGACAATAAGGTTGAAACTTATCATATTACTTGAAAGTTTCAAAGGGTAATATGGAGAGGTATAAGGCTTGTCCAGTGTCAAAATGCTATACTCAAAAGAAAGGATTGATTGTAAAGAGACCTTCTTTTCAGTACCAATGAAGGATTCTTTTAGGACAATCATGACTCTCGTTGCTCATTATAATTTGGATCTTCATAAGATGGATGTCAAGACGGTGTTTCTCAATGGCCACATTGATGAAACAGATGTATATAGTGCAACCATAAAACCTTGAGTCAAAAGACCTAGAGAAGGTGGTTTGCAAACTGACAGAATCTATCTATGGGCTAAAGAAGGTGTCTCATTAGTGATACCACAGGTCCCATCAGGTGATTGTCTCATTTAGTTTTGAGATAAATATCATGGACAACTGTGGGTTCACAATTTCAGTGGGAGCAAATTTATACTCTTGGTGTTATATGTTGACATTTTACTAGCCAGCAGGGATATAGGCTCATTGATCAGCCTCTGGCTCGACTAGTTTTTAACTAGTAAGACCATGGTTTTATTCGAGTTTAATCTCGTACTCGCTCAAATTTGGATGTAATTGTCCTCAAGCAACATTTTGAGTCTCTTGAGTAGTTTTAGGGTATTTTCATTGATTTTGAGTCAAATAAAGCATTTACTGCTATTTCATATTTTCAGGTTAACTTAGAGTCAAGGGAATGAAGAAACAGTGGAAATTGTAATCCTGGAAGAACTCGCCCCGTGTTGGACGGATCTGGGCAAGTATACCCAGTCGTGCAAGTAATACGGTGGTGAGACCGGTTATCGTATCCACGGGGATTGGATGTCAATTACCAATTCACAAACTCAGCAACTATCTAGAATATGAAGAGAAATCAAAACAAACAAAACAAAGGAATAAAATCTTTTTGTATTTTTGTCGAGCACTTGGAATGCGAAAAGGATATGTTGGGACTAGACTTCACCAAACCTCTACCTCATGCAATACCAGGACTAGATACCTCCCATTCATGCTTCAAATATTAAAATCAATCCACTAAATTACTCAAGCCCCGATTCCTCGGATGACAAGAGCCTAAATCCACTAATAGACCCTAATTCCTTAGGTGGCCTAGATTAATGAATTTGCATTAGGATTAGGGATTACGCGATTACTAGTAAACCAAACTCCATTCCTAGATGCAAGGGTTACCAGGTGATTAAATTCAATTCCGGTTCTAATACGAATTTCCTAATTGCATACCAAAACACTAATCGAGTCATGGGGGTGCTAGTCACAACAAGCATTAAGCATGGAAAATCAATCACTAATACGAAGGCATGAACACAGAATAATCAATCAAGGCAAATACATAATAATCAGTTTGATTACATCTAATCCCAACAAACGGGATTTAGCTACTCATAAAAGAGAAAACCAAACCAGAAAAGCAGTAGAGAAAGGAAGAAAGGGAGAACTCCATTGAAGCTTCCCACTGTCGTCACAACAACCCCCTAACTCAGCTCCCTTTTAGGGTTGGAACCCTAGTCCAGCCGCAGCCTCCAAGTGCCTCCAAGTGCCCCTCCTAAAAACTCTCATTCTGCCCTAAAACAGCAATTTATACCAATCAGACTCTGCGCTCGCTCGTGAGGCGAGACCTGGCTCGCGAGGCGAATGTTAAAAATCTGGTCTTCAGAGATTGGATCTCTCGCGAGGCGAGACAGTAAGGTTCTTCTCAAATACGCCCGTGATGAGTGTCAGGGCCTGGGCGTGATGGCTTCTGGTCCTCAGGCTCGCTAGGCGAGACATGGATCGCGTGGCGAGATAGAAATGGTTGCATTCTCTGGCACAATCAGTCTTCAGTCTCGCGAGGTGAGTATCCTCTCGCGGGGCGAGTATTTCCTGTGACAGCTTCTGACTTTTGACTTCTGCTCTGCTTGATCCTGGCCGAATCTTGGGCAATTAATCGTCAATTCCTGCAAAACAACACACAAAACCACCTTATCCGTTCCAAAGGAGAAACTAACTAAAATCAAATAAAGAATGCCTAATCTATATGAAAAATGCATGCAAAAGTGTACAAGAAACATCATTTAAAATCACACTATCACCCCGCGAGAGCCTACTCACCCCGCGAGACTGAAGGCCGGCCAGAAACAGCAGAATGTCATCCTTTCTGTCTCGCCCCGTGAATCACACCTCGCCTCGCGAGCCTGAAGGCTGACTGTGCCAGAGAATGCAACCACTTCTGTCTCGCCCCGCGAACCATGCCTCGCCTCGCGAGCCTGAGGATCAGAAGCCATCATGCCCAGGCCCTGATACTCATCACGGGCGTATTTGAGAAGACCCTTACTGTCTCGCCTCGCGATAATCCAAATTCAAACTGGCACCATTTTTAATATTCGCCTCGCGAGAGGCTGCTCGCCTCGCGAGCGCACGTAGTTTCTGAAAGTTATAAATAGTTGTTTTAGGGCAAAACAGAGTGATCTTTTTGGCTAATCCTTGTTTACGAATTTTTTGGGCTGTATTGCGTTTTTGATGGAACACTAACTTCCCTGGATTAATCTACTGTAATTGGTTTCCATCGCACTTGAGGTTTTGTAATTCCCAATTTAATTGCTTTTCCCTTTTCAATACTATGTTCTGTTTGCTTAATTCAGGATTATATAGAATAGGTATTGATTTGTTTTGATGATCATATGTTTCTATACTCAATCGCGTTTGCTTAATTCGCGTGTGTTCAATCATGTTTGCTTAATTCACGAGCGCTTCACCCCGTTTGCTTAATTCGGGAATTAGGAACATACATCTCGTAGTGCCAATTTCGCTTGTTAATTGTTGCTACAATCGAAAAGGGATTAGAATCCGCTTAGGGCTTGGAATTATGTGAACCAATGATAGTGGGAAACCGAGAACAGTAGGTCAATCGTTTCAATTTATTTGATAACCACTTAGTTTGCATTGCTTTTCTTGACTATTTTCTTGATCGAATCTTTAATTTGAAACCCCCCCCCCTAAAACTGATTTTTCTGCGAATAATAATTCAAAAGTCATTGTGAGACGATACCCAAGTTGTCGCACCCTCACTACGTTTTTCAAATCACTCGTTTTTTTGATGCGTGCGCGACTGCGTGTCACTCATTGCACAAAACCAAGAAATTTCTAACGAATTTTTTTTTCCGAGATGAAAGATCTTGGAGATGCCTCTTTTGTCTTAGGAATTCAGGTACTTAGAGGCTCACTCTTGAGGTATCCATGGATTATCACAAAAGAGCTATATCGATATAGTTTTGGATAGGTTCAACATGAGAGATAGTAAACCAGGAAATATCCCTATAACTACGGGAGACTATTTTAGTCTCAATTAATGCCCAAAAGGAAATCTGGAATTCGGGAAATACAGAAGATTCCCTATGCTTCAACGGTGGGAAATCTGATGATTGCTCAGGTTTGTATGCATCCGGACATAGCGTACATAATACAGTGTTAGACAGATACTGGAGCAATCCAGAAAAGGATCATTGGAAAGCAGTCAAAATGATCGTAAGGTACTTAAAGAGAACAAAAGAATATATGTTCATGGATCGGAGATCTGATAGTTTAGAGATCATAAGGTATTCCGACTCCGATCTTGTTGGGTGCCAAGATAGAAGGCATCCAACCTCAGGATATGGCTGAAGAATTTTGTCATTGGGCTGCGTATAATAAAGGAATTGAAAGACCACTCAAGTTATATTGTGACAATAAGTCAGTTGTGTTGTACTCCAATAACAACAGGAGTTTAATGAAGTCGAAGGTTATCGACATCAAGTTTCCAATTATCTATAGAACATACAGGAACAAACTTTATGCAAGCTAACCCACTAGCCAAAGGCTTGACACCTAAGGTCTTTCATGAGCATGTTGCTCACATGGGTGTAGGTTTTGAGGTTGCCTTAGATTAGTGGGAGTTTTCCTTTTGTTATTTTTGTTCTATGTTCTATGTTTTGGATTTGGAAAAGACTTTATGTTATGATTGATTTTCTGCAGAAATAAAGTTTATGAGGTTATTATTATTATAACTATCTTGAGTTTTGGTTATGTGCAAGTATTTAATTTGCACCTAAGGAACTTCGGTATCATCTCACTAAAGACTTAAGTTGGACCAGTTGGAAATAGGCATGATTTAGAGATCACATTGCATGAAATTTCCATGCCACTCATCCATATCAATCTATGTCATCAAGTACATTGATACGGTGGTCGTCGGGGTTTAGTCACAATATACATCAGCGACAACAGCCGCGGTGGTCCCATCATTGATGTATGAGGTGAACCAGATTGTAAAGGGGAAGTCTAAGGATAAATAGCATTCGGATGCGCGCCTAAGGAATTATGATATAATTATTATGATATGTTGCCTAAGTGGGAGATTGTTGGAATATTTTATTCCAATATCATAGTGTGGGCAGATATCGGTAATTAATTATATTAGCTATTTATCTCTTAGGTACCTTAATTGATATGTGATCAAATTAAGAGATAAGGCCCATCAGATTTCTGATTTGATAATTGATATTATCATTAATTATCTGATATTAGCAAAATATAAGTGGATGTCATTGATAACCAATTTCGGAATAATGGGAACCCTAATTGGTCATCACCCTACATATAGGCTATGATCCCCAATACATCGGACACAACGCACACCGCCTCTTCTCCCCATCTGAAGAGCGACTAAGGCATAAGGAGTCCAGGTTGAGGAAGAACCACAAGCCAACGGGTGTTCATTACCCGTCTCTATCTTTCTCTTTCCCTCTTCGTGTTTCCGATCCTAAAACTATCAAGCTTTGTTTGTTCGTGATTGATTGCCGTAGAGATTCCGCAAAAGTTGGTGATAAAATCTAGTACTCTTGAAGAACGCTTAAGATCAGGAACACAATATGGATCCAGGTATTTATTCAAGTATGTAAATCCTTAATAATCTGGCATGATGTAGATCATAGGCTTTGTGGTGTTTTGCTCTAGGATGTATGCATCTAGTTATGTATGCTTTAAAGAATAAAGAAAATAAAGAATCAAGAACTAAAGGATTAATACCAACACAGACCACACCTCTGTCTCAACCCCTATCCTCCTGCCGCCGCCTCTCTCACCCTCAACTCGCCGGCGGTTTCTTTTTTTCATAAACGAAATCATCCTCTTATTTCTTCTTTCATCATCATCATCATCATCATCACCATGAAGTTTAGCCCCACCGCATCTCCTCAACCACCACCACCACATCCTCCACCCCATATTGAACTTCAATTCCTGCATATGCCAGTTTGGTTTCTTCAATGCTTCTCTTCACTCTCGAATGTTTTTGCTGAACTCACCATCATCATTTCGAACTGCAACTGCAACTACCACCACTCACCTCCATCATAATACGGCGCCATTTTTCTCGTGGCAAACCCTTTCTATTAAAATGGCTTTCTCAACTCGTCTCCATGTCTTCACAAGGCCACTCTCCTCTTCGTGGAGACACACCCTTCTCCCCCTTCGTTCTTTCTTTTTCTTCTCCCAAACCATACACGTTCCAATAATTGTGAACTTTGATGAGCTAATGGTATGTATTTGTTTGTGACTGTGATTGTGTGCAGGGCATGGGTGACTTCTTGAATGAAATAGCAACAATGAATTGATGACTCAAACAACACCCAATGTAAGCTGAGCCCCTGCTTATTTCATTACAATATATCTTTGTTAAATTATTGGTTAGTTGGTACAAAAAAGGTTTTGTCAAATACTACATTGTAATAGCTTAGTGGGCATCACACGGGTCCGTCTTCAATGCACCCCGTAAAACGGGGTGTAATTTGCTCCACCTTGTTGGATTAGATTGTGACCGTTGGATTGACCCCTCTATGTAGGCACTGACTACCAGTTACCTGTTGAGCTGGTTATTTGCGAATTTAATAATATTTTGCAACTTAATCCTTTAACTTTCAAATATTTATTTAAGAACCCTTGATTAAAAAATGGAATTAATATATTTTAAAAAAATTCAAAATTCAAAATGAAAATATATTTTTTTTATGAATTTTTGTTTATATTTTAAATTTTTTAAAATTTTAATAATATGAATTTTATTTTTTAACCTTTTGCTTAATTTTTTATTTTCTTTTCATTTTTAAAAGTTTTAAATATTTTTTAATCAAAATACCCCTATCCCACCATCTTCCTCTGCCCCACCCAGGGTTTTGATGAACCCTAATAAGAACACCCAACAGCAACAACGACGCGGCGAAGAAGGAGACGTGCGTGGTGGAGGGCGGCACAACGATCGCCGTCATTTCTCTGTATATTGACCTTTGTGTTTCATACGGAGCAAACGGTGGAGGCGTGCTGGTTTTGTTGCAGATCCGGGACTTGAGCCTCACGGTGGCGACGGCGGACTTACGATAGTAAGAGGGAGCAGCTCGGTGCCACGGTGGTGGTGGCACCCTGTGGTGGTTGTGGGGACGTGACTATGACCGGAGTGGAAGGCGTGGTGTCGGATCTGCGTGCGTATGTGATAAGCCTCTGTCTCATCTAGTTTTATGGCTAGTATGACCATGGTTTTGTGCTATTTTTATCCCGTTTTCACCCAAATTAGACTCAATCATCCTCAAGAAATGTTTTGAGTCGTTTAAGTAGTTTTAGGTTAATTTAGCCAGTTTGTAGTCAAATAATGCACTTATGGCTACTTCTTTGTTTTCAGGTTAACTTAGAAGTTAAGGGAATAAAGAAACAGGGAAATTTCAATCCTGGAGGTATTCGCCCCGCGAGAGTCCACTCGCCACGCGAACCTGAAAGCTAGCCTGAACAGCAGAAAGTCCTCCTCTCTGGTTCGCCCCGCGAATCCTCTTCTCGCCTCGCGAACCTGAAGGCTAAATGTTCCAGAAAATGCAACCCTTTCTGTGTCGCCTCGCGGAGCCATGTCTCGCCTCGCGAGACTGAAGACCAGAAGCCATGACTCTTCCATTCCTCGCCACGCGAGCCGCACTTCGCCCTGCGAGAAGACCAAATGTTGCAGATTCTTCATAATATTCGCCTCGCGAGAAGGCGCAGTTCCTGAATGCTATAAATTGCTGTTCTGGGCAGATTAGAAGGGACCTTTTGATTCTCCACTGTTTTTCATAGAATTTCTGGTTGTGTTACGTTCTTATGGAGAACTAATTTCCTTTGATTAGTCTACTGTAATCGATTTCCACCGCACTTGAGGTTCTGTAATTCCTATGTTGTTTACTTTTCCCTTTTCAATGCTATGCTATATATTTCTGTTTGCTTAATTCAGGAGTGTATAGTGTTGTGTTGATTTATTTCGGTGATGTTATGTTCCTATATTTAATCGCGTTTGCTTAATTCGCGTGTGTTCAATTCATGTCCGCTTAGTTCACGAAGGGCTTAACCCAGTTTGCTTAATTCGGGAATACGAACATATATCTCGTAGTAGTGATTTCGCTTGTTAATTGTTGCTACAACCGAAAAGGGATTAGAATCTGCTTAGGGCTTGGAATCTACATGAACCGATGATAGTTGGGAAATCGAGAACAGTAGATTAATCATCTTTAGCTTATTTGATAATCCTTTAAACTGCTTGTTTTTATTGCTCTGTGTTTCCTTAATTGTTTTCTTATTTGCATTCAAATCCAACCCCCCCCCCCCCCCCACAAAAAAAAACTGATTTTTGTGGTAAATAACAAGTCAAGAGTCCTTGTGAGACGATATCCGAGTTGTCGCTCCCTAAACTACATTTTTACAAACTGCTCGCTTTTTGGCGCGTACGCGACAGCGCGTTCAAAAATTGGCGCCGTTGCCGGGGACTCTTGTTTGTTATTTTCGCATTTTTTTTCTTTTCGTTTTGTTTTGAATTAGTCTGGCAACTAGGTCCAATTGCCCTGACTTGTGTGATTTTGATCCTGATATTGAAAGAACACTACACACACGCTGTAGAGCAATTCGGGCTAGCACTAGTAGTGATTCTAATTCTAAAACTGTTTTTGATAACATGGGTGACCAAAGGACATTAAGACAGCTTGCTGCCCCTGATGTTAATTATAATGGCTTGTGTATTGAATATGATGGTGCTGTTACTCCCTTTGAATTAAAATCTGGTCTGATCCATTTGTTGCCAAGGATTAGTGGTCTTGCAGGTGAGGATCCACATAAGCATCTGAAGGAATTCCAGGTTGTTTGCTCCACACCCTTGAGACCAGAGGGAATAACTGAGGATCACATCAAGCTGAGAGCCTTCCCGTTTTCACTACAGGGCGCTGCAAAGGATTGGCTGTACTATCTTGAGACAAACTCTGTTACCACCTGGAACGATTTGAAGAAGCTCTTTTTAGAGAGATATTTTCCTGCCTCCAGAGCTGCATCAATCAGGAAGGAAATATGTGGCATCAGACAAGGAAATGAGTCATTGGCTGAGTATTGGGAGAGATTCAAGCAGTTGGTATCCAGTTGCCTCGAGATCGATTTCCGAGCAGCTCCTTATTCAGTATTTTTATGAGGGGTTACTACCGATGGATAGAAATATTTTGGATGCTGCTAGTGGGGGAGCACTTGTTGATAAGACTCCAGCTGCTGCCAAGCAACTAATTGAAAATATGTCACTAAACTCCAGCAGTTCACAACCAGGAGAAATTCTGTTGAGACAAGGGGTGTGAATGAGGTCCATAGCTCTTCTTCCAACCAGGCCCTTGAGAATAGAATTGATGAGCTCACTTCCTTGGTGAAGCAATTGGCAATGGATAAGGTTCAGCCGACAAGGTTGTGTGAACTGTACAGCTCTCTTGAGCACCTGTCAGATGCATGGCCCATTCAGAAAGAAGAGTTAGTCATTGATTTGCCTCAAGCTTATGCAGTCAATCCCTATAATCAAGGCAACAATCAGAAACGGTACAGCGTCCCTGACCTCTCCACAAATAGGTACCACCCCAACTGGAGGAATCATCCCAACCTTCGGTATGGAAACTCATCACAACAACAACCGATGGCACCACCACAGAATCCCTAAGTGACCACTTCTGCACCTTCTGGACCCTCATTAGAAGACTTGGTCAAGCAAATGGCTGCGCAAAACCTTCAGTCTCAGCAGCGAATGGATGCTAGTATTCAGGCCTTGCAGACACAGATTGGACAGCTTGCCACTTCCATAAATAACATACAGCAAGCTCAAGGATCAAACCAACTACCTGCACAGACAGTGATGAATCCCAATGCCTCCAATCCTAATGTGAGTGCCATTTCTTTGAGATCTGGAAGAGTGGTCGAAGCAGCCCCTGGAAAAAACGAAGAAACTATTGAGGTAACTCCTGAGCCTTCAGTTGATGTTGAAGCTGAGAAAGTGTACATACCACCGATCCCTTTCCCACAAAGAGTACAGAAAAATAAGAAGATTGGTGGGGAAGACAAGGAGAGGGAAATTTTAGATGTGTTCAGAAAGGTGGCGGTGAATATTCCCCTTCTAGATGTGATCAAGCAGGTTCCTAAATATGCTAAATTTCTGAAGGATTTGTGCACCCACAAGAGGAAGTTGAAGGGTAATGAGAGAGTTAATCTAGGGAGAAATGTTTCAGCCCTCATCCAGCCTAAGCCTGCACTTGAAAGAGTTACTGTTTCAGCCCCCACTCAGGCACTACCATAGAAGTGCAAGGATCCGGGCACTTTTACTATTCCATGCACTATTGGGGACAGCAAATTTGAAAATTGCATGTTAGATTTGGGAGCCTCCATAAATGTCATGCCCACCTCTGTTTTCAATAACCTTGATCTTGGTCCCTTGCAGTATACAGGTCTCACTATCCAGTTGGCTAACAGGACCAGTGCTCGCCCCATGGGAATGGTAGAAGATGTGCTAGTACAAGTTGATGAGTTGATTTTCCCTGCTGACTTCTACATCCTGGACATGGCAGGGGAGACAAATTCAAGTAGACCACCAATCATCCTGGGCAGACCGTTCATGAAAATGGCAAAGACAAAATTGATGTTGATGATGGGACCGTGTCCATGGAGTTTGGAGACATTATGGCAAAGTTGAACATCTTCGATGCTATGAAGCACCCCCTGGAAGAGCACTCTATTTTCCAAATAGAGTTGCTCTATGAAATTATTGATGACACCCATGAGGACTTGATTTCTGATTTTCCATTTGTTTCTGGATTTGATGATATTTATTCTTGTACTGATTGTACTGACACTAACCCTTGTGTTGTTTGTGCTGAGTTCCTTGATTCTACTTTGCAGGGTGATAGTGTGAGTGAAGCTGTCTGTTCAGCTGAAGTTCTTGACATTATGGCTGCTCCAAATGTACCATCCATTGAGCAGCCACCCTCCCTAGAGCTCAAGCCACTTCCTGGGAATCTGAAGTATGCTTACTTGGAGAGGAATGAAAAACTTCCAGTCATTATTTCTTCCAACCTTGACTCTGACCAGGAAGCTAAGCTCTTGGAAGTTCTGAAGAAGCACAAGAAAGCGATTGGGTGGACCTTGGCTGACATCCCAGGAATTAGCCCCTCCAGATGTATGCATAGAATTCTGTTGGAGGAGGGGGCTAAACCAGTTAGGCAGCCCCAAAGGATGCTCAATCCATTGATTCTAGATGTTGTAAAGAAGGAGGTGACTAAACTTCTGCATGCGGGTATCATATACCCCATCTCTGATAGTACTTGGGTAAGTCCAGTGCAAGTTGTACCCAAAGAAGTCCTCACCAGGTGGTAAGAAATGATAATAATGAGCTTGTACCCACTAGAGTCCAGAATAGCTGGCGAGTCTATATAGATTATAGGAAGTTGAACCAGGCCACCAGAAAGGATCACTTTCCTTTGCCATTCATCGATCAGATGCTCGAACGGCTGGCTGGTAAATCCCATTACTGTTTTCTTGATGGCTTTTCCGGATACTTCCAGATCCACATTGCATCAGAGGATCAGGAAAAGACCACTTTCACGTGCCCCTTCGGCACGTTTGCCTATAGGAGGATGCCATTTGGCCTTTGTAATGCTCCTGGCACTTTCCAGAGATGCATGCTTAGCATTTTTACTGAATTTATTGAAAATTGCATAGAAGTGTTCACGGATGATTTCACTGTATATGGTTCCTCATTTGATGCATGCTTGCATAGTCTGAATTTGGTTTTAGAAAGATGCATTGAAACAGACCTTGTTTTAAATTATGAAAAGTGTCATTTTATGGTTGAACAGGGGATTGTTTTGGGGCATGTTATTTCTAAAGAGGGTATTTCAGTAGATCCTGCAAAAATTGATGTGATTTCTACATTGCCTTATCCATCTTGAGTTCGCGAGATTCGTTCTTTTCTTGGTTATGCAGGTTTCTACAGGCGCTTCATTAAGGACTTCAGCAAGATAGCTCTTCCACTATCAAACTTGCTGAAGAATGATGCCATGTTCAATTTTGATGACAACTGCAAGAAGGCATTTGACTACCTGAAAAAGGCATTGACCTCTACCCCCATCATCTAGCCCCCTGACTGGACCCTCCCTTTTGAACTCATGTGTGATGCTTCTAACTATGCTGTGGGAGCGGTCCTGGCACAAAGGGTGGGCAAGGCTGCCCATGTCATTGATTATGCTTCTAGGACTTTAGATGCTGCACAATCTAATTACACCACCACTGAAAAGGAACTTCTAGCTGTTGTTTTTGCTCTTGATAAATTTAGGTCATATTTGCTAGGTTCCAAGGTTATTGTTTTCACTGACCATGCAGCTCTAAAGTACCTGTTGAAAAAACCAGAAGCAAAGCCGAGATTGATTCGGTGGATGCTGTTGCTCCAAGAGTTTAATGTGGAGATAAAAGACAAGAGTGGAGCTGAAAATTTGGTAGCTGATCATTTGAGCAGAATAGCAAGGGATGAGGATCCTTCTCCCATCCAGGATGATTTTCCTGATGAGCAACTTCTACATCTGCATGGGGTAACTCCTTGGTTTGCTGACATAGTTAACTATCTTGTTGCTGGTGTTTTTCCCGCAGGTACAAGTAGATCCAAGATCCACAAACTCAAGAGTGATTCCAAGTACTATGTGTGGGATGATCCGTACCTTTGGAAGTTTTGCAGTGATCAGGTAATTCGGAGGTGTGTCCCCGATTATGAGACAGAGTCAATCTTGCACTTTTCTCATGCCTCTCAAGTTGGGGGACACTTTGGACCACAGAGGACGGCAAGAAAAGTCCTAGATTCTGGGTTCTACTGGCCCACAATTTTTAGAGATGCCTATGAGGTCTACAGGAATTGTAAGGAGTGTCAAACAGCAGGCCCTGCCATCACTCGTAGGAGTGAAATGCCTCAGCAGCCCATGCTTTTTTGTGAGGTGTTTGATGTGTGGGGAATCGACTTTATGGGTCATTTCCCTTCATCTTTTGGTTTTCTGTATATTCTTTTGGCTGTTGACTATGTTTCAAAGTGGGTGGAAGCTATCCCCACTAGGACAAACGATGCTAAAGTTGTTTCAAAATTTGTTAGGTCCAATATTTTTTGCAGGTTTGGCATACCTCGGGCTATTATCAGTGACCAGGGCACTCACTTCTGCAGCCGCACCATGGAAGCTCTACTCCGGAAGTATGGAGTTGTGCATAGAGTGTCCACTGCTTATCATCCCCAGACCAATGGCCAGGCTGAGATATCAAACAGGGAGATCAAGCAGATCTTAGAGAAAATGGTGCAACCGAATAGGAAGGACTGGAGCCGCCGTCTAGAAGACGCACTGTGGGCTCAGAGGACCGCTTTTAAGACACCAATAGGGATGTCCCCCTTTCGGCTTGTATTTGGTAAGGCATGTCACCTCCCTGTGGAAGTTGAGCACCGTGCGTATTGGGCAGTCAAGTGCTGTAACTTGGAAATGAAAAAACCTGGTATTGAAAGAAACCTGGTATTGAGGAGCTTAGGCTAGAAGCCTATGAAAGCTCCCGGATTTATAAAGAGAAAACCAAGAATTTTCATGATAGGATGATTGCTAGGAAAGAATTTTCTGTGGGCCAGCAAGTCTTATTGTTTAACTCCCGCATGAAAGTGATGGCTGGGAAACTTAGGTCCAAGTGGATCGGCCCATTTGTTGTTACTAATGTTTTTCCTTATGGTGCAGTAGAGATTAAAAGTGCAGGTAGCAACAAGGCCTTCAAGGTTAACGGGCAGAGGCTGAAGCTATTCCATGGTGTGGCTGCTGGTGCTCCTGAAGATGCTACTGTTGAGGAGCTCTCCTTGGAAGCTCCCACCTACACTGCCACTTGATCAGGGAGCACCCTTTTCTTCCCCTCACTCTGATTTTATAGTTATGTTGTTTCATTGGGGACAATGTATGTTTTAAGTGTGGGGGAGGGAACCAACTGTAGATTTTTTTTGTGCTTTGTCTTGTTTTTCTTTTAGCTCTTGAATAAATTGTGTGAGTCTTTGGTCGGCAAGTTTGATTGGTTTTGTTGATTTTGCACAGATTTATTGCATGATTTTGTGATGATTCCCCCTAGGTTGAAAAAATTTTTGTTTTTGAAAAGTGATCCCCATGTGGAAAAAAAATGTTTGAAAACTGAACTTTGAGATATTTTGTTGTGATGGCATGATTTATGATAAGTTTGGGGTGATGGGAAGCATACACTAGGGATAGAATCTCGGTCAAACAATTTGCAAAAATGTCCAGGTGAGGATTTGAGCCTCCAACATGTTTTTAACTGTGAGAATCACTTTCAAATTGCACTTTCCCGAATTTGCTTGAATCTCTTTATGGTTTGCATGTTTATGTGTTGCATCAGATGATTTAGGCAATTTTCTTTGTAAATAACCACTTAGCCTAAAATCGAACCAGTCCCTAATGCATGTTACTTAGTTAGCCCCTTTGAGCCTAATTAGCCTGTTAATTCTTAATAACCTTATGTTACAAGCCAAAAATCTGAAAAAAAAACCATGTTAACCCGATCTTAGGATTAGGGGAGCATGGAAGCTTAGCAAAGAGAAGGTTTGTCAGAAACTAAGTTTGGGGTGGCTACAAGGATATGATGTGTTGTTTGGGATTGAGAAAAAGAAAAAAATATAATAAAAAGGTTGGAGCCAAAGGCAAAAAGAAAAGAAAAGCAGAAAAAAAAAAGAAAAAGAAAAATAAAAAAATAAAAAAATAAAAAGTGTAAAAATGTTTAAAAAAAAAAACAAGGTATTAGAAGAAAAGGCTGTAGTCACCCAAAGCAAAAAGAAAATGGAAAAAGGAACTTGAGTGGAAATTCAAAGTGTAAAAGGTTTCATGATCTCTTAGTTCCTAGGAACTTAAGCCTAGTTCCTTTGTATATCCTACCCTTAGCCAGACCCCATTACAACCTTTCAAAGACCTTTTGATGTTGCATGCATGTTTTCTGTGGGAATGATGAGCCTCTGTTTGACTGGTTTTATAACTAGTCAAGACCTTGGCTTTGTGCTTATTTTATATCAATTTTACCCAAATTAGACTTAATTGTCCTTAAGTAGTATTTTGAGTCTGTAAATTGTTTTTATGTTAATTTAGTTGTTTTAGAGTTGAATAATTATTTACTTTTATTTTCTATTTTCAGGTTAATAAAATGTAATAAATCTGGAGCAGCTCGCCCCGCGAATAATCTCTCGCCCCGCGAGTATTGCAACCATGAAAAAGTCAGAGACGATCACGGCTTGCCCGTGTTGAAGATCACAGCCGTGGCAATTCTGAAGTTGAAGCGTTCGCCTCGCGAGCATTCCTTCGCCTCGCGAGTCTTGGAAGATCAGAAGCCATCACGGTTTGGGCGTGTTGAATGCCACGGGCGTAACAGTTGGAAGCTGAAGAGTTCGCCTCGCGAAGGATGTGCTCGCCTCGCGAGAAGACAAAGAGTTGCAGACCTTTCATGTAATTCGCCTCGCGAGCAGTGCTTCGCCTCGCGAGTACTCTGACTCCAGAAACGTGTATATAAGCAGTCTTAGGCAGAAATGAAGAGGAGTCAGAATTAGCCAGTTTTGGCTAGTTTCTGAGCTTGTTAGTCTTTTGTTTTTCTCTTAGTTTAGTGTTTTCTTTTGTAATGGAGAACTAGTCTCCTAGATTAATCTACTGTAATTGGTTTTTATCCATACTTGAGGTTCTTGTATTTCCTGTTTTCATTTCCTTTTCTCTTTTCAATGCCATGCTTTATATTTCTGTTTGCTTAATTCAGGAGTATATTGTGTTGTGTTGGTTTATCTCGGTGATATCATGTTCCTATATATAATCGCGTTTGCTTAATTCGCGTGTGTACGTTTCGTGTTCGCTTAGTTCACGAAGTGCTTAACCCCGTTTGCTTAATTCGGGAATAGGGATATATATCCGTAGTAGTGGTTCCGCTTGTGAATTATTGCTACAACCGGGAGGGGATTAGAATCTGCTTAGGGCTAGGAATATGCATGAACCGATGATAGTTGGGAAACCGAGAACAGTAGGTTAATCGCTTTAGCTTATTTGGTAACTGCTCTATTTTCTTACTTTGTTTTCTGTTTTGCTTCTTTAATTTAGTTTCCAATCTCAAAACCCCCAATTCTAACTTTTTCTAACTTTTTCTGTTAATAATAACAACACCTAAAGAGTCCTTGAGAGACGATCCGAGTTGTCGCTCTATACTACATTATTTTAATAATCGCTCGTTCTTTTTGGCGCGTGGCGACAGCGCGTTCAGGGAACCATTTTGAGATGAAAATCAAATTCATGGGAAGTGCTCTTAAAAGTGAAATTGAGTGAAATGTTGTTAGCCTGACAAAAATTGAGCGAATGAGTGAAACACTAAATCCCCTTGTGAGGAAGGCGATTGTTTGAATTTGGTGATCTACCTTTTGTGTGTGACTTGGATCCCTTGCTTAGATTAATGATTGTTTGAATGATGATATTCTCAATTATTTAGAATAAATGATTGTGGGGATTGCTTTGTTTGAAAGGGGGGAACATTGAAGGAAACTGTTTTGGTGAATTGCTTGAAATTTGTGCAAAGTTGATTAAATCCTTTAAGCTTGCCATGTCTTGAGTCTTTTTGAGTTTTTGAGTTTTAGTTTGCTTAGGGACAAGCAAAGTTTAAGTTTGGGGTATTTTGATAAGCCTCTGGCTCATCTAGTTTTATGGCTAGTATGACCATGGTTTTGTGCTATTTTTATCCCGTTTTCACCCAAATTAGACTCGATTGTCCTCAAGAAATGTTTTGAGTCGTTTAAGTAGTTTTAGGTTAATTTAGCTAGTTTGTAGTCAAATAATGCACTTATGGCTACTTCTTTGTTTTCAGGTTAACTTAGAAGTTAAGGGAATAAAGAAACAGGGAAATTTCATTCCTGGAGGTATTCGCCCCGCGAGAGTCCACTCGCCACGCGAACCTGAAAGCCAGCCTGAACAGCAGAAAGTCCTCCTCTCTGGTTCGTCCCGCGAATCCTCTTCTCACCCCGCGAATCCTCTTCTCGCCTCGCGAACCTGAAGACTAACTGTTCCAGAAAATGCAACCCTTTCTGTGTCGCCTCGCGGAGCCATGTCTCGCCTCGCGATACTGAAGACCAGAAGCCATGACTCTTCCATTCCTCGCCACGCGAGCCGCACTTTGCCCCGCGAGAAGACCAAACGTTGCAGATTCTTCATAATATTCGCCTCGCGAGTGGGTGTTCGCCTCGCGAGAAGGTGCAGTTCCTGAATGCTATAAATTGATGTTCTGGGCAGATTAGAAGGGACCTTTTGATTCTCCACTGTTTTTCATAGAATTTCTGGTTGTGTTACGTTCTTATGGAGAACTAATTTCCTTTGATTAGTCTACTGTAATCGATTTCCACCGCACTTGAGGTTCTGTAATTCCTATTTTGTTTGCTTTTCCCTTTTCAATGCTATGCTATATATTTCTGTTTGCTTCATTCAGGAGTCTATAGTGTTGTGTTGATTTATTTCGGTGATGTTATGTTCCTATATTTAATCGTGTTTGCTTAATTTATCGTGTGTTCAATTCGTGTTCGCTTAGTTCACGAAAGGGCTTAACCCCGTTTGCTTAATTCGGGAATAGGAACATATATCTCGTAGCAGTGATTTCGCTTGTTAATTGTTGCTACAACCGAAAGGGGATTAGAATCTGCTTAGGGCTTGGAATCTACATAAACCGATGATAGTTGGGAAATCGAGAACAGTAGATTAATCGTCTTTAGCTTATTTGATAATCCTTTAAACTGCTTGTTTTTATTGCTCTGTGTTTCCTTAATTGTTTTCTTATTTGCATTCAAATCCAACCCCCCAAAAATGATTTTTTTGGTAAATAACAAGTCAAGAGTCCTTGTGAGACGATATCTGAGTTGTCGCTCCCTAAACTACATTTTTACAAACCGCTCGCTTTTTGGCGCGTGCGCGACAGCGCGATCAGTATGGTTGCTGGGTTCAATGGATGCGGCGGCGAGTGCTGATGACGAAGGAGGTGTACAGGTTCTGGTCCAGTGACTTTCTCTCTTTATGGTTCTTCAAGTTGCTAAGAAATTTCTCTATTGCTCTCTCTTCTCTATATGTTGTTGTATTGTTCTCCTCCCCATCTCCAGAATTCACGATTGGTGAAGAAGAAAGTGACATGATTTAGGACAAAGTGTTATCATAAATGCCTCAAGGACCATTTAGCAAATATTTGAAACTTTAAGGATTACGTATTAAGTAACATTTTTGACCTGCCAACTTACTACCACCAGTCAAAAAGTGGGGGTGTAAATTACACCCCATTCATGTTTGGTGTATAGTAGAAGCACCCGTACTAGATAGATACAAACTGGATTCGGATTGTCAAGAGTCTCTATATTTTTTTGGGCCCAAGCGACGTTCATATTTTTATTATTATTGGTCAAAAGCTAAAGTAGGCTTTCTTTACGTGTCTAGTGTAATTTGATGGCAAAATAACAGGTATAGTGTACATTTGAAAAAAAAAACTACCAAAATAGAGTAAGGTCGCGTTTGGGTAAACAACTTAACTAAGCACTTATCTCATAAGGCCTTATTGCATGAGAGCTTATGTCATAAGCGGTTAAACTCACTAAGTTATGTGCGTTTGAATGCACACTTCGAAAAGCATTTATACAATATTAAGGTGTTTGGATACATTACTATATAAGTGTTAAGTCTCTAAAATGTCTGATGTGCATTTCCCTAGGTTTTGATGAGAACTAAACATTGGTTAATGATTTAATTAACCTTCATATTGGTTGCTAACCTATCTATCGAGTGTGCAGATTAAGTAATAGAATCATACGTCCATCGCAAATGTTTGAAGATTGAAGCTCACGTCCATCGCAAATGTTTGAAGCGCACATCCAAAATGCAAGAGAAAGAAACTTGCGTCCACTAAAGTGATGAAAGCCAGCGTCTACTAACGTGGCATTTGGAGCGCGTCCATTAAAGTATCAGAATAGTGAAAGTATCAGAATAGCGCGTCCATTAAAGTATCAGAACAGCACGTCCATCAAAGTATCAGAATAGCGCGTCCATTAAGGTATCAAAATGGCTCGTCCAATGACGTGGCAATTGGAGCTCATCCATTAAAGTCAGAATGGCTCGTCCAATGACGTGGCAATTGGAGCTCGTCCATTAAGGTCAGAATGTATCCGTCCACTGAAGTGCAAAAGACCATCGTCCACCAGAGTAACTGAGACTCTCGTCCACCAGACTAACTGAGACTCTCGTCCAGTAAAGTAACTAAGACTCTCGTCCACCAGAGTAACTGAGACTCTCATCCACCAGACTAACTGAGACTCTCGTCCAGTAAAGTAACTAAGACTCTCGTCCAGTAAAATAACAGAGGCTCTCGTCCACTGAAGTGCAAAAGGCTCTCGTCCACTAAAGTAACAAAAGTGCTCGTCCACTAAAGGTGACAGAAGCGCTCGTCCACACTAGTCTTTGGACTTGCTGAGTCCTTAATATGGAGCTCGTCTACTAGCCAAAATGAAAACTCAAATGGCTAGATAGACGTGATTATTTTCAAGATGGAAGCACTTATCTTATGAACGCGAATTCTATAAGGATTATCAGAATCTTATTTCAAGAACCAGAAAGAGACTTGAAACCCTCTCTCCTACTCAGTTCACGATTATCAAGAAAAGTCAGAAGTTACTCTCTCAAGCAACCTTGGATAATCAGAACCAAAGACCAGTTAAAGTATGCTTCCAACATGCTTTATTCCCTAGTACCTCTGGTCCTTACACGAAAAGAGTAGTGTACTCAGTAAAGTACAAAAAGCTCTCTACACAACTCTGATATGGCTGTAGCACAATGAATAAAGCCATGATCCTTCATGTTAGAATACAACCAATGACTCTATTTCATTTAATGAAGTTCTGCTTGAAGCCAACAACTGAGGGGATGTCTCTAACGGATCCTAAATGCTTGAAGACCATAAATACAGAAGTCATTGAAGATGAAGAAGAAGAGAATACACATTGCATTAAAACGCCATTACTCCGAGCATTTATTTCTTCATTATTTTATTATGTATTCTTCAATTATTTTGAAGTTATTACGCAGACTTTCCTGAGCCTTACATTTAAACCACTCTCTGAGTGTTAGTGAAAGATCTGCCTGTGAGAAATTGTATTTATTACAAACCCTATCTCTCAAACAAACCAGAGTGAGCCTGAAGAGGCTAGGTGTGAAAATAATACTTGTCTTTAGCCTGAAGAGGCTAGGTGTGCAAATAATACTTGAGTCTGTAACCTTATCAGTTATAGTGGATAAATCTTGGTGCTGCCAAGGACTGGACGTAGCTCTTTGTTTTTAAGAGTGAACCAGGATAAATAACCGTGTCAATCTCTCTTCCCTTAAACTCTTTAATTGCCTTAGTTTTCTTACGTCTATCAAGTGGTGTGCTTGCAAAAGTCACCCGTCCATCCCGTATTCTTCCACTCGTCCAAATCTAGCCTTTTTGTTTGCGAAAAGATTTCAACTTTGCTTAAATTATGATAAACACAATTCAACCCCCCTTCTCTTGTTTATACTTGTCTATTTCAATAAGCACTTATAAATATTTTAAAATTAAAAAAAATATTGTCTTATTCAATTACACTAAAAATGTAAATAATGTTAATCTCAAAACACATATCATGTAAATAATGGCAAATTTTTTTATCATGAACATTTTTTTTATGTTAATGTTGAAAAATATATCAGTAGCAATCATTTTGAGGTATATACAATCATAAGCATTTTGAGTTATGAAAATTATTTACTAGACATCTGTTTCATTTTGATAGAAAATAGAATATTGTTTCATAAAAATTAAAAAAAAAAGTTGCATTAGTAAAAACATGATAATTAAACTAGATAATTGTAGGCATCTGGTTTCTAATAGTGTCTCTGACTTGCTCCATTTGCCTAACACTTTGTTGATTTGGTTCCTCCCATGTGACTTCTTCAGGTGTAGTTTCATGTACATCGATATTATACTCTAATTCAACATTCTCGTCAAATAAAAGAAATTCTTCATCACCTATGTCATTCCTTCTTATGAAGTTGTGCAAAGACATACAAGCAACAATTATGTGAGTTGCGGTTTTCAATGGGAAAGGAGGCATGTTGCCTAGTATCTTCCATCTAGCTTTGCAACACCCAAATGATCGTCGACCGTGCTTCGGAGGCTAGAATGTAAATAATTGAACACTTCATTTCATCCTCTAGCACTCGGCCCTATTCTAAAATGAGGGAGATGATACGTAGTGGTTTTGTACCTTTCTAATGGAGGAAATGGTGCATGCTCCGGTGGTCGACGGCGACGCACGAACGGCAGGCGGCGGCGGCGGTCGCAGTTCCTCTCTTTGGGTCGCACGAAGAAGAAGGGTTTGGGCCTCACTTTGGGTCCAGACTGATCGAAGAAGAAGAAGGGACAGGAACAAAAGAATGGAGAAATGTGAAGAAAAAAAAGAAAGAAAAAAGAAAGAAGGGGTCAGTGAGTGTCGATCAGTGAAAAACATGGAGCATGTGCCGCACAAGCTCTTTTTAGAAAAACCCATACGCTTCTCCCAGTAACTTATGAAAATGAGCCCAAAACTCCTTATGGGATGACATAAGATTTTTTTAAAAGCTCTACCAAACATACTGCATAAGAGCTTATGTCATAAGATAAGTTAAAATGAGCTAAAATAAACTCTTCCAAACACCACCTAAGTCGTGAATGAGAAATACTGCTTATCAGAGCAAGTCGTAGACCTCAGCCACGACTTATTTTTATATTCAGTCGTCGAAAATAAATTCTCAAATCATTGAAAGTCATATACAAGTAGGGATGGCAATTTTACCCGTACCCGTGGATACCCGCGGATAAAATCTGCAACGGGTACGGGGTGGGTAGCTAAACGGGTACCCACGGGTAAAATAAACAGATAATTTTAATATCCGTTTGTAAACGGGGCGAGGACGGATATCACACTATCCGTACCCAGCGGGTACTCGTACCCGTTACCTAATTACTATAATACCCTCACTATATATATATATACTAAACTGCCTTAAGCCCTTAACCTAATTTGCCTTCAGACTTTAGTCCTGCAATCCCTAGTTCCCTACTGCCGCAGCCAGCCCCTTATTTTCTTTCCTTCTTCTTCAACCCACAGAGAGCCCCTTATTTTCTTTCCTTCTCCTTCTTCTTTAGTCAAACTCTGAAGCCTGCAGCAGAGAGCCTCGCGCGCCACCGCTCCTCCGCCGCCCAGATCCGTCACAACCTTGGTTCTCTGCAACCTCAGGTAAACTCTAAACCTCAACCAATTTGTTTTTCAGTTTTGACATGTGAAGGAAAGAAGAAGAAGAAGAAGACCGAAGAGTCTGAAGGGGTAGCTACTGCAAATCAAGTTGCAACCACTATTGAAAATAAGGATTTTTCCACCTCAGAGAGAAAAGGGAAGAAACAAACTGAAGCCAAGCCATCTCAAGTAAGAACCTTTCCAAATGGGTTGGTTATTGAGGAGCTATTTATGGGTAAACCAGATGGCAAAAAAGCTTCTCCTGGAAGGAAGGTCACACACTATCTATTGATTTTTATCGAGGACTAATGTTGTTTAACCTATTCTTCAATGCAATTTCTTTTTACAAAATCTTTTTACTTCAGGTCAGTGTTAAATATATTGGCAAGCTGAAAAAGGATGGGAAAATATTTGACTCAAATGTGGGAAGAGCACCCTTCAAATTTCGCCTCGGTATATATTGTGTTGAGGTGTTGAATTTATAGGGATTTTCCTTTCTATATATGTAATATGCATTTACCTATTTTCTTTTTATGTTTACAGGTGTAGGACAAGTCATCAAGGGGTGGGAGGTTGGAGTCAATGGTAATATCTAGTATTATAAGATTTTGTGCAGTCTGATGTTATTCTTAATTCTTACTGTAGTTTTCTTTTCTTTTCCTCAGGGATGAGGATTGGTGACAAAAGAAGAATTACAGTTCCACCATCTATGGGGTATGGAATTACCCATTCTCTTCTTTTCTTTGTTATATCTGAATGAAAGAATGGTTGGATTAAATTAAATTTATTATCTGAGTTGTCTCATCGGATGTCACTCCCTCTGTTGTATGATGACTCTGGTTTTATTTTGTTTTACCGCTGAAAACGGCTTTCTTATGTTGTTTCTGCTGAGTGTTTTGTTTTATGTTCACGCAGATATGGAGACAAACGCATTGGGAGTATACCACCAAATTCGTGACTTGTATTTGATGTTGAGTTGGTTGATGTTGATCGCTGACTTCAACTTTTGCCATCCTTTCTTCCGTTTTATGTGTATTTTTTTTAATTAAAAAGAGTTTTTTGTTTTTCATAACTACCCATGGATATCCGCGGATATCCGCGAATCCGTTAAGAACCCGTCAAACGGGTATCCGTACGGGTACGGGGTGGGTACGGGTAGATTTTTTATCCAACGGGGCGGGTAGCGGGTAACCAGTATCCGTGCCCGCCCCGCCCCGTTGACATCCCTATATACAAGGTTCACAACTTGAATTTTTTTATACTTTTTATAAGTCGTGACAATGATGTACGACTTTTACATTTTTTATTTTAATTTTTTTAATAACGTTTTGCTTTATTTTGCTAAATCATGCATGTGATATATTTTTTATTTTTTTTTATTTTTTTCCATTTTTCAATTAAAAATAAGTTTAATTGATAAATTAATTAATTTTGAGGTGAATTTTTTATTTACCTTTGTGCTATTGGAAATGTTAGCTCACGGTTGCACCATGGTGCAATGAACAACATACAGTACAATACTCATGATTAAAACAACAGTATGCATCCACCTATGTCATCGTTGTTTGTTCATATCCTGCTCATGACTTCATGATATATGTGCCAGATATGTACAAGTTGCAAGTGTGTCACAATATCCAGAAATGTGGAGAGATCCACGGGGTTGTCCTAAATCTACACACATTTGTACTGAGATAAACTTCAAGGAAAAGTTTCACCAAAAAAGATGTGGATTGCGCCTAAATTTTTTAATTCAGTGTACTTTTGTTATAATTTGTAGTAAATTGCTAATAAATTTTAATTAATGTTTTTTTATTTGTATTATTAAGTTTTTTTATCTATTAATTAACATAACAATTAACTTAATTAAAATAATTAACCATAAATATTAATGAATTAATCAAACCATTTTTTAATTAAAAATAAAGAAACAAATAAAAAATCAAAATGTATATCTCATAAGTGACTTAGAAAAAGTTATAAATCTTTTTTATAAAAGTCGTATATCTTGGTAACGACTTGTCAAAAAGCATAAAAAAATTTAAAAAATTAAAGTTGTAGATCTTGCATACGACTTTCAACTATTTGATTTTGTGTGTGTCATTGATTATAAAAATGAGTTGTGGCTGAGACATACGACTTGCTTAAATAATTCGTATATCTCATACACAACTTATTTTATTTTGATAATTTTTTTCAAACGTGTACCATATCTATAATTTTACAATCAAATTACACGAGACACGTAGTTTCATGTTTTATGTACACCAATAATTAATTAACAAATAAATATAACCACCGGATGATGGAAGGAATTCAAGGCAGCTAGAGTGCGCACACACTAATTTTTAAATTGAATTTAAGAAGACCAGCTTCTTGGATTGAAGCTAGAGATTTAGGCACATGAACAAGGTCTACCTGCATGGCATGGATAATTCACTAAAAGCATAATTTCATGATTTAATAAACAACTCTCTTATTTAAACATTTACACATTTAACCGACATTTCTCTTATATGATATTATTCGGTTGAAATATCATTTTGGTCTCTTAATTTATTTTTTAGATTCAATTTGTTTCCTTAATTTTTAAAAGGTTCAATTTGATCTCTTAATTTGTATGTATTGACCCAAGTTAGTCTTTTCCGTTAATGAGTCTGTAACGGTGTTAATTTTTTGAGGATCGGGTTGAAACACGTTAACAATTTAAAGGATTAGTTTGAATCTTGTTAACAATTTAAATGACTAATTTGAAACATGTTAATAATTTAAAGGACTCATTTGAAACTTATTTAAAACATAAGGGGCCAAATTGAAACTCATTTAACATTGTTACTGATTTTGCTGACGGAAAAGACTAATTTGGGTCAATAGAGACAAATTAAGGGGCCATTTTTTTTAAGCAAGGTGACAAGTCACCATAAATTTATTAATAAAATAAAAAAGAAAACAAGAACATGGGAGACAAAAACCAAAACCCATGCAAAATAAACGAGAATCAAACGTACCTAGAATTAGGTTTTTTATTCTGTCTCAAGTTATACTTCTTCTGAGATTTGGACCTAACCACCATGTAACCACCTTCAGCAACATTATCATTATTCTGCTCTCCTTCCTTAGAAGTACTTACATCTTTTTGCTTTTCCAACCAAGCAGATAAAACCTTAAAATTATTTTGAACAATAGTTGGAAAAGCGCTAAGATCTTGAACATAAACTGGACTTGAATTAATCTCAGGAGTCTCAAGATTCTTACCACTAACTGTTAAATCACAGGTAGCCTTGGAATGCATGGACACTGGAGTCGGAGTACCCTTCGAACTAATTGTTAAATCACCGGTAGCTATGGAATGCTCGGGCACCGGAGTATCCTTAACTATAGAGTCAACATTAATTGTAGTAGAAGTTGAGATCTTCTCTGTAGAGCCATTGACATCATTTGTTGCAACCAAAGATGAGTTATGTGGAATGGAATTTGAGACATGATCAGGGGATAAAGGTTCCTCGTATACTGTCTCAACCGATTCACTATCACTCTTGTTTTCGCCCAGTGATGTATCATTCTGTCCATTATTTTCATCTGGTTTTTTCTTTGGAACCTTAGGGACATAAGCTAGCTTAGTCTTCTGCACCAAAGGCGGATCATTTTGCACCACGTTCTCCTTGGCAATTTGTTTACAAGTATTAACCAAATGCCCAATTGAATTACAGTGAGAACAGAAAGGAGGAAGCTTCTCATATTCAACACCAATAGAAAATGCAAAACCTTCACGTTCAACCATAATCTCCTTAAGCAATTTCCGTGCTAGATCAACATCCACTAAAACTCGAGCATAGTGACCATATGCCCTAGTACGAGTAGCTTCATCCAAACTTATTGGAGTACCTAAACCGCTTGTAATTTCAAATAATAATTTCGAGCGCCAATATTCCCGCGGCAGGTCATAAATTCTAATCCAACATTGAGCATGATATTGTTTCTGCTTATTAGGAATAAAATCTGGAGACCGCTGAAAAATACGTAATAGCCCTGATTGAAGGTTCCAAGTCCCAAAAGCCAAGACACTACGCAAATCCTTTTGAGAATCAAAACTGAATTCACAGAATCCCTTTCCTAACAGAATCATTCTTCATTGACCCAAAGGCTTCCATAGCTTTGAGAGTTTGTCACGTAAGTCGGAGATCTTTACAGGGATATCACCCTTCGATAACAACAAGCGGCCATGAAGGTTGTTTTTTGAAACATCCCAACCCTTTTTGATATTCATCCTCAGATATTTTGATAGAGACCGAATCTCCGTTCACGCACGGTCGAGGAAGCTGACTAACCGGAATGTCAAACGAACCATTCAAAGCCTGAGCAAAAGATTTTCACTGAGGATTCAATGGAGAAGACAAAGGAGACTCCGGATTAAGAAACGTCCAAGGACAAGCCATCAAGGACGAACAAAACAGAAAAAATAAAATCAAAAACCAATGCACACCAAGAATCGAAGGCGACCAGAGAACCAGATAAGATGATGATGGTGAGAATGGCAGAAAGAAGAGGGAATGAGGCAAATCAGAGGATGGCAGAGAGAAGACAATGGCTGTCGAGGCGGGGCGGTGTAGATCAAGTGTGGTTTTGTCAATCGATGAGGAATGGATTGGTGTGCATGCTTGTGCAGATCCACGGATCTGAGAACGGCCGCAGACCAGAAGAAGCGGACAACGGAGACGATGCAGCTGTGCTGAGTTCCGAGGTCGGTGTCCACAGATTGAGAATGGGCACAGGGAGTCGCACACGAACAAGAGCAGCGAGGACAGGGAAGACACCAGCCAGGATTGGGTAGCGCCATGCCGGAGGGCGGAGGCCGTTCCCTGGTGGTGGCGGCTAGGTTCCCCTCTCTCGCTAGGGTTCTCTCACAATCCCAGCAACTTTTTTTTAAAAATTTGAGAACAAAGTAAAAAAGTAATAGTGTATTCACCATTGATTAGTTAAAGTGGGTCAAGATTTTAATACACTTTAACTGTTAAGGGACCAAATTGAACCTTTTAAAAGTTAAGGTACCAAATTTTTTTTTTTTGACAGAAATAAGGTACCAAATTGAATCTAAAAATTAAGTTGAGGGACCAAAATGATATTTTAACCATATTATTTTGATATTCCGGCCCCACGTGGAATCATAAGCAGTCTTCTTGTTTCTCACTGCTTTGTTTGTTAGAGTAGAAAATGAGAAGAGAGAAAACAATATGAGAGAAAAGAAGGAGAAAACGTATTTTTTTTTGGTGGAGGAGAGAAATAGGGAAGAGAGAACAAAGTTGGTGGGACCCACCTCAATTTTTTTTTTCTCCCCAAGTGAGAAGAAAATGGAAGAGTGAGAGAGTGTTTTATGTGAAATGACTTTTGTACCCTTCTTTTTGGGTTCTCATTCAATTATTTAATAAATTTAAATAAACTGAATTAAATTAATCATTTATTTAATTAAACTAAATTGAAATTAATAAAATAATTATATTAACTTAAATCAATTAAAATGAATTTTAATTATTTGATTATTTAAATTAAATTATTTAAAATAAATTTATTAGTTAAAATAACTTCAATCAATTAAATGAATTTTAATTATTTGATTATTTAAATTAAATTATTTAATAAAATTAAAATATTTGTATATTGATTTTTTAGTTAAGGGTATTTTTGTCTTTTTAAAAAAATAATTACATTTCTCACCTTCTATCCAACCAAACAAAGGGAGAGAGGGAACAAACTTTTTTCTCCTCTATTTCTCTCCTATCTTTCATACCAAACAACACATAAAATCTGATCTATTTCTCATCATTTTCTCTCTTCTTATACTCTTTCTCATCTCTTTCTCTCTTCTTATTTTCTTCTCACAACCAAACAAAACATATACAAACTTTGTAAATGGGTTACGAAATTTGAGGGAAGTTCGTATGAAAGAAAGCTTATGATGCAGCTAAGAACTCCATTATTTCTACACTAATGATATTTGGACACAGTTTTGGTGTCTAACACCATACATTTATACAATACAACATTTGTTTATTATTTTCTTTTACTCTTTCTCTAACCCATTAGTTCAAAATATCACATCAAATACGGCGTCCCTGTATTTGATGTCTACTTTTGTGTCAAACTATCACTCCTCTTATTTCTATACTCAGATTTGACATCTTACTTGATATTTTTTGTGTATATATTCAATATCAAAATATAGTATATCTCACTAGGGGTGTAAAGTAACGAGTCGAGCCAAGCCGAGTACTTGAAGCTTGAACTTGGCTTGTGAAAAAATAGTAAAGCTTGAGCTTGGCTTATTTAAAATTAATAAAGCTCGAGCTTGACTTGTTTAGCTCATTTATAATAATTATTATTTTTTGCATTTATGAAAACATTTCTTTAATTACTTTTTTATTTTATTAATTTAGAACTTAATAAAGATTTTAATATTATATGATAATCTATACAAATAGAGATATGTACAAAACATATGATATGTGAAATTCCAGATTTCCTGACTATTACGAAAAAAGAAACTTCAAAAGCTTGACCAAAACATCATAAAAACATGCCCTTGGCAAATACAATTTAAGCTTAACCATTACAAAAGCACGAGTCCAAATATACCGTTTAAGTTTCATCATTACAAAAGCATAAGTCTATAAAAACATGACCACTATATATTTATTGAGATATCTAGTCCAATGCTAGCAGAGCAACTTCACCCATAAAAAATCAATTGCAACAACTTAAAGGCCACAATACATATACGAGTTATTCATGAGCCGTTTAATATTGAGCCGGTAAGGCTTGGGCTTGAGTCATTTAAATAATCGAGCTCGATCTTATTCTTGAGCTTGACTCATTTAATTAAAGAAATGAACTTGATCGAGTATTTAATGAGTCAAGCCTGAATAGTTCATGAATACATTTTATTAAAAAAACTTTTAAATTAAAAAATATTAATTTTAAATTGTTAAATATTAGATATTTTGTTTAAAACAAATGGTAGCTTAATTTTTCGTGGACGAATAAATAGACAACACTTGTCATCGACGGGATCCACATATATTTCAGTCATCTGACTTTTTTTACTAAAAAAATAAATTTTTTATTAGATTTTTTTAAAATTAAACAAATTTTTTCTTTGAACTTTTTTTAATTAAACAAATTATTTTTTTAACTGAAACTTTTTTAAATAATTTTTTTTAGCATTTTTTAAAAATACTAAAATTTTAAATTAAGTTTTATTAAAAAAACCTTTTTTATTAAAAAAACTTTTAAATTTAAAAAATATTTATTTTAAATTGTTAAATATTAGATATTTTGTATAAAGCAAATGGTAGCTTGATTTTTTGTGGACGAATAAACGGGCAACACGTGTCACCGACGAGGTCTACATATATTTTAGTCATCTGACATTTTCTTAAAATATAATTATTTAATTATTGTATTATTCATACTAGGGCCTTTTCTTAAATTTATATTGTAGCATGATTTTATTGTGGACGAATAAACGGGCAGTACATGTCACTTATGAAAAAAATAAAATCATTGTATCACGCCTCATGGATTTTTTTTTCATTTTCTTTACCTTTGATTCATAATATTTATTACTTTTACAATTGCTTTATGATACTTAAATTGAACATAACAATCCAGGATTATAATTTATCTTAAATAACAGGATTATACAGATTTAAAATACTGTTGAATATCAAACTATGATTACTTTTGTTTTTCATCAAAGTTTCTTCTATTGTTGTTGTTATAGAAATGTTCAATACAATAACATATAATATCATGGAAATGTGTATTCTTTTCATCAACATAAAAGATTAACATATTGCATATCATGAACTCATATCCATAATGAAAAGTCAAGCTTTTATAAAATCTACTAAGTTTTATCATACAAATTTGTCATGTAGCCTGTTATTGATTAACTATTGAATATACGAATCTAACTGTTGCACACAATAGTATTATTTTATATTTAAAAAACAATATATTTAATGTTGTTCATGTTGCATTTATTTATAATAAACAATTACGAAAATAATCATCTAACGGATGCACGTGGGTCTCGCACGGGTCAACAACACTAGTATATATATATACTCAACGTAAAAAAATAATAGGCTAAAATATAATTTTGGCCCCTTAACTTATTTTTTAGATTTAGTTTGATCCTTTAACTTTTAAAAGATTCAATTTGGTCCAGTAACTTGTCTCTGTTGACCTAAGCTAGTCATCTCCGTCAATCAGTCAATAATGGTGTTAACTTTTTGAGGACTAGGTTGAAACTCATTAACATTTTAAAGGACCGAGTTTGAAACAGTTTAAAGGATCAGTTTGAAACATGTTAACAATTTAAATGACCAATTCGAAACTAATTTAAAACATAAGGGAACAAATCGAAACTTATTTAAACATTGTTACTTACTTTATTGACAGAGATAACTAACTTGGATCAATAGAAACAAATTAAATCTTTTAAAAATTAATTTACCAAACTGAATAAAAAAAAAAAATCTATAGCCTTAAGCCCTTAAAGGAATTGAGGGCAGTGTTAAAGAGGAGAGAATGAGAATGAGAATGAGAATGAGAGAAGCTTCTGGAGTGGAGACACTCCCTCAAAATATCTGCATGACCCTCCAATCTCAGTCGTACATCATCCTCGTCTACACATTTGAATAAACCACCACATTAATTAAATTGTTAGTTATTAGTTAGGATATGAAAACATGGTACTAATATATCTTTTCTGATAAAATAAGGAAACGTCAAAACTACTATATAAGCAGGCAGCTTCTGGAGAGTTCCTGAGGTGGGGGACGGTGTGTGTATGTGTGGTATCTCTTCCCTATCCTCTTCCCCTCTTTTAACCCCATGCTCACTGTATCAAAATGCTAAGGTTCCGTGTCCTAATTCACAAACATGTATTGTAGCCGCAACCCAAGTTATAGTCTATGCTTTGTAGTTTGTAAAATAAATAAATAAATAAATAATAATAATATGAATTGTGTAGTGTTGTGATTCTGTGTTGTTTGTGTGTGTTGGTTAGTTGAGTCAATTTGTCGACAAGACAAGCAAGCAAAGCTGTCCTATTCCTGGTTGTGAAAGCTTAGATTTTGATTTTCAATGGCGAATGAAGGAGACAAAGGCAGTGACTTGTATGATGTTTTGGGTTGAACAAGGAGTGCATTGATTCAGAGCTCAGGAGTGCCTACAAAAAACTTGCACTGGTTAGTGCTTTTACATTTAAACGCCTCTTTGTTATGTTAGACTTTCTTTCTTTCTTCTGTTTCGGAATTGCGTAAAAAAATGATTGAAAAAAAGTTGTGTTGTGGTGGGAGTTAGAATTAATGCTGACAAAAATTATTTGTTTGATGGGATAGAAATGGCACCCTCTGGGAATGTAGAAGAAGCTAAGAACAACTTCCAGGCAATCCAGCAAGCCTATTCTGGTCATTCAAATTTGCTCATTCAAATTGAAGAAAAGAATATTGGAATATCTATTGGCTATTGCTTATTCAATTTATTTGAATTTCTTCATGTTACCATTTTTTTTTATGTGCCCCCAGTTTTATCCGACTCCAACAAAAGGTTCTTGTACGATGTAGGAGTCTACGATACCGATGACGATGAAAACGTATGTCTCCATATCCATCAAGTTATTATTTATTCATTTGCTTCTCTCTGTTTTGTTGGGCGGTGAGGTACATAGAACAGAAACATAAAATGGCATTGCTTAAAATCAAAGTCTAATAGATGACAATGCTTGTTTTGTTTAACCACTTTTTTTAATGTACCCAACCAATCAAAAAATGTTAATCTCACTATTTTTTATCATACCATTTTTTACACCTAAATCTTAGTGGTTTATGGTATGAATCTTTTTCCTTTCCTTTGTATTCATCTATTGGTGGTATCATATCATGGACAGTCCAGTGTTGTCATGTTTCTGGGTTAATGCACCGTCCAATATATTTCATTTTCTTGTTCCTGGAAAAAGAGGTATCTTCTATGAGAGAGATTTATTTGGAATCCATTTTGTCCCCTTTGACATACAAAGGCTTGATTCGAGTGCAGAAACATCCATATTCCAAGTCAAGGCATTTGGTGCAAATTCATTATGTCACTTGTGTGGATTGTTCATGCTCCAAGCCTCCAATAATTGTGAATTCTGATGACCTAATGGTATGTATGTGTCTGTGACTGTGATTGTGTGCAGGGCATGTGTGACTTCTTGAATGAAATGGCAACAATGATGGCTCAAAACAAAATCCAACGTAAGCTGAGCCCCCTCTTATTTCATTGCAGTATCTTTGTTAAATTGTTGGTTGGTTGGTACAAAAAAAGTTTCATGCTTTTCCTACCTTATTCTTATATTATATATTTTAATAATACTTGTTTTGTCAAATACTACGTTGTTTTAGCCTTTTTCTGTTGTTTGGTGGGTATCACACAGATGCAAACTAGGTTGTCACGAGTCTCTATATTTTGGGGCCCCAGGAGACTTTTGTATTTTTATTGGTCAAAAGCTGAAGAAAAAGGGAGTACTATGAGTGGGTGAAGTTTCATGCTTTATGCTACACCAATAATTAATTAACAAATAAAGATAACCGCTGGATGATGGAAGGAATTCAAGGCAGATTAGAGTGCACACGTTGATTTTAAAGTTGAATTTACAAAAGACCAGCTTCTTGGATCGAAGCTGGAGATTTAGCACATGAACAAGGCCTACTTACATGGCATGGATAATTCAGAGAGCATAATTTCATGATTGAATAAACAACTCTCTTATTTAAACATTTACACATTTAGCTGACTTTTCTCTTATATGTACACGGCAGATCCATTCTACATTTATATTTTGGTGTTTGCCTATCCCTACAATTACTTCGGCGTATGTGTTTCTATTAGGTGTCATGTTCAATCGATAGTAAAAAATATTTTTCTAAAATAAATTATCAATTCCAAAATTTAATGGTCTCATCGAAGTGGTGGGCCTGAGTCCTATCTCAACGATTAAGATGTGTTTAATGCTGATATTATTTTGATATTCCGTCTCCACATGAAATTAGGAGCAGTCTTCTTGTTTCTCACATGAATTTTGCAACCGGGTTCCAAAATTTGACGGAAGTCCGTATGAAAGGTTATGATACAGCTAGGAACTGCATAATTTCTGCGTTCAAATTTGACACCTTACTTGATATTTTTCTGTATATTTATTCCATTTTGAAATATAGTATATCTCATTACCTACTTACTTAATGTCAGAAACAGTTATTTAAAAAACATTATCCTATACAATGTAGGAGGACAAAAGGTTGTTGCTTGAAATGCATCTAATTTGTTATCAACACATTGGTCGATTCACATTTATTTTTTGTAATGTCAAAGTGATTGTTTATTTGGGCATTGACATTTGATGACACTAAACATGGCAGGAAAAAGGAGAGGAGAGCTTTGAGAAGTTGCAGAAGCTCTTTGAAGAAATGTGTGTCAGTCGGAAGCACTTCTCACACTGCTACTGCTTGTTCTCCTTCATCTACCTATGTCACTTACACTGAAAATTCTAATTCAAATAAACGCAATTCCACTGATATGAATTTTGGGAAGGCAGAGGATATTTCTGACTTCGAGTCCAGCTAACAGGGCTTCTGTTTAGGGGTTAGTATATATACAACAATTTTTATGTTATTCATTTGACACAACATTCATGACATATTTACATATGTATGATATAATGCTTTACGTGAGTTAAAGTGGAAAAGGCATGCCTATGGGATTTCAATCTGCAACCTTGACCCCTAGACTCGAATTTAAATGCTCTTCTAGTTTCTGTTCTCTGCATGTTACATTCGTGGTGCTGCATATGATTGTTGGGTTTTGTAGGAATCTTTGCTTTCTGGGCCTATGATGAATAAAGCGAAATCATGATAGGACCTCATATGTGGACTTGGGGTCAAATGGGCCAATAGATCAGCAGCCATCCAGGCCTGTAGCTTGGAGGGTCTATACTAGAAAAAATAAGATGGGGCAAGGAATGAGTGCTGAGAGTTTGTTGCTGAGGTGGCAGAGAGAGAATGTGATGAGAGCAGGGTGTGAGTGACTTTCTGTTACAAAGGAAATTAGGGGAGAGGAAAAAGGTATCCAGAATCTTTGGTTAGTTATAGGCAGAGGCATTTTTGCTCTCCGAAGGAGCTTAGCTCTGGGCAGAAGGAATTGTCATTTCTCTATATTTTCCTTTCTACAGCAAATAACACAAAGCACATTTCCATTTCTTAAGCATTCTTTACCCTATTCTTCATTTTTCATTTATGGTTCCTATCAAATCAGCTGGAAAACCAGAAGGGTAGGTTAACCGTGTAAATGAATTTTGTAGTTTAAAGAAGACGTGACTTTTGACATATAGGAAATGCATGAAGATTTACTCGTTCTGTTTGAGAACTATGTAGCCTTTGTAAAATTATGCTTAGGTAGAGTTCATAGATTAAGAAGAAACAGTAGTCTGTTCGTGTTGAATCTTTCTTGAGAGTCTTTTAATCAGTTGTACCTCTTATGTTGTATGTGTCGTCAAGGTTGATCATGTAAATAACAAATTACTATTAACAATGAGGATACAGATCAAAGGAGTATTTGTCTAAGGTATGTGGAAGTGGTAACTTGTAAGTGTTTCCTCCCTTCATCTCCTTACACAATGTCATCTACATTGGTTCTTTGGCTGGTAATGAAGTATTTTTTTGAGAGTTCATATTCTTTATCTATGTTAGACATTACATGGCATATTTTGTGCATTACACTATGCCTGACTTACAAGCAAATGTGGTTTTTTTTTTTTTGTTGATAAACTACTCCAATACAATACACATAGATAGCTTGGTGTTGATTAGGAATTTTGGTGTTCATGATGTGAAGACAGGTGGAGCACCTCCAAGATATGAAGAAGGGAACAGGAGGAAGAGGAGGAATTCAGGAGGAGGTAGCACTAGCAGTAGACGTAGGCACGGTACAAAGCAAAAAATGTCATCCACCAATGACTATTCTGGTATTTCTGCTCAGTGATGAACTTGATGGCTGGCAAGCATTGTGGGAAGTCCATATCTTATAGCCTCCTGCCATACTTGGAAGATGTGATGGCACTTACACTTAGTCCCTTGATCCCTTTCTTTCCATGGCTGCTATACTGTACACCCATGCCAGGACTTTGACTTGAAAACAATTGGCACTCCTGATGCGGACATAAGGAGGCCCAAAAAGACTTTAGTCTATGAGAGAGGAAAATGGAAGCCCACTAAGTGGCTCCAAAGGTGCAAAGCACCAGATTATTCTTAGGAGAGAGAAAATTGTAACAAACTGTTGCCTAATGATAGCAGCAGAGTGGAATGGGTGTGTGAGGTGTGAATTCTGTTAGATGAGGTGGGAAATATAACTAGGAGAGTAGGGTAAGAGTGGGGTAGACTGGAATTGGACTTGGGAACCCTAGGAGAGCAAGGCACTCTCGAATTGCCTAGTATCTTGTAATTTCTGTTCTTTCTTTCTTCTTCCAGACTCAGTATCACCTCGATACTAGCTGGGTAGCATTAATACAACTACAGATATCTATTATTTCCTATTCTTTCCTGTTGGTCTCTATCAATTGGTATCAAAGCTTTCCACCATGTCTCCCGGCTGCAAACGTGCGGCACGGGTGGTGACGTCGGCATTGCAGTGTTCGCCCGAGACTAGCCAGAGGGCTAGTGCACAGCCAGCCCGCGTGGGCGCCGGGGTTGCGGAGCGTGGTGGGATGTTAGGATCCAATTGCAAGGTATGGGACTTGAGTCCCACATCGGAAGTATGGGTTTCCGGTGTGGGGTTTATATGGACTTGGGCTCTCCAACTACAATAGCTAGCTTTTGTGGTGTGGTTCTCCCAAGGTTCGTATCAATTGGTATCAAAGCTCACGATTCCTGGAGCTTTTGATCATCATTACACAAACTGCAAAATGGAGTCAAGAGTGGAGAATTGGGAGAAAAGCTTGCTGGAATAGAGGATAATAAATCAAACCCGGTTGAGCGAGATCAGGCAGCTCTGGAAAAAAAGGAAGGGAATCTACTTCAGACATCGAGATCGACGTGATCACGCTCCAAGTCGCCGATGTACTTCGGTAATGTACGCAGAAGAGGAAGGCTATGGAAGTCGTGCGAGTGGAAGTCGACATTTCGAAACACCTTCGCCACAGAGCGACCTTGCGATTGGGAAGCTGGAATTTGCAGAAGAGAAGGATACCGAGGAGGAAGATGATGGTAGAGGAAGTGATGGGTCCAATCGCAGTATTTTCTCTATTGTGACAGAATTCGAAACACATACGGAGGGGGGGTTGAAGGCGTCCCGTGAATTTTCAAAGGAGGAGGGGAATCTTCAGGCGGCGCATATGGAGGCGATCAAAGTGGAAGGTGACGACGGTAACGTCTCAGATCTTCCTGAGATGAAGATGGAAAAGGAGGACGATCGTCATCAAGGTGGTGGTCGCAGCAGAACCGACGACGGTCGCTGTGTTGGTGGTAGCGGCCTAAGCAATAGCGGCGATGGACGCTGCGAGGGAGGTGGCCGAGGTAGTAGGGTGGAGACAACGATCGGTGGGGGGCGTTTACGGCCACCGGAACCACCGGAACTGCCGGATCGGGACGTGTCCTTGGAGAAGCGGACGTCGCCGACCTTTTTCTTACCACCGCCGAACCACCGGATCTCGAGCGTGTACGTGGGGGTGAATGGGTCTTTCATCGCGCGGCGGAGGGAGGGTCATTCATTGCTTGCCATTGTCAAGTCGTCGCCTCTACCTATTCTTTGAGAAGACCATCGAATGTGAGAGGGAGAAGTGACCTAGGGCGGTGAGTGGAGAAGGTGGGTCAAACTTTGGCCAATTGGGCCAGGCCCATCCGCTCCTTTAATAGAAATAGCAGGAAGGCCAAGCTATCGCAAGTGTTAAAAAAAGAGATAATGGGCCAAGTCGGTGAAAAATGTAGAAGGGGTCTTAGAGGGAGATAAGGAGCAGACCATCACTGTTATAAAAAATGAGGACTTAGTCTGGGCTTCTGCATTTCATGGTTGGCTTAAGTTTGTGTATGATAGAGGAAAGAGTTGCAGGGGAATTGAGGAAGTGAACCGAACCCAACTAAATGAAGAAAGGGGAAATTTTATTACTTCCCAACTTGCTGTAGGTGGAAGGTTGAAGGGTGCTATTGGGGCCTTAGGAGATACTATGATTACAAGTGTTCTTGGAGCCTTCACCAAAGTTCTGGTTGCTGTTTTAATAGTGGATATGGTGGTTCATAATGTGTGTGGCCAAGGGGAAAAAGCTTCCGTTGTCCCTGTGCATGACCAAGTGTTTTACTTCACTGATGAGGAGCTACAGAAGCTATGGGAGGAAGGGGAGATTGATCGATGGGACCCTGGTGGACATCATTCTTTGTTCCTGACACCTGCAGCATTTTGTTTCAAACAGTGGGACCCCGGAAAGGTGTGTTCAAGAAGCCACTCACTTGGTCACCTTGAGGACAAGGTGAATTTTGAAGGGGAGGGTATTGATGCGGACATAAGGAGGCCCAAAAAGACTTTAGTCTATGAGAGAGGAAAATGGAAGCCCACTAAGTGGCTCCAAAGGTGCAAAGCACCAGATTATTCTTAGGAGAGAGAAAATTGTAACAAATTGCTGCCTAATGATAGCAGCAGAGTGGAATGGGTGTGTGAGGTGTGAATTCTGTTAGATGAGGTGGGAAATATAACTAGGAGAGTAGGGTAAGAGTGGGGTAGACTGGAATTGGACTTGGGAACCCTAGGAGAGCAAGGCACTCTCGAATTGCCTAGTATCTTGTAATTTCTGTTCTTTCTTTCTTCTTCCAGACTCAGTATCACCTCGATACTAGCCGGGGTAGCATTAATACAACTACAAATATCTATCATTTCCTATTCTTTCCTGTTGGTCTCCATCAACTCCCTTTTAGCTTCTTCAACTATTTCAGAATGCGACTATTTATTTTTCAGATAATTTTAGTTAAAAGTGCATTATCCTTCATTTATGAAGGGGTCGTGGTAGTGTTACACTTAAATTCAAAAGTAGACCAATTGGCTGTCTCATGCATCATAGAATACAACAATATTCTGCCTTTTGTTTTCCTTAAGATGCATCTTCTTTTCGGTAGCCCATCACTTAAGAACTCCACGGTTAAGCGAGCTTGACCTGGAGCAATTCTGGGATGGGTGACCTCCTGGGAGGTTTTCCTGGGAAGCGTGTGAGTGAGGACAAAGCACGCAGAAAAGACCCGTGTTGGTTTGTGGGGACAGTCGTCAATCCATAAAGCAGCCAGGGATGTTACAGACAGCCCAAGCTTTAACGCCTTAAGTTTATGAGCAAGATTGGATATTCCCATAAAGTGCTTCTTAGATTTCCTTTGCCTTTATACATAATGAAAGAAAGAGAAAAACTAGCTCTCCAATTAGTGCTTGTTTTCGCCTTTATTGCTTTTAGAAAGCATTTTTTTTTAACTTTGGCAAGGAAATCTGACATTAATTATGCCATCCGAAATAACACCCCTAAAGATTTCTGGAATATTATGTTTTATGATCATAAGACCCAAGCGATTGGAGCGATTCCACTTCCTATACTTGATTCTCTCTTGAGGTACTTGGATTGAGTGAGAGAAGGTGGGTTTCTCTATCCTTATGCAAGGTTTAGCGATCAAAGAACAACTCTATTCAATCCTAAAAGTCGAACTTTTAAGGATTAAATTAGCGAGATACGTAAGCAATATTAACCTTAAAGAGAACAAAAGCATCATAAAGATACTCACCAAAATACCAAATGCATCATCAATATCAAGTCTTGAGACAATAATATTAATTGCTAAATGTATTTTGTTGTAATGGTCAAACACTAATGTTAATTTCTATCAAACAACAATCATCTTTGGACATTCTGTTATTCACATGAAAATAATCTTTATAATCATAACGTGTTTACCATCACAGGTGTGAATGCAACCCGGCCAGATATTAACCTTCATTTGGGCCAATTAATACCCGCATGGATATACACCCACACAACGTTCAATATCTCTTATGAGCAATTTCCACAAGAGAGGTCACCTTGGTGACTTCATACTTTAATTGACTCACTCGAAATCCAAATTGGTAAATTAAAGACCCAACAAGATGCCTAGCACAACATTAATCCCCAATCTTTGGACTAGTAAGGATTAATTGTAAGTGGCCTTCTCACGCAATAATCAAACATTGATGATAAGTCCTGTCAAATAATGGTCACCTTCGGGCATCCTATTATCCACATGGAAAATACCTTTATAATCACCTATTATGCTATTCGGCCAAATTGTCATTTACCTTTGGGCCAAGTTCAGTCCGCCTAAATAACTTCATGCACATCTTAGTAAATTCAATTAAATTAATCTACACAATAGAGGTTACTTTGGTAACATGTTGTTTCAACCAATCCAATCAAAATTACCGGACAATTTAATAAAGATGGGAGGGTCTAAAATTTGCCCAATTCACTTTTAAACTTGAAAACCTGATTATATAAATGTGGAATAGACCTCAATTTTTTTTTTTTTAATATTTAGCTTGCCACGACCGTGACCGTGGCAATTATCACGGCCTAACCGTGATGCTTGTTGTCAAATATATATATATATATATATATATATATATATATATATATATATATATATAAATGCATTCAAAGTGGACATAAATAGGTAATCGTCCATGGCTCTTGATTCCAAAGGCAATAAATAAAAGCCTGTATACAAGCTAATAAAAGCTCACAATCATTTGTATTCTAGCACTGTTACTTCATCACGTGATTTTTACAAATATATTGAAAACAATTATTCATTGGTTGATCCATATATCACAATAGCATTGAAACTAGCAGCAATTGATTCAATCTCACGAAAACAATTCAACCAATTCTGGGTCCAAATATGATAATCTAAAAGCTTGCCCTTAAAGCATGTTAATCACATTAAAAGATCATTCACGTCCAGAAATTTTTTTTTTGTGCCTAATCATGTACCCTAAACATCATGTAGGAAGGCACTTTAATTCATATATAATATTATAGAAGTTAAACTTTCAATATGCAACAGATATGGAATCAATTATGCATTCCCGTATTAAGGCTTCACATGAAGGGTGCAAGACCTTTTTCTACATGATTTTGAAAACCCATTACAAATCTTAAGGGCATTGAAAACGTTAAACACACCGAAAGACTATTTCCTTGTATAAATCCTAAAAAGAATATTAGGATTCATACAAACTGGGGTAAAATAAACATTCAAGAAAACCCATCCAAACATATATGAATCAAAGAACATGAATCCTAATAATCCAATAATGATGACTGTTCTGATACCACTTGTTAGATATTTCTTTAATTTTTTAGGTTTTTTATATTTTATGCGGAAGCGTTAAATCTATAGGCATACGTCCTAGAGCACATTTACCACATAGTCTAGGATATATATCATGCCAGATTACTAGGATTATAAGTTATGAATATACCTTGATCCAAAAAGGGTTACTGATCTTAAGCGTTCTTCAAAGGATGAACTTGATCACCAACCTTCACAAACAATCATCTATCACGAGCAAGGAGGGGTTGGTCGTCTTCTTGGACGAAATACCTTGATAATCAACATAGATGATGATTATAACAAATATATGGTTCGCGGTGGCTTTATGGTTCTTCCTCAACCTGGATTCCTTATATCTTGGCCGCTCTTTAGATGGGAAGAAGATGCGGTGTGCGTTGTGTCCGGTGTATTGGAGACCATAGCCTATATATAGTGCGATGACCAATTAGGGTTCCCATTATTCCAAAATTGGTCATCGTTGACATCCACTCATATATTACCCACATCAGATAAATAATGATAATATCAATTATCAAATTAGAAATCTGATTGGCCTTATCTATTAATTTGATCACATATCAATTAAGACTCTAATTGATAAATAGTTAATATAATTAACTACCGATATCTCCTTACACTTTGATATTGGAATAAAATATTCCAACAAAGGTATAGTAGTTAGAAGGGCCTTTTCTGTTGGTCATTCTTCAACCTCCTCATAATATATATTAATTAAAAAGGTTTATATTAATTTTAAATTTTAAATTCAGAAATATTTGTTTTTCTTAAATTATTATTACCAAGATATTGTTATATTTTTTATTTTAAAAAATGTACAATTATGTTTTGGCGCAGTGAAGCATGCAGTAAATATTATATATCAATCGACGATGGATCCGTGCGATGGACGGGTGAAATATGTATCGATGGTATAATATCATATTATTTTCGGACAATACATTGTTATATTAAATTCGAAAAAATAATAACATGAATGACATAATGCATTTTTATAGGTTTTGCAACATACATCTGTGAAATTAAAAAATAAAATTATAATTATCAAATTAAATATATATTTTGCTTATCAAAATAAAATGTCAGTAATGAGTTCAGGGCTGGCCAAAGGCCCAAGTCACCAAGGCTAGGGCTTTAGGCCTCAAAATCTTTTTTAGTTTTTTTGGTACACACCTTTTAACTAATTTCAATTAGTTAATGTACTAACTCAATTTTTCTCAAAATGTCTTTCTATCTCCACTATATTCTCCCTTATTTGATTTCTCTCTGTCTCTCTCTTTACGGCCTCTTTGTGGCTCAGTGACTTGTGACCACCGATGTCCCCTCCAGTTACGCCCCCGCGACGACCTCTTGTGAGTTTTGCTTTATTAGTTTTAAAAGGGCATTGCCTTAGAGGTTGCTTTAAGCCTCAATAGCTGTTGGGCTGACCCTGAAAGAATTTGCAATCTCTATAACATATCAACAGTAGATTTCATTTATAGCCTGAACATGAATCTTGGACAAACGAGACACCAATTTGTCAGCGTCATCAACAACATCAACAACTGAAATATCAATTAAAGTTGAAGTAATTTGCCTAAAACTGAACTTTTAAAGAAATGAGACTTAAGAAATCTTAAAGCCGTTATACATGTATTAGATTAAATTAATTATAGTCATGTTATCTCCTTATCGAAGCAAACATAGGAAGAAATTCCTCAAAACCTAAATGTGGAATCTGATTGGCATCACCCGCACAAAATTTCACGCAAAAAATAAATCACAAAATAAAACTTTTAAAAAATGAGTCCTAAGTTTTAAAAAAATTATTATGACGTGTATTAGATTAAATTGATGATTGCAAACGTGCTATCTTCCTGTTGATACAAACTTAGGAAGCAACAACTCAAAACCCAAATGTAGAATCAAATCAATACCATTTGCACAAAATTTCACACCAAAAATAAATCATAACACAACTCACAACAAAAATAAATAATAAAACACAACTTTTAAAAAAAAAGTAGTCATATTGGATTATATTAATTGCAGCTATATTATCTCTCTGTCAAAGTAAATGAAACAGTGAAAGCAATGTATATCCAACTTGTTAGAAGAATTGCGTAAAAAAAAAACTATAATAATATATATTTAAAATCAAATCATTTTCCATTTAATTTTCACAAATTAAAAAAAGTAATAATGAGCAATACTACTGCCATATGGATTTCGTAGATTTATTTTTGAAAAGAGTAAATAAAAAGACCAAGTAAAAGAATCTATATTTTTTAAAAAAAATATGTAAGCACCCTTTGTTTCCATTAATCTGATTAGTTTTTATGCTTAAGCCTCATGGAGAGGGTTTTAAAATGTGTATCCTCTTCCCTTGATTGCTAATTGTAATAATGATAGCTTCAGCAAAATGTTGTAAATTAAAAGAGAAAATATTGCTTGCATCTTAGACAATAGCAGATTCAAGGTTAGCCAATTAGTAAAACACTTAGGGTACCTTGTTACATTAGCAGGTACTGTTAAATGGCTTGATACAATGTCTTTTATGCAAGCATATATTTCCTTCTATTCACTCTTTAATCATCATTTACTTTCAAGTTTTAGAGTTAACTGGCTACTTCTCAGTTTGCACCTCTGGTCTATGAATGCATTTATTTAAGTAGAATACACAGGGAAAGGTTCTGCTTTTCCTTTGCTAGGATAAAGTCATTGACATACTTCTATGGCTTTGTCAGCTTAGGGATGGCTCTATCCATCAGGGTACTGTTACATCAATGGAACCTAATGAGGGCACTTTTATTCTTAATTCTGAAACAGCAGTGGTAACATCTCAGCTACTTGCACTCAAATACATGCACGAATACACAGTGTCATACAATTAATATCATTTGTCCTAAATTTTAACCAAATATATTTTAAGAAATTATGCAGAGTATTGGTGCAAGAATTGGGGCATTAGAGGCACATATGACAAATGATGTTGTGAAACATTTGAACAAAGCTAATATCCAAAAGATAATAGAAAAAGAAGGCAAGGCGAGTTAGTGCAACCGAGTTGGAAGAACATTTAGTGTGTAATGGAATCGATCAAAGTTATACATGTTGGACAAAACATGGTGAGACAAGAGATGAGTTTAGTGAAATGAGGAATCGTGTGAGATATTCATCAAACGATACCAACACAAATACTTATGAGGGCGATCGTTTTGAAGACATTGCAAATGCTGTTGAAGAGGATCTTCGGGATTGTCCTCAAATGTTTGAGAGGTTGGTAAGTGATGCAGAGCAACCATTGTATGATGGTTGTACTAAATTCACAAGATTGTCGGCGATGTTAAAGTTGTATAACTTGAAATCGGGCAACGGATGGACTGATAAGAGCTTTACGGACTTACTCACACTATTGAAAGACATGTTGCCGGAGGATAATGTGCTTACTAGTCGGACATATGAGGATAAACAAATGTTACGCTCTATTGGCATGAGCTACGAGAGGATACATGTTTGTCCTAACGATTGCATTTTATTTCGGAATGAATATGCATCGTTAAAGATGTGTCCTAAATGTAATGCCTCACGATATAAGAAGAAAGAATCAGATCCAGAGAAGGTTGTGTGGTATTTTCCCATAATACCCATATTTAGGCGCATGTACCATAGTTTAGAAGATTCAAAGCACTTGACATGGCATGAGGATGAAAGGATCAAAGATGGCAAGCTGCGGCACCCGGCAGATTCTCCTCAATGGAAGAAATTTGATCATGATTATCCTGATTTTGGGCAAGAATCAAGAAACCTACGACTTGCATTTGCTACTGATGGATTTAACCCGCATGGTGTTCAAAGTAGCTCTTACAGTACATGGCCTGTGATTTTGGTGATTTATAACCTATCTCCATGGCTATGCATGAAGCACAAATTTATTATGTTATCTATGTTGAACGGTATATTGTCGAAGAAGCTATTGTGACTATTTCTGTCCTTGATATAGTCGCTATTTCAGTTCCAGTAATTCCTTGCCCCATCATTCTCCATGTGTGACGAGACTTTGGCAGCCTTATAGAATCAACATTGGATAGGTATTCGGTACAGAATTTAACAGCTTCTTCGACAATATACCGTTCAACAATACAACCTTATGGTCGTGACGCGACGTGGGCCAACTGTTATGAAGGCGGTCATCCGCGCTAGGAGTAAAGGACAAAAATTTGAGGTAATTTACTTACTAATCTAAGGATTTCATTATGTTGTTTGATATCTAGATTTAAGTACTAAGAGGAACCTCCATCACAATATGCACACATATCAAGGGATGAGTGGGTAGATTTTGTAGCAATACGCACAGGAGATGCACGATTCCTGGTATGTTTAATATCACGTTAGTCCTTATAATTATATATATACATATGACATTAACCATGTATTAATATTACTTATATGTGTCTGAATAGAAATTAAGCAATGAAAATCGCAAGAGAGCGTTAGATCCTGCATGCCCTTACAAAGCATCACGTAAGGGGTATGCTGACATTGAGGATGAATTGGTATGTATATATATAATTAACTGCATGTGTGGTAAATATGACTTTTAAAATGTTTGGTTAATATATATTATCTCAATATACAGATACAGGAGGCAGGGCCAAAAGTTAAAAAAATTAAACGCCATATTGTGTGGAGGAAAGCCCGCGAGAACAAGGCGGGTGTAATTGACAACAAAAATACGCAGAACGTGTGGAATAAATGTGTAAGTAGAATAACGTTTACATTTTCATTTGTTATTTTCTTATGACAATATATAATAATGTTAACATTTGCATTTCACCAATAACTATGTGTTAGGAGGAACTGTCACAATCTGCAATAGAGGGAGAGATACAAGAGTTTGGTCGCCAGGATATTCTTGCTAAAGCCCTAGGTGTGCCAGAGAACCCTGTTCGTGTTAGGGGTGTGGGTTTTGGTGTCTCTCAAAGAGACTACTTCCCACCTGAAGGTCGTGCAAAGCATAAGTGTGAAACGAAAAGGTGGGAGACATTGGTGGCTCAACTCTCAGAAAGATTGAACAATTCGGAAGATAAGCTGAAAAAAAAGGAGGATGAGGAGAGGCAGGCTAATTTCACAGCCCCAAGTGTCAAAGATAGTTGCACTCTAGCATCTGCCATCAAGCTTCCAGAGGTAATGCATGCTTTTTTTTATACTAGTATTGCATTCACAGCTAAATACATTCAATTGGATGCCTTAATTCACAGCTTATTCATCTATCATTGGATTAGGGCGTCAACTCATGTCATCTATATTTATCAACCCCAAACCATCGTATGGTTGGTATGGGTAAAGTATATAATGAGCCGGGTGTTACACTGCACACCGGACCACTACCCCTTAACCATGTGAAAGTTGGAGTTGATGTTGCAACTGAGGGGGATGCGCCATTGCCGGTACCTATTGATGATGCGGATGTAATGACAATAAAAGATGCAATAGGTACTTATGTGGCATGGACAATTGATCTCGTGGTTGTAATTAATATGGTATGTAATTGGATTTTTCCACCTTGTCATATACGGCGTATATTTATTACATTAGTTGATCACTAACTGGCATATTGAAATGCAAAATTTCCAGGCACCTGCAAAATCTAAAGGCAAGGGCAGAGTGTCTGAACATACAAAGGAGTCAATTACAACCCCGGAAAAGAAAGGAGGCAAATCTGAGGCCAACCCTCCTACAGCTGGTTCAACTAACATTTCTCTGGAATATTTCAATTTTCCTAAAATACATGAACGAAAGAATATGAAAAATGATGACCCATTGGACATAGAGATAGAACAAAATATTTTTGGTGATCATATCATTGATAGAATTAATGCTGAAAATATCAGAGAAATTGTAAATCATGAATGGGTATCTGCCTCCGTTATTTCTGTATATATCAGGTACTAAATCATGCTTAAAGTGTACAATTTTTTTTAGTCTTTCCATTTAAATATTGATGTCATTGGTGTAATCCATTTTTATATTTTAATTGAAGGTATTTGTATGAAGAATTTTTGCTTCCAAAGGAAAGAACGAGGAGGTTTCTGTTCTTGTCCCCACACCAAACAGATACATACGGCTTCTTCAGGAGGCATTCACAGACAAAGTATATAGCTGACCGCTTTGAAACTACAGAAAGAGAATATCAGCCCTTGTTTCTAGCACCGTGCAATGTTGGGTGAGTCACTTATCCTATAGGACTTAATTCACAATAATGAATTATATAGAAGTTGAGGTGCTTAGGATTTGTTATCTCAACATTTTTGTAGGAATCATTGGGTGCTGTGCGCGATAAATACTGTTGAAGAGATTATTTACTATATGGATTCCTTGCATGTTGATCCTAGGAATCGCCCAGAATTAAAGAATTTGTTCAATAAGTAAGCATGCTTTTATTTTTATGATTTTCTATGATTCTGTCGAATGGCTTCCATGGTAGATACATGTTGCAAGTTGTCATGGTCCTAATGTGCTTTTGATTTTTGACATTAGAATAACTGTGTTGAATTGGCATATACTGGGTTGTGGCTGTTGTGGTTCAAAATAAAAAAAAGCAACCGGAACCTTCATTTTGTATTTAGATGTTACCATTGAGAATTTTTGTTGGAAAATCCATGCGTGTGTTTGTGATGATTGAAAATATGTTTCTTAATGAAGTCTGTTTGATTTTGTGATTAGTGCTTTGCAAGTTTATCGCGCATGTAGCGGAGCTAAGGTGCCTCGTTTAAAAGCAACCAACATTAAATTGATTCGGATAGAGGTATATTTGCAAAAACTTAATGCGCAATTAGTTAAAAAAACACTATATTGATTTACTATTTTATTTTTTATAGTTCCCAAGACAACCCAACAATACAGATTTTGGGTATTATGTCATGCGTTTCATGAAGGAAATTATCTTACAGAACCAAGTTAAAATACCAATGGCGGTATGTAGTTTCGGTGCTTGTTGTTTACTTAGCTTTTAACTGTGTCTGTTCAAATGTTTTAGCAATTGTAACTTAATTTATTTAATTTTTATGTCGCAGTACTTCCCTGACTTCAAATGCTCCACATACTCCACTGCTCAACTATCTGAAGTCAAGGAAGATTGGTGTCGCTATATTGTTGAAAAGTTTATTTTATTACACTTGTTATATATGGTCTAAACTTTGTATTGTGTTATATGCATGGTTTGGTACAAGTAACTTAGGTGTCTGGGTTTTATTTGCTACCCATAATTTGGATTGTGCTTCAATTCTTTGTGTAAACCTTCTGTTTTTTATGAATATGCAGGATGGAGGTAAAGTTAAGAAATAGGTAAACTAAAAAAAATAAAATAAGGGAATAGATAGCGTTTGCTTAGAAACGCTATCTAAAGGCATGCCTTTAGATAGCGTTTGTTTTAACAAATGCTATCTAAAGGCAGACTTTAGATAGCATTTGTTAATACAAATTCTATCTAAAGTCTGCCTTTAGATAGCGTATACTAAAACAAACGCTATCTAAAGTCTGCCTTTAGATAGTATTTGTTAAAACAAACGCTATCTAAAGTCACACATGACTTTCAAAAACACACACTAAAGATAGCGTTTTGTAAATACGCGGAAACTCTATCTAAGGTCATCTTTTAATAGCACTTCTTAAATGCTATCTTTGCTAACTACTTTTAATAGCGGTGGCATAGATAGCGCTTAAAAACGCTATTAAAAGGCATCCGAAAATGCTATCTAAAGCCTTTTCTGTTGTAGTGTGGAGGCTAAAAATAAAGAAAGAAGAAAAAGAAAATAATGAAGAAAGGAGGAAGAAAAGAAGGAG
>CM061062.1:299034665-299095550 GCA_030762895.1 Sophora flavescens
CCCGAACCCGAACCCCGAAACCCCGAACCCTAAACCCCGAACCCGAAACCCCGAACCCGAAACCCGAAACCCCAACCCGAAACCCCAACCCCAACCCAACCCCAACCCCAACCCCAACCCCAAACCCAAACCCAAACCCATACCCATACCCATACCCATACCCCAACCCTAACCCTAACCCTAACCCTAACCCTAAACCCTAAACCCTAAACCCCAAACCCGAACCCCAAACCCCGAACCCCGAAACCCGAAACCCCGACCCCCGACCCCCGAACCCCGAACCCAGAACCCCGAACCCCGAACCCCGAACCCCGAACCCTAACCCCTGACAAGACGCGAACCCCTGACTCGAACCCCGAACCCGAACCCGGAACCGAACCCTGGACTTTGACCCCTACGTAAAAGTTAAAACTTAATTAATAATCATATAACTTATGCAGATATAAAACACACCAAAACTATATAATTACACACATGTTTATTTATTACATTACCAAAACACCGTTGAGGGTACTCTCAGTAGGATCCCTCACAAATATAAACTTCACTACAGACTTACTTAGCGGAAATATAACTACTCCTTAGACACACTGGCCATCATGTCTATACTCTAATCGCCCTGGATCACAGCTCAACCTCCAGCATCCGATTCATACGGAGTTCCATCTAACTCCTCTGCAATTGGTTACTCCATCGGGTCTTCTCGTACGATCACATCAGAAATAAAATACAACACACAGAAAGATATAGGGAATAAGAAACAGTTCTATCATCAAAAAGCGGAAAAGAGTAATAGTAAAATCCTTTTGACATGAAACCAATTGCTATGATCTTATAATCATCTCTATTTTCATCATCTAGAAGCATATGATCATGAGAAATTTCCTTCCTTGATTTCTGGACTGGACCGATCCTAGGAGGATAGGTTTGATAGGTTTTGTTCATGTGTTGTCATGTATGATCATGTATTTCATATGACAGGCACAATGGGGCCTCATTGTCCAAACCCCGGGCACAATGAGAACATCTATGTATGATCTACCCTGACGCCGCAAGGTAATCCTTCTTCTGATCATGTTACGTCTGCCAAATGCATGCAAGAAAACATTTTGTTCTCAATACTTTTCTTTGTGCTATATCTTTATTTGTCAAAGCTCTCAAAAGCTTACGACTTAACATCTTTTGAAACATCTTTACATCTTTTATTAACAACACAGGACCTCAAAGTGCGAGTGCTCAATCACGAAGCCCCTAGACCTTGCAATCAGTCTTAGGTTCATGGTAGTAGAAAACAACTTAAAACGTTTTAACTTCTTTAAATAGATACCCAGTTTACAACACAACGAACCTTAATACCCCGACGTCTCGGTTATTAAGTTCATATCTTCGTACATCTTTTTACATCGTTTTACATCTTTTACATCGTATTACATCTTTTACATCGTTTTACATCTTTTACATCTTTACTGTCTGGGAAAAACAAATCCAAAATAGGATAACGTCATAAGAACACTAGTACCCCGACATCTCAGTTACTAAGTTCTATATAATCCTTTATGTCATTAAGTAAAACTCATTTACCGAAAATTCTTTCTACTTGAAATTCGTTTATAAAACGTCAATTCATAAAAAAATCCACTTTTCCTTTGGAAAAACATTTTTTTCCAAAATAACGTCAACATAAGTACTGTTGTTTTTAAACTCTCACCGTAAATAATTTCGAAACTTGCCATCGTTTAGCATTTTCAAAGAAAACGTCTTTAAGTCAAACTTTGACATTTCTTCTAAAATAATTTTCTTATATAATAAATAAGGTCTTTTCGAATATTAATATCACAAAATCACTTTTTATAATATTTCGGAATTTCTTGTGTAAAAATTAGCAGTACTAAAAAAATTTCACGGTTACGCTCTCACCGTGAAATTTAAAACTTAATTAATAATCATATAACTTCTACAAATATAAAACACACCAAAGTTGTAATATATATATATATATATATATATATATATATATATATATAATTACACACATGTTTCTTTATTACATTACCAAAACACTGTTGAGGGTATCCTCTCAGTAGGATCCCTCACAGGCATAAACTTCACTACAGACATACTTAGCGGAATTATAAATACTCCTTAGACACACTGGCCATAATGTCTATACTCTAATCGCCATGAGTCACAGCTCGACCTCCAGCATCTGGTTCGTAAGGAGTTCCATCTAACTCCTCGGCAATTGGTTCCTCCAACGGGTCTTCTCGTACGATCACATCAGAAATAACACACAACACACAAAAAGATATAGGGAATAAGAAACAGTTCTATCATCAAAAAGAGGAAAAGAATAATAGTAAATTATACAGTAATTGTCACAGACACACATCACTCAAAATCAACAATCATCCTCAATTCACTATATCATCCTCTACCCTCAGCCCATGCAACTAAAACTTTATACTGATGTGGCCATCTTCACTCCTGTCACATTAGTCAGTAGTCCAGAACTATTTAGGGTCAAAACTCGGTGCGCCACTATTCCCTAATCTCTCATAGGAAATAGTGCATCAGCACGATATGCGTCACTATTGCCCCCATTGGAAATAGCACATAAGCACATAATAAATAATAACTCGGTGCACCCCTATTCCCTTACCTCTCATAGGAAATAGTGCATAAGCACGATATGCATCACTATTGCCCCCATTGGAAATAGCACATAAGCACATAATAAATAATAACTCGGTGCGCCCCTATTCCCTTACCTCTCATAGGAAATAGTGCATAAGCACGATATGCGTCACTATTCCCCCATTTGAAATAGCACATAAGCATAAAAGACCTTATAATTCGGTGCGCCACTATTCCCTAATTTCTAATAGGAAATAGTGCATAAGCACGGTATGATTCTCACTGACTTTTATCAATAGCAACCTAGTACCTCAAGCTTTTCCTCACAACCTCCACTTACATTCTATATCACATCACTTCTATGAAATAATAGCGAGGCACCTCTAATTCTTATTCAAAACTCTCACCCAAAACTTATCTCCTGAACAACATATATCTTTGCTTAAAATCATCTAAGCATAGGATTAAACCCAGGCAGATCATGCACAACACAATAATCAATAAAATATTCAAACACCAAAATAAACGTCACATGCATTAGAAGACCTCAACCAGCGGATCACAAACAGTCAAAAGTAAATAATTCAGACATCCTCAAATATGAATATTTAACCTAAGGCGATAAACCTACAATTCCCAAATCGTCATTGGTATTACGGAAAAGTTTCCAATACGATTTTGGTATTGTCGATTACTCGACCACTAGTAGGGTTTAGGTCGCCCTACACAATTATTATAGAATATACTACTTATCGATTCCGACGATAGGATGATTCTTTCCCCCACCTGAGTTATCACCGGAAACACGTACACGACGATCCTCGTTATCCCGCCACGAGTTAACACAACCACCTTCAACCAAACAACATAACTATAATTAATCAACTAACAACCATCTATGACACTTTAGGGCTAGGTTCGGCCAAGACTTAGAAAATAGGTTTAGGATTATCTTCTTAATGCCATCTTTTGGATCCTAGTTACTAGAGTCTTAACTAACATAGATTACTTATTACAAGAATAAAATTTGAAACAAAATCCTCTAACCTTTAGGGTTAGGGTTTCGGCCAACATAGAGATTTTGAGTAAGGATTTTCATTTAAATAAACTAACATGGATTAGAGTGTGTAGACATACATGTCATATGAAATACATGATCATACATGACAACACATGAACAAAATCCTACCAAACCTATTCTTCTAGGTTCGGCCCATTCCAGAAATTAGAGAAAGAAATTTCTCATGATCATATGCTTCTAGATTATGAAAATAGAGATGACAATGAGATCATAGCAATTGGTTTCATGTCAAAAGGATTTTTCTAGAATTAGTTATGAATTTTTGAAGAAAGCTTCCAGAACTTTGACTCATATGAAGAACATGATGAACACAAGCATAAATCCATAAAAGTTGTGAATAGAAAAGCTTAAAATAGCAAGAGTAAGAGAGAGATTCCTCACCTTGGAATAAAAAGATTTATTCAAGAACTTAAAGAACAAAGATGATCTTAACAAGAACACTAAGGAGTTCTTTGTGTTTTGTGGGGAAATAACTTGAGATGTGAAATAGAAATTGTTTAGACCATCTAGATAAGTGAAAATATGATCTTAGAAGATCAAAACAAGGTTTGGATGGTTATATATGGGTATGGGCCGAATTTGAAGGAGAGAAAGGATGAACTTGAAAGTTCATGGATTCAAGAACAAAATGGATCAAGTGATGGTTATTGATCTAAGGAACAAGTTTCATGAATGAAGAATCATTATATTATGTTTCTAAGTTAGAGAAAAATGATGAATAAGAGAAGAACAAATGAATAACAAGTGAAGAACTTGTGAGAGAAAATGAAGAACATGAAGTTTTGAGAGAGACAAAATGATGAAGTTGGAAAATGAGTGAAAATGATCCAAGTGTGGATGATAGGCACGGTTTAGAGGTGGGTGTGAGGAGAAAATGTGTGGTTTGCTGAGATAAAAGAACCATGGTTGAGTTTATTTGATCAAGGTTAAGTTAGAAAATAATATAATAACGTAACTATAGTTAATAGTAACCAAACTAGGGTTTATGTATAATCATGGTTAATAAAATATGTGGTCCTAAATTTTGAAGAGATGTGGCTGCCTCCTACACCACATATTAGGGAGAAAATATTTTGGGTTGCAAATCATGGTTAATAAACCTTGGTTTTCTAAGTATTCTTGAGAAGTTTAGAGAGAAAGATAAAGATGATGAAAATTTAGAGCAGTTTCGGTAATATGGACATATCTTTCACTATACTTGTCCGTTTTTTATGATCTTTATGTCGTTGGAAAGAAAAGAGAAAGATGAACAACTTTCATGTAGAACGTTTTACGAGATTCATAATATATAAGAGTCATAATTTCGTGGCAGTTTCGGGATAATGATGAGAATGTGACTTTGCCTATGACTCATCCACTTAACATCAATGCTCATTTATGGCTAGGAAAAAGTGGTGTCCAAATGCTTGGAATGGAGGAGGAAACCGTGTGGATTGGGGGTAATTTGGTCCAAATTCTCAATGGCATGGCTTGAAATATTCATGAAGAGCCAAGGGTAAAATCGTCATTTCCAGGCAAAAGATTCCTCTGTCATACATGTGCCATTATGGCCATTATGACACGGATAAGCTCGTCATAAATGCCCGTCAAGTCGGTCAAATCCATCACCTCAGCCCCGTTGCCGACTCCTTGGTTCATCTGGCGCAGGCTTTTCCTAGAGATAATCTCGACGTATACACCCGCAACAAATATAATATTTTAAATTTTTTTTTACCAAAATTTTCAAAACTTCCAGTATCGTAGAAAATACGATAAAAACATTTTTCATCTCGTTCACGAATTAAAATTAGACTTTTGAGCAGTATAAATATACTGTCAGTGAAAATAGCAGGCCGGGATTCGCCCGTCGTTTCAACCTAAATTTTAATCGTAGATTCCTACATTCAAGTAGGATTGAGTGATGAACTCCGTTTATTTAAAATAATTTTCTAATACTCATATAAATATATACAAATAATCGTTCGCAATTCGATTATTTTGAAATAGTGAAAATCGGGGTGTTACTTTAGGGCTAGGTTTGGCCAAGACTTAGAAAATAGTTTTAGGATTATCTTCTTAATGCTATCTTTTGGATCCTAGTTACTAGAGTCTTAACTAACATAGATTACTTATTACAAGAATAAAATTTGAAACAAAATCCTCTAACCTTTAGGGTTAGGATTTCGGCCAACATAGAGATTTTGAGTAAGGCTTTTCATTTAAATAAACTAACATGGATTAGAGTGTGTAGACATACATTTCATATGAAATACATGATCATACATGACAACACATGAACAAAATCCTACCAAACCTATTCTTCTAGGTTCGGCCCAGTCCAGAAATGTGAAAAAGAAATTTCTCATGATCATATGCTTCTAGATGATGAAAATAGAGATGACTATGAGATCATAGCAATTGGTTTCATGTCAAAAGAATTTTTCTATAATTAGTTATGAATTTTTGAAGAAAGCTTCCAGAACTTTGACTCATATGAAGAACATGATGAACACAAGCATAAATCCATAAAAGTTGTGAATAGAAAAGCTTAAAATAGCAAGATTAAGAGAGAGATTCCTCACCTTGGAATAAAAAGATTTATTCAAGAACTTAAAGATCAAAGATGATCTTAACAAGAACACTAAGGAGTTCTTTGTGTTTTGTGGGGAAATAACTTGAGATGTGATATAGAATGTAAGTGGAGGTTGTGAGGAAAAGCTTGAGGTACTAGGTTGCTATTGATAAAAGTCGGTGAGAATCATACCGTGAATATGCACTATTTCCTATTAGAGATTAGGGAATAGTGGCGCACCGAATTATAAGGTATTTTATGCTTATGTGCTATTTCAAATGGGGGAATAGTGACGCATATCGTGCTTATGCACTATTTCCAATGAGAGGTAAGGGAATAGGGGCGCACCGAGTTATTATTTATTATGTGCTTATGTGCTATTTCCAATGGGGGCAATAGTGATGCATATCGTGCTTATGCACTATTTCCTATGAGAGGTAAGGGAATAGGGGCGCACCGAGTTATTATTTATTATGTGCTTATGTGCTATTTCCAATGGGGGCAATAGTGACGCATATTGTGCTGATGCATTATTTCCTATGAGAGATTAGGGAATAGTGGCGCACCGAGTTTTGACCCTAAATAGTTTTGGACTACTAACTAATGTGACAGGAGTGAAGATGGCCACATAAATATAAAGTTTTAGTTGCATGGGCTGAGAGTAGAGGATGATATAGTGAATTGAGGATGATTGTTGATTTTGAGTGATGCGTGTCTGTAACAATTACTGTATAATTTACTATTACTCTTTTCCGCTTTTTGATGATAGAACTGTTTCTTATTCCCTATATCTTTCTGCGTGTTGTATTTTATTTATGATGTGATCATACGAGAAGACCCGATGGAGGAACCAATTGCTGAGGAGTTAGATGGAACTCCTTACTAACCAGATGTTGGAGGTCGAGCTGTGATTCAAGGCGATTAGAGTATAGACATTATGGCCAGTGTGTCTAAAGAGTATTTATATTTCCGCTAAGTATGTCTGTAGTGAAGTTTATGCCTGTGAGGGATCCTACTGAGAGGGTACCCTTAACAGTGCCTTTGGAATGTAATAAATAAACATGTGTGTATTTATGTAATATAGTTTTGGTGTGTTTTATATTTGTATAAGTTATATGATTATTAATTAAGTTTTACCTTTTACGTATTTTCAACGATAAGCGAGCGACTAAGTAAATAAATATTAAGGTTTTAATGTAATAAAACAATCGAATGCTCATAGTTAAGATTGATGGTATTACCAAAGTTGAATATGAGCTTTCACCTAAGTTGAATATGAGCAGAAAAGATGATTTCTGATGTAAATTGATGTTACTTGAGAAATTCAAATTTGTTAAGTTAGATAATCCTAACAGGTGTTGATCTTTTGATTGCAATTTATCTTACGAAGTGTTGAGATGTTTATTTGGAGACTTGAAAGGTGTGATTTTGATATAATCCAGAATAGTGAAATACATTCTAAGGAACTAAGACTGTGATTGGATACATGAAGTAGGAAGTTAGGGTAGTTCGATTGTGGTGTTAATTAAGGCTGTTCGATGTTGAAATAAGATTCTTTAGTGGATCAGTAGTAAGAAGAGGAAGGGATTAAGTTTTGATTATGTCCTTTAAGGATGTTAGATCAAGTTGGAAAGGTTAAGAACATTGAATAGAATACATTGATGGATAAGTTCGAGGATAAATAGAATGATATAAGAATGATTTCTGTTATGAAGTTACCGCTGTTACCTAGGGGAAAAACAACGATGAGAAATATAATGTGGGATCTTTAGATTAAGATACGATTGCAAGATGATGTCTAGTTTTGAGTTAAGAAATTCCGAGGACGGAATTTTTTTCTAAGAGGGGTAGTAATGTAACACCCTACTTTTTATTTTCCGATTTTTATTTTTTCAGTAAAAATATTTTCATTTGTAATCCTAGGTATAAATGTATTTATTTATATTTTTATTCGAGTTCATGGAGATTGATTTTTTATGAAATAAAAATCATATTCATACTCTATCTTAGGGTAGAAGCTTACGATAAAAATTTGGGTTGAAAATTCAGATGGAACCCGGTCTGCGTTTTCACTGACAGTATAATTTTACTGAGCAGAAAACCAAATTTTGACTCGTGAACGAAATGTTTTATATTTAAATCATATTTCTAACGAGTTTGGTTTTTTTGAAAATTTTCAACCGAAAATAAAATATTCCGCTTTTTACGGGCGTAAAACCCTAATCGGGGAACCGATCGGAAACGGAACTACAGAGACCCGTCAAGAGATCGGGATAACGAGTCATACATGATGATTCATGGGGATGAATCATACTTTTAAGTCTAGAAGGTTCTACAGGGTTAAAGTGACAATTTAGGAATTTTACGCTCAAGTCCCTGAACTTTCTATTAATTACTCTTTGGTCCCTAAGTTAGTTTCTAAGTTTTTTTTCAAGTGAATTGGGCCAGAATCTTTGTTCCCAATCTCTTACTGGACCTTGGCCATGAAGCCCAAAATCCTAGTCCATGGATTAATTCCATGAAGCACGTTTGAAACCATATAGGTTTCCTATGTCATGTTTAAGCTTAAGTCTTTTGGTGGGCCCCACACAAAAAAAAATGAATCCAAGCCCAAATATAGTAGGCCCATGCGCAAGCCCATGAGGGAGAAGGGGCTGCCCTCATAAATTTTGGATGAATCAAGAATGTTCTAGAATGTTCTACGTTCTTCCACATTATTCTACAAGATTCTACCATCTTCTCTAATGTTCCAAACTCTTCTTGGTTTTTATTAAAATATCTTATGAAGAAAATCAGCCAAAGTTAGTCAAGATAAGACCACATTTAATGTGGCAAATAGTCATCATGACAATTTATTGGCAATTTGCAAACTAGTCCTTACACTTTTGGAATCTTTGCAAAATGGTCCCTAGGAAGTATTTGCATTTCAATCCTTTTATCAAGACAACTCATCCTATCTAGATCCTTCTAAAGTGGAACAACCAACCCCTATAAATACCCTCCAATTCGTGGCCTCACCATTTCACTCATCTTCTTCATTCTCTTCATCTTCCTCACCAACTAAGTTACAAAACCCTAAGAACACCGAATCCCCACCAAACATATGACCCTCTTCCTTTCTGAAACTCGCAAAACACTCAACATAAAAGTTGTTCCTATTTCTACCTTCTTTCCAACAAGCTAAATATCATCAAAAACGGATAAGTGGATTGGGAGATAGGATCAAAATACCGAAACTTCCCAGAATTCTCAGCAACCCACGAAACAGCAGAAAGAAGTCCCTTTTCACCCCTGTTATGATCCGAACCAAATGAAACCTTAAACACAAAAGTTGTTCCTTTTCTTCTTATATTTCTATCAAGCCAAAGTTAGTAATTTTTGGATGAGTATATTGTGAGTTACACTCACAATACCATCACACCCTCAAGCTGTCCAGTTTTCAACTTAGTGAAGGTTGATCATTTTCTTCATTTCTTCAATCTTCAAGAGGTAAAACCTCTCCTCATTAATCATCTAAGTCTTATACTTCATTTATTTTGTAAGATCAAGCCATGATCATCAAGTTTTCATAAATTTCCATTCCTAGATCTAGAACTTCAAATAATTCTAGAAAATTGTAGAAAAATCCTTTTAATGTGAAACCAATTTCTATGATCTAAATCCAAGAGCTTGAATCCAACTAAATTTCCTAGTCTATTTTCCTAATATGGGCCGAAACCCTAACCCTAAAGGTTAGAGTATTTTGTTTCAAATTTTAGTCTTGTAATAAGTAATCTATGTTAGTTAATGCTGGTGTAAGCCCTAGAGGCCAGTGTATTTCTTAGACTTACATTTGTATCTTGCCATTATATATATATATATATATATATATATATATATATATATATATATATATATATGTATGTATATGAGGCATTCCAGTTTATTGTGTTACTTGTTTAAACATAATAAAGTCCTTAGAATAGAAATTTCAGTTTAATAGAATATCAAGTACTTGACTTGATCGTGAGACACTATTGAACAATGAAATCCTATTCTTAAATATCCGCAGTCAAGTATTTTATTAATAAGGACAATAATAATACATTGAGACTATTATGTGTACAGACTGATGACCATATCTCACGGGTCATGGATATGAGATATCGAGTCGCCACATAGGTACACATTAGAGTAATGATGTCTGGATTGACCCACCATGAGAACACTACATGGAGCGTTATGTGAGTGTCATAAGTAGTTCTCATAGTGACAATGGTGTATGCAATCCTTCGACCTGAAATCGCTACGATCCCTACATGAGGAGTTGTGTGCTTTAATATCGTCAAACGTCATCTGTAATAGGATGATTATAAAGACGGTCATTGGGCATACCATGAGCCATGCAGAGGGATGTGAGTGACCTAGATGGAATTTGTCCCTCCTACATAACAGGAGTAATATCTCGTGGGGGCCCCCGATAGAGTGAGACCAGTAAAATGCATGGTTTGTCTTTGAAATGAGTCAATATGAGATATTGACCTCATTTGTTGTTAAGTCTACTCGGGTATCAGGGAACATGATATTGAACCATACAAGGGTGACACATTCTATGTCTTGTGTTCAATATAGATATATGGACAAAGGGATAATAATGCACATAAATATTTGTCACAGAAAGGTTTCGTCAAATCACTGACTTTCTCACTACTTAGGTGGCAGTGATGTATTGCTAGATATCACTCACTGTTTGTAACATTAAATGGGATTTAATATTACTACTAACATTTTGGGAACCTATAGGGTCACACACATAAGAGCGGATCAAAAGAAGCATTAAAATGAGAGTTGGACTCTTCTATTGGGCCTAGCGCATAGTACATGGGGCTTAGGTCAAACGCTGTTCACTAACTCACTTAAGGAGGTGCTGCTATAAGTAGACCACTTAAGCTATTGTGCCTACACGATTTTGTTTTACCCTAGCCGCACATAGAGAGTGATAGTGAGCAGCAGGTCTCGGTTTTCGAAGCTAGCACTGTGAGACAGAGACGCTTCGGGTTCGTGACGTTGGACGTTCACGGAATCTGCTCATGTGGATGCCTTAGAGACATCGTTCGTGCGGTGTTCGTGATAGACGATTTTAATCAACTGTCATCGCTTCAAGAGGTAAATTAATCATCTAACCATGAATCGTGACCATTTGCAAGGATCCTTCGATGGGAATTTTTCCGCTGCGTTATTTTTTTTTATACGCAAATTCCTAACATCAGCTTCATATGGAATGTCATTCAACCCCTCAACAACCTCCGTCTAGGACAATGAATAGAATATAGTGATGGATAAGTTTGAGGATAAATAGAATGATATAAGAATGGATTCTATTATGAAGTTACCGCTGTCACCTAGGGGAAAAACAGCGATGAGAAATATATTGTTGGAGCTTTAGATTAAGATAAGATTACAAGATGATGTCTAGTGTTGAGTTAAGAAATTCCGAGGACGGAATTTTTTTCTAAGAGGAGTAGTAATGTAACACCCCGATTTTCACTGTTTCAAAATAATCGAATTGCGAACGATTATTTGTATATATTTATATGAGTATTAGAAAATTATTTTAAATAAACGGAGTTCATCACTCAATCCTACTTGAATGTAGGAAGCTACCAATAAAATTTAGGTTGAAACGACGGGCGAATCCCGGCCCGCTATTTTCAGACAATATATTTATACTGCTCAGAAAACCTAATTTTAATTCGTGAACGAGATGAAAAATGTTTTTATCGTATTTGCTACGATACTGGAAGTTTTGAAAATTTTGGTAAAAAAATTAAAATATTATATTTCTTGCGGGCGTATATGTCGAGATTATCTCTAGGAAAAGCCTGCGCCAGATGAACCAAGGAGTCGGCAACGGGGCTGAGGTGATGGATTTGACCGACTTGATGGGCATTTATGACGAGCTTATCCGAGTCATAATGGCCATAATGGCGCATTTATGGCGGAAGATATCTTTTACCTAGAAATGACCATTTTACCCTTGTTTCTTCATGAAAATTACAAGCCATGCCATTGAGAATTTTGACCGAATCAATCCAAAACTCACGGCTCCTTCATCCATTCCAAGCACTTGGACATCCCTTTTTCCTAGCCATAAATGAGCATTGAAGTTAAGTGGATGAGTCATAGGCAAAGTCACATTCTCATCATTATCCCGAAACTGCCACGAAATTATGACTCTTATCTGTTATGAATATCGAAAAACTTTCTCCATGAAAGTTGTTCATCTTTCTCTCTTCTTTCCAACGACATAAATATCATCAAAAACGGACAAGTATAGTGAAAGATATGTCCAAATTACCGAAACTGCTCTAAATTTTCATCATCTTTATCTTTCTCTCTAAACTTCTCAAGAATACTTAGAAAACCAAGGTTTATTAACCATGATTTGCAACCCAAAATATTTTCTCCCTGATATGTGGTGTAGGAGGCAGCCACATCTCTTCAAAATTTAGGACCACATATTTTATTAACCATGATTATACATAAACCCTAGTTAGGTTACTATTAACTATAGTTGAGTTATTATATTATTTTCTAACTTAACCTTGATCAAATAAACTCAACCATGGTTCTTTTATCTCATCAAACCACACATTTTCTCCTCACACCCACCTCTAAACCGTGCCCATCATCCACACTTGGATCATTTTCACTCATTTTTCAACTTCATCATTTTGTCTCTCTCAAAACTTCATGTTCTTCATTTTCTCTCACAAGTTCTTCACTTGTTCTTCATTTGTTCTTCACTTATTCATCATTTATCTCTAACTTAGAAACATAATCTCGTGATTCTTCATTCATGAAACTTGTTCCTTAGATCAATAACCATCACTTGATCCATTTTGTTCTTGAATCCATGAACTTTCAAGTTCATCTTTTCTTTCCTTCAAATTCGGCCCATACCCATATATATAACCATCCAAACCTTGTTTTGATCTTCTAAGATCATATTCTCACTTATCTAGATGATCTAAACAATTTCTACTTCACATCTCAAGTTTTTCCCCACAAAACACAAAGAACTCCTTAGAGTTCTTGCTAAGATCATCTTTGTTCTTCAAGTTCTTGAATAAATCTTTTTATTCCAAGGTGAGGAATCTCTCTCTTAATCTTGATATCTTAAGCTTTTCTATTCACAACTTTTATGGATTTATGCTTCTGTTCATCATGTTCTTCGTATGAGTCAAAGTTCTTGAAACTTTCTTCAAAAAATCATAACTAATTCTAGCAAAATCCTTTTGACATGAAACCAATTTCTATGATCTAGATATAATCCCTACTTTCATTATCCAAGAGCATGTAATCAAAAACATTTTCCTTCCCTATTTTCTTCAAGTGTCAGAATCTCACTCAATGGAGGGTTTGATGATTTTGTTTTCATTTTTGAAATCTAATGCTTGATTTGAGCTCTCTAGTACCTACATGATCTAAATCCAAGAGCTTGAATCCAACTAAATTTCCTAGCATATTTTTCGAATATGGGCCGAAACCCTAACCCTAAAGGTTAGAGGATTTTGTTTCAAATTTTAGTCTTGTAATAAGTAATCTATGTTAGTTAAGACTCTAGTAACTAGGATCCAAAATATGGCATTAAGAAGATAACCATAAACCTATTTTCTAAGTCTTGTCCAAACCTAGCCCTAAAGTGTCATAGATGGTTGTTAGTTGATTAATTATAGTTATGTTTTTTGGTTGAAGGTGGTTGTGTTAACTCGTGGCGGGATAACGAGGATCGTCGTGTACGTGTTTCCGATGATAACTCAGGTGGGAGAAAGAATCAACCTATCGTCGGAATCGATAAGTAGTAGATTATATGATAATTGTGTAGGGCAACCTAAACCCTACTAGTAGTCGAGTAATCGACAAGACCAAAATCCCATTGGAAACCTTTTCTGTAAAACCAATGGTGATTCGGGGATTGTAGGTTTATCGACATTAAGTTGATTTTAAAGTATTTGAGGATGTTTGATTTTTCTATCGAATTTACTATGATACACTGGTTGAGGTATTCCATCTGCATGTGACGTATTATTTCGGTGTTTGAATATTTATGATATTGAGGATGGTTGTTGTCCTGTCACTCACGGTAGTGATGGTTGTCATGGCGGTAGCCGTGACGAGGTTGCATTTTGTAGAATTCTTGCCTTTGTTGTCTGTCACGGCCGTGACAGAGTCTGACTTTGTTAATTATTTAGTTGTGATAAATTGCCTTATATGATATTGAGATGTTGGAATATTCTGTTGATTAATGTGTTATGCACGATCTTCCTGGGTTTAATACTATGCTTAGATAATTTTAAGGAAAGATATATATATATATATATATATATATATATATATATATATATATATATTGCTCGGAGGTGTTTCGTTTGGGTGAGAGTTTTGAATATGAACTAGAGGTGCCTCGCTATGAAGTGATGTGATATAAAATGTAATTGGAGGTTGTGAGGAGAAGCTTGAGGCACTAGATTGCTATGGATAAAAGTCAGTGAGAATCATTACGTGCTTATGCACTATTTCCTATTAGAGAATAGGGGATAGTGGCGCACCGAATTATAAGGTCTTTTATGCTTATGTGCTATTTCAAATGGGGGGAATAGTGACGCATATCGTGCTTATGCACTATTTCCTATGAGAGGTAAGGGAATAGGGGCGCACCGAGTTATTATTTATTATGTGCTTATGTGCTATTTCAAATGGGGAAATAGTGACGCATATTGTGCTTATGCACTATTTCCTATGAGAGATTAGGGAATAGGGGCGCACCGAGTTATTATTTATTATGTGCTTATGTGCTATTTCAAATGGGGGAAATAGTGACGCATATCGTGCTTATGCACTATTTCCTATGAGAGGTAAGGGAATAGGGGCGCACTGAGTTATTATTTATTATGTGCTTATGTGCTATTTTCAAATGGGGGAAATAGTGACGCATATCGTGCTTATGCACTATTTCCTATGAGAGATAAAGGAATAGGGGCGCACCGAGTTATTATTTATTATGTTCTTATGTGCTATTTCCAATGGGGCAATAGTGACGCATACTGTGCTTATGCACTATTTTCTATGAGAGATTAGTGGCGCACCGAGTTTTGACCCTAAATAGTTCTGGACTACTGACTAATGTGACAGGAGTGAAGATGTCCACATCAGTATAAACTTTTAGTTGCATGAGCGGAGGGTAGAGGATGATATAGTGAATTGAGGATGATTGTTGATTTTGAGTGATGTGTGTCTGTGACAATTACTGTATAATTTACTATTACTCTTTTCCGCTTTTTGATGATAGAACTGTTTCTTATTCCCTATATCTTTCTTTGTGTTGTATTTTATTTCTGATATGATCGTACGAGAAGACCCGATGGAGGAACCAATTGTTGAGGAGTTTGATGGAACTCCTTACGAACCAAATGCTGGAGGTCGAGCTGTGATCCAGGACGATTAGAGTATAGACATGATGGCCAGTGTGTCTAAGGAGTATTTATATTTCCGCTAAGTAAGTCTGTAGTGAAGTTTATATCTGTGAGGGATCCCCTGCGAGAGGTACCCTCAATGTGTGTTTTGTTAATGTAATAAATAAACATGTGTGTAATTATATAGTTTTGGTGTGTTTTATATCTGCATAAGTTATATAATTATTAATTAAGTTTTAATTTTTACGTATTTTCAACAATAAGCGAGCGATTAAGTAAATAAATATTAAGGTTTTAATGTAATAATACGATGGGGCACAACGGGGTGTCTCATTTGGTGTAACAGCCTGATTTTTAGTTACGCTGTTTAACCGGTTAAAATATAATTAATTATATTTTAATCTGAGAGTTAGAAAGTGATTTTAAATAAAATAAAATCATATTCACAGTCTCTCTTATGGTAGAAGGTTACGGTGAAATTTTGGGTTGAAAATTCAGACGGAGCCCGGTCTGCGTTTTTTTAACAGACAGTATAATTTTATACTGACAGAAAACCCTAATTTGACCCGAAAACTGTAATTTGTAGATTTTTTTTATATTTTGTCCGTGAGGAAGTCTACTTTCCAAATTTCTGATCAGAAATAAAATATTATGTTTATTCGGACGAATTTTGGTAAAAGTTCGGACTGAAAACAATTGGTGTTTTCACTGACAGCAAGATTTTAATGATAAGAAAACCTAATTTTGACTCATGAACGAAATGGTTTATATTTAAATCATATTTCCAATGAGTTTGGTTAGTTTGAAAATTTTCATCCGAAAACGAAATATTACACTTTTACGCAGGCGTAAAACCCTAATCAGGAAACCGACGGAGTCGAAAACGGAACTACAGAGACCCGTCAAGAGATCGGGATAACGAGTTATACATGATGATTCATGGGGATGAGTCACACTTTTAAGTCTAGAAGATTCTACAAGTCAAAGTGGCAAATTATTAATTTTACGCTTAAGTCCCTGAACTTTCTATTAATTACACTTTGGTCCCTAAGTTAGTTTCTATGTTTTTCTCAGTGAATTGGACCAAAATCTTTGTTCCAAGACCATGAGTGGACGTGGACATGAAGCCCAAATTCCTTGTTCATGGATTAATTCCATAAAGCCCATTAGAAATCATATAAGTTTCCTATGTCATGTTAAGCCTTAAGCATTTTAGTGGGCCCCACATTAATGAATCCAAGCCCAAAATTTTGAGGCCCATGCGCAAGCCCAAGAAGGAGTGGGGGCTGCCTTAGTTTGGAAGAGTCAAGTGGATTCTTGAAGTTTCCACACAATTCCACAATGTTCTACAATGTTCTACCATGTTCCACCATGTTCTACACTTTTCTAACATGTTCCAAAATGTTCTAGGTTCTTCTCAAAATATCTCATGAAAAATCAGCCAAGATAAGTCAAGATGAGACCACATTTAATGTGGCACATGGTCATCATTTCAATTTATTGGCAATTTGCAAAATAGTCCTTATACTTTTGGAATCTTTGCAAAATGGTCCCTAGGAATTATTTGCACTTTAATCCTTTGAACAAGCCAACTCATTCCTATTAGATCCTTCTAAAGTGGCACAACCAACCCCTATAAATACCCTCCAAACCGTGGCCTCCCTCACCATTTCACTCATCTTCTTCATTCTCTTCATCTTCCTCACCAACTAAGTTACAAAACCCTAAGAACACCGAATCCCCACCAAACATATGACCATCTTCCTCTCTGAAAGTCGGAAAACACTCAACATAAAAGTTGTTCCTCTTTCTCTCTTCTTTCCAACAAGCTAAATATCATCAAAAACGGATAAGTGGATTGGGAGATAGGATCAAAATACCGAAACTGCCCAAAATTCTCAGCAACCCACGAAACAGCAGAAAGAAGTCCCTTTTCACCCCTGTTATGATCCGAAACAAATGAAACCTTAAACACCAAAGTCGTTCCCTTTCTTCTTATCTTTCTATCAAGCCAAAGTTCGTAATTTTGGGATGAGTATATTGTGAGATACACTCACAATACCATCACACCCTCAAGCTGTCCAGTTTTCAACTTAGTGAAGGTTGATCATTTTCTTCATTTCTTCAATCTTGAAGAGGTAAAAGCTCTACTCATTAATCATCTAAGTCTTCCCCTTCATTTATTTTGTAAGATCAAGCCATGATCATCAAGTTTTCATAAATTTCCATTCCTAGATCTAGAACTTCAAAAAATTCTACAAAATTGTAGAAAAATCATTTTAATGTGAAACCAATTTCTATGATCTTGTCATGTCTTCCACTTTCATTATCCAAGAGCATGTAATCAAAAACATTTTCCTTCCCTATTTTCTTTAAGTGGAAGAATCTCACTTAAAGGAGGGTTTGATGATTTTGTTTTCATTTTTGAAATCTAATGCTTGATTTGAGCTCTCTAATACTTATATGATCTAAATCCAAGAGCTTGTATCCAACTAAATGTTAGAGGATTTTGTTTCAAATTTTAGTCTTGTAATAAGTAATCTATGTTAGTTAAGACTCTAGTAACTAGGATCCAAAAGATGGCATTAAGAAGATAACGCTAAACCTATTTTCTAAGTTTTGGCCGAACCTAGCCCTAAAGTGTCATAGACGGTTGTCATTTGATTAATTATAGTTATATTGTTTGGTTCAAGGTGAAACTATTAAGCTGTGGTGTGATAGCGAGGAACGTCGAGTTCGAGATTTCGGTGCTAGCTCAGGTGGGGAAAAGAATCAACTTATCGTCGGAATCGATATGTAGTATATTATATGATAATTGTGTAGGGCGACCTAAACCCTACTAGTAGTCGATTAATCGACAAGACCAAAATCCCATTGGAAACCTTTTCTGTAAAACCAATGGTGATTCGGGGATTGTAGGTTTATCGACATTAAGTTGATTTTAAGTATTTGAGGATGTTTGATTTTGCTATCGAATTTACTATGATACGCTGGTTGAGGTATTCCATCTGCATGTGACGTATTATTTCGGTGTTTGAATATTTATGATATTGAGGATGTTTGTTGTCTGTCACGGCCGTGATGGTTGTCATGGCCAGGTCGTGACAGGTTCTGTTTTGTAGAATTCTTGGCTTTGTTGTCTGTCATGGCCGTGATGGCAATCACTGCCTGGCCGTGACATAGTCTGACTTTGTTATTTATTTGATTTGATTATTATGCGTTGGTTGTGATAAATTACTTTATACGATATTGAGATATTTGAATATTTCCTGATATCGTGTGATGCATGATCTGCCTGGTTTTTAATACTATGCCTAGTTGATTTTAAGTAAGGATATATGTTGTTCGGGAGATGATTGTTTGGGTGAGAGAATAAAGGTGATTTAGAGGTGCCTAGCCTAATTAAGTGGTTTTATCTATGAGGAAAAAGGTGTTGAGACTTTGATGGAAGGTTGAGGCACTAGGTTGTTATTGATGTAATTTAGGGAGATTCATTTATAGATGTATTGTTATTCAGAGCCGTGTGAGTGGAACACACGAGGTCAGGATATCCTATTTTGGGATATCGGATATTACGGGTGAGTGCCCTACGGATGTGGATGCTGAGGTAGACTGCCGTAATACTCTTTAGTTCTTGACGCGTTCGAATGTTCTTGGCACTGGACCGTTATGGAATGATATTCCTTGACGAGTTCGCATGTTCTTTGCACTGGACCGTTCTGGATTGATACTCCTTGACGCGTTCGTATGTTATTGGCACTGGACCATTTTAGACTAATACTTGTTTAGTCTTTGATGCGTTCGAAAGTTATTGGTACTGGACCGTTCTGGACTACTGACTAACGTGATAGGAATAGAGATGGTCACGTCAGTATAAAAGTTTAGTTATATTAGATTGGGGTAGAGGATGATACATTAATTTGAGGATGATTTGTTAATTATGTGTGTTGCTTGTCTCTGACATTTATTGTATGATATGCTATGACTCTTTTCCGCTTTTGATGATAGAACTATTTCTTATTCCCTATATCTTTATGTGCGTTGTATTTTATTCTAATGTGATCGTACGAGAAGACCCGATGGAGGAACCAGTTGCCGAGGAATTAGATTGAACTACGTATGAACCAGAGGAGGGAGGACGAGCTGTGAGTTCCGGCAATGTAATTTAGTGTCTAGGGCCAGTGAGTCTTATAAGACGTTTTGTTTCCGCTATTAATTGTTGTTTTAAGATGCCTGCTAGGGATCCTACTATCGGGATACCCTAGACAGTGTTTTAAATATTCTAATGCATAAACTGGGTGTATTTATATATATTAACGTTGGTGTGTTTTAAATTTGAAGAAGTTATATGATAATTAAATAAGTTTTAATTTTTACTTATTTTCAACGATAAGCGTGCGATTAAGTAAATAAATATTAAGGTTTTAATGTAATAATACAATGGGGCACAACGGGGTGTCTCATTTGGTGGTATTAGAGCAGTTAGATTCTAATCGGACTGTGAGGTCTAGGATGTTGTTACTGGCCGTGTCTAGTTGAATCCACATCGGATTTTAACTATGCTTAGAGGTTGGGTAGTGAGTCCCGATGCGATAGTTAACAGTTATATGGCATATATATACCAGTTTTATGTAGCATAATATGTCATATACCAGTGTACAGATAGGTGGAGCTTGAAAAGGAGTTCCAGCAGCAGGACAATAGATGGTCAGACCTCAGGACACTGAAAGAGTGTTTACCGTGAGGGGAGCTGAATTCTCAATCCGGGATCTTATACAAGGTATGTATTTGATATCTGGTAGACTTTGTTTGTTTGTCTAAGTAGCATGATAGACAAGAAAGTGATGAGAGTTTTGTTGAGGTATAGTTGTGACTGGTAGGATGTGAACCCTTAAGATCAATATCAGTGAGTAAGACAATTACTATAAGTCAAATGTTGATCGAGGCATAGTATCATTATGGAACCTAGGGCAATGATTAAGGATCGTAGTTAAGATGAATTGTATGAGTTTGGGAAGAGTAAACGAAAGTGTATATAGTAATTTCACCTAAGTTGAATATGAGCAGAAAAGATGATTTTTAACGTAAATTAAGGTTACTAGAGAAATTCAAATTTGTTAAGTTAGATAATCCTAACAGGTGTTGTTCTTTTGATTGCAATTTATCTTACGGAGTGTTGAGATGTTTATTTGGAGACTTGAAAGGTGTGATTTTGATATAATCTAGAATAGTGAAATAAATTCTAAGGAACTAAGACTGTGATTGGATACATGAAGTAGTAAGTTAGGGTAGTATTGATTGTGGTGCTAATGGCGGGAGTTCGATGTTGAAATAAGGTTCTCTAGTGGATCAGTAGTAAGAAGATGAAGGGATTAAGTTTTAATTATGTCCTTCAAGGATGATAGATCAAGGTGAAATGTTAAGGAAAATGAATACAATGAAGTGATGGATTATTTCGAGGATAAATAGAACGATATAAGAATGAATTCTGTTATGAAGTAACCGCTGTCACCTAGGGGAAAAACAGTGATGAGAAATATAATGTTGGATCTTTAGATTAAGATACGATTGCAAGATGATGTCTAGTTTTGAGTTAAGAAATTCCGAGGACGGAATTTTTTTCTAAGAGGGGTAGTAATGTAACAGCCTGATTTTTAATTACGTTGTTTAACCGGTTAAAATATAATTAGTTATATTTGAATCCGAGAGTTAGAAAGTAATTTTAAATAAAATAAAATCATATTCATAGTCTCTCTTATGGTAGAAGGTTACGGTGAAATTTTGGGTTGAAAATTCAGACGGAGCCCGGTCTGCGTTTTTTTAACTGACAGTATAATTTTATACTGACAGAAAACCCTAATTTGACCCGAAAACTGAAATTTGTAGATTCTTTTATATTTTGTCCGTGAGGAAGTCTACTTTCCAAATTTCTGATCAGAAATAAAATATTATGTTTATTCGGACGAATTTTGGTAAAAGTTCGGACGGAAAACAGTCGGTGTTTTCACTGACAGTAAGATTTTAATGATCAGAAAACCTAATTTTGACTCGTGAACTAAATGGTTTAGATTTAAATCATATTTCCAATGAGTTTGGTTAGTTTGAAAATTTTCAACCCAAAACGAAATATTACGCTTTTACGCAGGCGTAAAACCCTAATCAAGAAACCGACGGAGCAGAAAACGGAACTACAGAGGCCTGTCAAGAGATCGGGATAACGAGTCATACATGATTATAGATGGGGATGAGTCACACTTTTAAGTCTAGAAGATTCTACAAGTCAAAGGGGCAAATTATGAATTTTACGCTTAAGTCCCTGAACTTTCTATTAATTACACTTTGGTCCCTAAGTTAGTTTCTATGTTTTTCTAAGTGAATTGGGCCAAAATCTTTGTTCCAAGACCATGAGTGGACGTGGCCATGAAGCCCAAATTCCTTGTTCATGGATTAATTCCATAAAGCCCATTAGATATCATATAAGTTTCCTATGTCATGTTAAGCCTTAAGCATTTTAGTGGGCCCCACATAAATGAATCCAAGCCCAAAATTTTGAGGCCCATGCGCAAGCCCAAGAAGGAGTGGGGGCTGCCTTAGTTTGGAAGAGTCAAGTGGATTCTTGAAGTTTCCACACAATTCCACAATGTTCTACCATGTTCCACCATGTTCTACACTTTTCTAACACGTTCCAAAATGTTCTAGGTTCTTCTCAAAATATCTCATGAAAAATCAGCCAAGATAAGTCAAGATGAGACCACATTTAATGTGGCACATGGTCATCATTTCAATTTATTGGCAATTTACAAAATAGTCCTTTTACTTTTGGAATCTTTGCAAAATGGTCCCTAGGAAATATTTGCACTTTAATCCTTTGAACAAGCCAACTCATTCCTACTAGATCCTTCTAAAGTGGAACAACCAACCCCTATAAATACCCTCCAAACCGTGGCCTCCCTCACCATTTCACTCATCTTCTTCATTCTCTTCATCTTCCTCACCAACTAAGTTACAAAACCCTAAGAACACCGAATCCCAACCAAACATATGACCATCTTCCTCTCTGAAACTTGGAAAACACTCAACATAAAATTTGTTCCTATTGCTCTCTTCTTTCCAAAAAGCTAAAGATCAACAAAAACGGATAAGTGGATTGGGAGATAGGATCAAAATACCGAAACTGCCCAGAATTCTCAGCAACCCACGAAACAGCAGAAAGAAGTCCCTTTTCACCCCTGTTATGATCCGAACCAAATGAAACCTTAAACACCAAAGTTGTTCCCTTTCTTCTTTTATTTCTATCAAGCCAAAGTTCATAATTTTGGTATGAGTATATTGTGAGATACACTCACAATACCATCACACCCTCAAGCTGTCCAGTTTTCAACTTAGTGAAGGTTGATCATTTTCTTCATTTCTTTAATCTTCAAGTGGTAAAATCTCTCCTCATTAATCATCTAAGTCTTATCCTTCATTTATTTTGTAATATCAAGCCATGATCATCAAGTTTTCATAATTTTCCATTCCTAGATCTAGAACTTCAAAAAATTCTAGAAAATTGTAGAAAAATCCTTTTAATGTGAAACCAATTTCTATGATCTTGTGATGTCTTCCACTTTCATTATCCAAGAGCATGTAATCAAAAACATTTTCCTTACCTATTTTCTTTAAGTGGCAGAATCTCACTTAATGGAGGGTTTGATGATTTTGTTTTCATTTTTGAAATCTAATGCTTGATTTGAGCTCTCTAATACTTATATGATCTAAATCCAAGAGCTTGAATCCAACTAAATTTCCTAGACTATTTTCCTAATAAGGTCCAAAACCCTAACCCTAAAGGTTAGAGGATTTTGTTTCAAATTTTAGACTTGTAATAAGTAATCTATGTTAGTTAAGACTCTAGTAACTTGGATCCAAAAGATGGCATTAAGAAGATAACCCTAAACCTATTTTCTAAGTTTTGGCCGAACCTAGCCCTATAGTGTCATAGACGGTTGTCATTTGATTAATTATAGTTATATTGTTTGGTTCAAGGTGAAACTATTAAGCTGTGGTGTGATAGCGAGGAACGTCGAGTTCGAGATTTCGGTGCTAGCTCAGGTGGGGAAAAGAATCAACCTATCGTCGGAATCGATAAGTAGTATATTATATGATAATTGTGTAGGGCGACCTAAACCCTACTAGTAGTCGAGTAATCGACAAGACCAAAATCCCATTGGAAACCTTTTCTGTAAAACCAATGGTGATTCGGGGATTTTAGGTTTATCGACATTAAGTTGATTTTAAGTATTTGAGGATGTTTGATTTTGCTATCGAATTTATTGTGATACGCTGGTTGAGGTATTCCATCTGCATGTGACGTATTATTTCGGTGTTTGAATATTTATGATATTGAGGATGTTTGTTGTCTATCACGACCGTGATGGTTGTCATGGCCAGGTCGTGACATGTTCTGTTTTATAGAATTCTTGCCTTTGTTGTTTATCACGGCCGTGATGGCTATCACGGCCGTGATGGCTATCACGGCCTGGCTGTGACAGAGTCTGACTTTGTTATTTATTTGATTTGATTATTATGCGTTAGTTGTGATAAATTGATTTATATGATATTGAGATATTTGAATATTTCTTGATATTGTGTGATGCATGATCTGCCTGGTTTTTAATACTATGCCTAGTTGATTTTAAGTAAGGATATATGTTGTTCAGGAGATGATTGTTTGGGTGAGAGAATAAAGGTGATTTAGAGGTGCCTAGCCTAATTAAGTGGTTTTATCTATGAGGAAAAAGGTGTTGAGACTTTGATGGAAGGTTGAGGCACTAGGTTGTTATTGATGTAATTTAGGGAGATTCATTTATAATTGTATTGTTATTCACAGCCGTGTGAGTGGAACACACGAGGTCAGGGTATCCTATTTTGGGATATCGGATATTGCGAGTGAGTGCCCTACGGATGTGGATGCCGAGGTAGACTACCGTAATACTCTTTAGTTCTTGACGCGTTCGAATGTTCTTGGCACTGGACCGTTATGGAATGATATTCCTTGACGAGTTCGCATGTTATTGGCACTGGACCGTTCTGGATTGATACTCCTTGACCCGTTCGTATGTTATTGGCACTGGACCATTTTAGACTAATACTTGTTTAGTATTTGATGCGTTCGAAAGTTATTGGTACTGGACTGTTCTGGACTACTGACTAACGTGATAGGAATAGAGATGGCCACGTCAGTATAAAAGTTTAGTTATATTAAATTGGGGTAGAGGATGATACATTAATTTGAGGATGATTTGTTAATTATGTGTGTTGCTTGTCTCTGACATTTATTGTATGATATGCTATGACTCTTTTTCGCTTTTGATGATAGAACTGTTTCTTATTCCCTATATCTTTCTATGTGTTGTATTTTATTTTAATGTGATCGTACGAGAAGACCCGATGGAGGAACCAGTTGCCGAGGAATTAGATGGAACTACATATGAACCAGATGAGGGAGGACGAGCTGTGAATTCCGGCAATGTAATTTAGTGTCTAGGGCCAGTGAGTCTTATAAGACGTTTTGTTTCCGCTATTAATTGTTGTTTTAAGATGACTGCTAGGGATCCTACTGACGGGATACCCTAGACAGTGTTTTAAATATTCTAATGCATAAACAGGGTGTATTTATATATATTAACGTTGGTGTGTTTTAAATTTGAAGAAGTTATATGATAATTAAATAAGTTTTAATTTTTACTTATTTTCAACGATAAGCGTGCGATTAAGTAAATAAATATTAAGGTTTTAATGTAATAATACAATGGGGCACAGTGGGGTGTCTCATTTGGCTAGGCACCTCTAAATCACCTTTATTCTCTCACCCAAACAATTATACCTCCGAGCAATATATATCTTTCCTTAACATCATCTAAGCATAGCATTAAACCCAGGCAGATCATGCATAACACATTAATCAACAGAATATTCCAACATCTCAATATCAGATTTGGCAATTTATCACAACCAACTCATAATAATCAAACCAAATAAATAACAAAGTCAGACTCTGTCACGGCCTGGCCGTGATAGCCATCACGGCCCTGATTGACAATAAAGGCAAGAATTCTACAAAACAGAACCTGTCACGGCCTGGCCATGACAACCATCACGGCCGTGACAGACACTGAACATCCTTAATATCATAAATATTCAAACACCGCAATAATACGTCACATGCAGATGGAATACCTCAACCAGCATATCACAGTAAATTTGATAACATAAAATCAAACATCCTCAAATACTTAAAATCAACTTAATGTCGATAAACCTACAATCCCTGAATCACCATTGGTTTTACAGAAAAGGTTTCCAATGGGATTTTGGTCTTGTCGATTACTCGACTACTAGTAGGGTTTAGGTCGCCCTACACAATTATTATAGAATATGCTACTTATCGATTTTGACTATAGGATGATTCTTTCCCCCACCTGAGCTAGCACCGAAATCTTGAACTCGACGGTCCTTGCTATCACACCACAGCTTAATAGTTTCACCTTGAACCAAACAACATAACTATAATTAATCAAATAACAACGATCTATGACACTTTAGGGCTAGGTTCGGCCAAGACTTAGAAAATAGGTTTAGGGTTATCTTCTTAATGCCATCTTTTGGATCCTAGTTACTAGAGTCTTAACTAACATAGATTACTTATTACAAGACTAAAATTTGAAACAAAATCCTATAACCTTTAAGGTTAGGGTTTCGGCCCATATTAGGAAAATAGGCTAGGAAATTTAGTTGGATTCAAGCTCTTGGATTTAGATCATATAAGTCTTAGAGAGCTCAAATCAAGCATTAGATTTCAAAAATGAAAACAAAATCATCAAACCCTCCTTTGAGTGAGATTCTGCCACTTAAAGAAAATAGGGAAGGAAAATGTTTTTGATTACATGCTCTTGGATAATGAAAGTGGAAGACATCACAAGATCATAGAAATTGGTTTCACATTAAAAGGATTTTTCTACAATTTTCTAGAATTATTTGAAGTTCTAGATCTAGGAATGGAAATTTATGAAAACTTGATGATCATGGCTTGATCTTACAAAATAAATGAAGGAGAAGACTTAGATGATTAATGAGAATAGCTTTTACCTCTTGAAGATTGAAGAAATGAAGAAAATCATCAACCTTCACTAAGCTGAAAACTGGACAGCTTGAGGGTGTGATGGTATTATGAGTGTATCTCACACTATACTCATCCAAAAATCATTAACTTTGGCTTTATATAAATATAAGAAGAAAAGGAAAAACTTTTGTGTTGAAGGTTTCGTTTGGTTCGGATCATAACAGTGGTGAAAAGGGCCTTCTTTCTGATGTTTCGTGGGTTGCTGTGAATTCTGGGCAGTTTTGGTATTTTGAGCCTATCTCCCAATCCACTTATCCGTTTTTTATGATCTTTAGCTTGTTGGAAATAAGAGAGAAATAGGAACAACTTTTATGTTGAGTGTTTGCCGAGTTTCAGAGAGTAAGATGGTCATATGAGTGAAATGATGAGGGAGGCCACGGTTTGGAGGGTATTTATAGGGGTTGGTTGTGCCACTTTAGAAGGATCTAGTAGGAATGAGTTGGCTTGTTCAAAGGATTAAAGTGCAAATAATTCCTAGGGATCATTTTGCAAAGATTCCAAAAGTATAAGGACTATTTTGCAAATTGCCGATAAATTGAAATGATGACCATGTGCCACATGAAATGTGGTCTCATCTTGACTTATCTTGGCTGATTTTTCATGAGGTATTTTGAGAAGAACCTAGAATGTTGGAGAACATTTGAGAAGATAGTAGAATTGTGTGGAACTTTGGAGAACATGGTGAAACATTGTGGAACATTGTGGAAGCTTCAAGAATCAACTTGACTCTTCCAAATTAAGGCAGCCCCCACTCCATCTTGGACCTGCGCATGGCCTTGAAAACTTGGGCTTGAATTTCTTTTTGTGGGGCCCACCAAAAAGGTTTAAAACTTAAACATGACATAGGAAGCTTACATGATTTCTAATGGGCTTCATGAAATTAAATTCATGGAAAAGGATTTGGGCCTCAAAGTCACAGTCCACTAATAGATTGGGAATAAAGATTCTGGCCCAATTCACTTAGAAAACATAAGAACTAACTTAGGGACCAAAGTGTAATTAATAGAAAGTTCAGGGACTTAAGCGTAAAATTCATAAATTGCCACTTTGACTTGTAGAATCTTCTAGACTTAAAAGTGTGACTCATCCCCATGAATCATCATGTAGGACTCGTTATCCCGATCTCTTGACGGGTCTCTGTAGTTCTGTTTTCGATTCCGTCGGTTTCCTGATTAGGGTTTTACGCCTGCGTAAAAGCGTAATATTCCTTAAGTATATTAGGATCATTAATCTATGACTTAATTATGATTAGAAATTTTAAGGATTTTGAACCCTAAAAGTCAGCCCTTGGCCGAAACCTAACCCTCATGAGCTAAGTATGTTGTGGTTTGATTTGATTTATTTTGGTTGCAATTCGTTTGAAGGAAACAACCGAGTTAACTGATTTAAGCTGACGGAGGAAACCGAATCGAATCGGGAGATTGTTTGAAAACGTTAGTTTGAGTCTTCAAGAGGTAAGGGGAACTTACCTGAGGGATTTTCTCAATAACTATTTTCTTTTAGTATGGCTTATATGATTTATATGTGGTTTGTGATTAATTGTTTATGTTGTTTATGATGTGTTGTTTATCTGTGTATCGGTGATTGATCTGTTTTTAATTATCTGCAGTAGTATATTATGTTGTTATGATGCATGATCTGCCTGGTGATAGAATTATGATGATGTTGTTGAATGTTGAATGTTGTTTGAGAGGCCTGACAGTGGTCAGTGCACAACCGATTAATCAGATAAAATATTTAATAAGATGTGAAAAGATTATATTCAACGTTTTATGGGGAATGTTGGAATATAATGGTGGTGGAAAATACGATTTTGGAAAAATAATGAGTTTTGAGAAACATTATTATTTTAAGGATTTATTAGTGTAAAAGAAATTTGCGAGTCACGGTGAGAGTTTAAAACAGCAGAACTTATTTTGAGAAGAGATTTAATCTAAATTGATTTATTTTTTTAGAGTTGAAGTTTCAGTAAAAGAGTTTTTGATGATTTGACGTTAGTTCGGAAGAAATGAGTTTCCAAAGGAAAAGTGGATTTTTCTATGATTTGACGTTTTACCAACGAATTTCAAGTAGAAAGTATTTTCTATAAATGAGTGTTACTTAATGATGTAAAAGATGTAAAACGATGTAAAAGATGTAAAACGAAGTAAAAGATGTAAAAGATGTAATACGATGTAAAACGATGTAAAAAGATGTACGAAGATATTGAACTTAATAACCGAGACGTCGGGGTATTAAGGTTCGTTGTGTTGTAAACTGGGTATCTATTTAAAGAAGTTAAAACATTTTAAGTTGTTTTCTACTACCATGAACCTAAGACTGATTGCAAGGTCTAGGGGCTTCGTGATTGAGCACTCAGACTTTGAGGTGCTGTATTGTTAATAAAAGTTGTAAAGATGTTTTAAAATGATGAGGGGTCATAAGCTTTTGAGAGCTTTGACAAATAAAGATATAGCACAAAGAAAAGTGTTGAGAACAAAATGTTTTCTTGCATGCATTTGGCAGACGTGCCATGATCAAAAGAGGGATTACCTTGCAGCATCAGGGTAGATCAAACAAAGATGTTCTCATTGTGCCCGGGGTTTGGACAATGAGGCCCCATCTCAGATTGTTATCACTGTGCCACGATGTTGGACAGTGTGTGATGGGTGTGCCTGTGGCGGTGTGCCTGTGGCAATCGAGTCTGATAAACTCATCAAGAGGTTGGAGATATCTCATGAGATTAGGTATGAATGTTTAGATGATGTATTGAAGTGTTCATGCATAGTTTTCCAACGTTGATGTTTGGGGTGTGAAACCCATTGATAAACGATATGCTATAATATGAATGCTAATGTTGTTATAAACATGTATATGTGTATGTACCTTCTTTTGTGTTGTGCATTTAGTTATGGTGATAAATCCATATATTAGTGTCTCACCCTTACAACACATATCAGAGACGTACAAGGGGTTTAATCCCTACAAGAAGAAGAAGGTTGTCCAATTCGAGGCATGATGTTGCTGCTTTTATCGGTTGTAGTGTCCGTTAGTTACGACCAGCTTAGGTAATATTATGTTTTGAGAATAAAGTTGATTATGATTTAGGTGAGAAACATATGAGGCAGTATAGTTGGAAGACTTATATACATTATGTATTTAAGTGTGATTTGATTACGTTGTTGTGGTTATGAGGTTAAAAGAAAAATAAAATTTATCACCATATTTTGAAAAGATGAACGTTGAGAAAACATTATTTTTCGAAATCAACTAGCAAATTAAGTTTTATTTCTGCAAACGGGTAGCCATGTGATGACCCGATTTTAGGGTGTCGCATTAGTGGAAGCTTCAAGAATCAACTTGACTCTTCCAAACTAAGGCAGCCCCCACTCCTTCTTGGGCTTGCGCATGGGCCTTGAAAGCATGGGCCACTGAAAGAGTGTTTACCGTGAGGGGAGCAGAATTCTCAATCCGGGATCTTATACAAGGTATGTATTTGATATCTGGTAGACTTTGTTTGTTTGTCTAAGTAGCATGATAGACAAGAAAGTGATGAGAGTTTTGTTGAGGTATAGTTGTGACTGGTAGGATGTGAACCCTTAAGATCAAATCAGTGAGTAAGACAATTACTATAAGTCAAATGTTGATCGAGGCATAATATCATTATGGAACCTAGGGCAATGATCAAAGATCGTAGTTAAGATGGATTGTATGAGTTTGGGAATAGTAAACAAAAATGTATATAGTAATTTCACCTAAGTTGAATATGAGCAGAAAAGATGATTTCTGATATAAATTGAGGTTACTAGATAAATTCAAATTTGTTAAGTTAGATAATCCTAACAGGTGTTGATCTTTTGATTGCAATTTATCTTACGGAGTGTTGAGATGTTTATTTGGAGACTTGAAAGGTGTGATTTTGACATAATCTAGAATAGTGAAATACATTCTAAGGAACTAAGACTGTGATTTGAAACATTAAGTAGGAAGTTAGGGTAGTTCGATTGTGGTGTTAATTACGGGTGTTAGATGTTGAAATAAGAGTCTTTAGTGGATCAGTAGTAAGAAGAGGAAGGGATTAAGTTTTGATTATGTCCTTTAGGGATGTTAGATCAAGTTGGAAAAGTTAAGAACAATGAATAGAATATAGCGACTGATAAGTTCGAGGATAAATAGAATGATATAAGAATGAATTCTGTTATGAAGTTACCGCTGTTACCTAGGGAAAAACAACGATGAGAAATATAATGTTGGATCTTTAGATTAAGATACGAATGCAAGATGATGTCTAGTTTTGAGTTAAGAAATTCCGAGGACGGAATTTTTTTCTAAGAGGGGTAGTAATGTAACACCCCGATTTTCACTGTTTCAAAATAATCGAAATGTAAACGATTATTTGTATATATTTATATGAGTATTAGAAAATTATTTTAAATAAACGGAGTTCATCACTCAATCCTACTTGAATGTAGGAAGCTACGATTAAAATTTAGGTTGAAACGACGGGCGAATCCCGGCCCGCTATTTTCACTGACAGTATATTTATACTGCTCAAAAGACCTAATTTTAATTCGTGAACGAAAGACTTAAAGTTTTTATTATATTTCCTACAATTATGTAATTTTAGAATTATTTCAGAAAAAAAAATATATGTTTTTCGGGCGGAATACGTAATCGGGTAAACGACATAATGGATTTCGGAGTTTCCAAGAGCAGATAAAGAGGTTATCTTAGGATTTTGAGATGATTCATGGGGATGAATCACACTTTTAAGTCTAGAAGGTTCTACAAGGTTAAAGTGAAAATTTATGAATTTTATGCTCAAGTCCCTGAACTTTTTATTAATTACACTTTGGTCCTTAAGTTAGTTCCTATGTTTTTCTAAGTGAATTGGGCCAGAATCCTTGCTTAAAATCTAGTAATGGACCGTGGCCATGAAGCCCAAATTCCTTGTCCATGAATTAAATTTCAAAAAGCCCATTAGAAATCATATAAGTTTCCTATGTCATGTTAAACCTTAAGCATTTTAGTAGGCCCCACATAAATGAATCCAAGCCCAAAATTTTGAGGCCCATGCGCAAGCCCAAGAAGGAGTGGGGGCTGCCTTAGTTTGGAAGAGTCAAGTGGATTCTTGAAGTTTCCACACAATTCCACAATGTCCTACAATGTTCTACCATGTTCCACCATGTTCTACACTTTTCTAACATGTTCCAAAATGTTCTAGGTTCTTCTCAAAATATCTCATGAAAAATCAGCCAAGATAAGTCAAGATGAGACCACATTTAATGTGGCACATGGTCATCATTTCAATTTATTGGCAATTTGCAAAATAGTCCTTATACTTTTGGAATCTTTGCAAAATGGTCCCTATGAATTATTTGCACTTTAATCCTTTGAACAAGCCAACTCATTGCTACTAGATCCTTCTAAAGTGGCACAACCAACCCCTATAAATACCCTCCAAACCGTGGCCTCCCTCACCATTTCACTCATCTTCTTCATTCTCTTCATCTCCCTCACCAACTAAGTTACAAAACCCTAAGAACACCGAATCCCCACCAAACATATGACCCTATTCATTTCTGAAAATCGGAAAACACTCAACATAAAAGTTGTTCCTATTTCTCTCTTATTTCCAAAAAGCTAAAGATCATAAAAAACAGATAAGTGGATTGGGAGATAGGATCAAAATACCGAAACTGCCCAGAATTCTCAGCAACCCACGAAACAGCAGAAAGAAGTCCCTTTTCACCCCTGTTATGATCCGAACCAAATGAAACCTTCAACACCAAAGTTGTTCCTTTTCTTATTATATTTCTATCAAGCCAAATTTCGTAATTTTTGGATGAGTATATTGTGGGATACACTCACAATACCATCACACCCTCAAGCTGTCCAGTTTTCAACTTAGTGAAGGTTGATCATTTTCTTCATTTCTTCAATCTTCAAGAGGTAAAAGCTCTCCTCATTAATCATCTAAGTCTTCTCCTTCATTTATTTTGTAAGATCAAGCCATGATCATCAAGTTTTCATAAATTTCCATTCCTAGATCTAGAACTTCAAATAATTCTAGAAAATTGTAGAAAAATCCTTTTAATGTGAAACCAATTTCTATGATCTTGTGATGTCTTCCACTTTCATTATCCAAGAGCAAGAGCATGTAATAAAAAACATTTTCCTTCCCTATTTTCTTTAAGTGGCAGAATCTCACTCAAAGGAGGGTTTGATGATTTTGTTTTCATTTTTGTAATCTAATGCTTGATTTGAGCTCTCTAATACTTATATGATCTAAATCCAAGAGCTTGAATCCGACTAAATTTCCTAGTCTATTTTCCTAATATGGGCCGAAACCCTAACCCTAAAGGTTAGAGAATTGTGTTTCAAATTTTAGTCTTGTAATAAGTAATCTATGTTAGTTAAGACTCCACCAAATGAGACACCCCGTTTTGCCCCATTGTATTATTACATTAAAACCTTAATATTTATTTACTTAATCGCACTCTTACTATTGAAAATACGTAAAAATTAAAACTTAATTAATAACCATATAACTTCTACAAATATAAAACACACCCAAACTATATTACATAAATACACACATAAGTATCCTTTATTTTACACAACACTGTTTAGGGTATCCTCTCAATAGGATCCCACACAGGTACTTATTTAAAAACAAACTGCTTATAACTAACGGAAAACAAAAACGTCATATATGACTCATTGGCCCTCAACTTACTACACTATATTATTAGGATAGGTCGATAGTTCTCCAGCGTCAGCTTCATACGGAATGTCATTCAACTCCTCCACCACCTCCGTCTCGTACAGGGTTCCATCCATCTCCTCAGCAACATATTCGTCCATCTGGTCTTCTAACGTAACAAAGTAGACATACACAAAAATACAGAAATAGGGAGATAAGAAACAGTTCTATCATCATAAGTGGAAAAGATTCATAGCATATAATACAATAATAGTCACAGACACACATCACTCAAAAACAACAATCATCCTCAATTCACTATATCATCCTCTACCCTCCAACTCATGCAACTAAACCTTTATGCTGACGTGGCCACTTCTAATCCTATCACACATCCCTCATTAGGAATGTCAATCAGTCATCCAAGTGACACGTTCCCAACGCCGGTGCACATTCTTATCCATGGTAACAATGCTCATGCAAAGCAATGACATTATAGCTGCACAGTACCGCCGGTGCACACCCTGATTCTGTCTCTCACTCTGCCAAGGGTGCTCATGCAAAGCAATGACACTATAGTTGCACAACTTAACTTCTAATTTGGAACGGTCCATGAGAACTTCGGACCTCGTGTATCTCAAATACACGGTTATGAACAACAATGCAACACATGATTCTCACTGACTTTTATCAATAACAACCTAGTACCTCAAGCTTTTCCTTATAACCTCCACTTACACTCTATATCACATCGCTTCTATAAAATAATAGCGAGGCACTTCTAATTCATATTCAAAACTCTCACCCAAACAAAATACCTCCGAGCAATATATATATCTTTCCTTAAAATAATCTAAGCATAGTATTAAACCCAGGCAGATCATGCATAACACATTAATCAACAGAATATTCCAACATCTCAATATCATATAAGGCAATTTATCACAACCAAATAATTAACAAAGTCGGACTCTGTCACGGCCGTGACAGGCAACCAAGGCAAGTCAGATTCTGTCACGGCCTGGCCGTGATAGCCATCACGACCGTGACAGACATCACAAGCAAGAATTCTACAAAACAGAACCTGTCACGGCCTGTCCATGACAACCATCACGACCGTGATAGACAGCAAACATCCTCAATATCATAATTATTCAAACACCGAAACAATACGTCACATGCAGGTGGAATACCTCAACCAGCGGATCACAAACAGTCAAAAGTAAATAATTCAAACATCCTCAAATATGAATAATCAACCTAAGGCGATAAACCTACAATTCCCAAATCGTCATTGGTTTTACGGAAAAGATTCCAATACGATTTTGGTATTGTTGATTACTCGACCATTAGTAGGGTTTAGGTCGCCCTACACCATTATTATAAATTATATACTACTTATCGATTCCGATGATGGAATGGTTCTTTCTCCCACCTGAGTTAGCACCGAAATCTTGAACTCGACGTTCCTCTCTATCACACCACAGCTTAACAGTTTTTCCTTGAACCAAACAACATAGCTATAGTTAATCAACAAAATCACTCTTAACCTAACTAACTAGGTTTCGTCCAAGAATTGTTAATAGGGAAGGAAAATGACTTTGATCACATGCTTTTGGATAATGAAAGTAGGGATTATATCTAGATCATAGAAATTGGTTTCACATTAAAAGGATTTTTCTACAATTTTCTAGAATTATTTGAAGTTCTAGATTTAGGAATGGAAAAATATGATTCATGGCATAACCATGAGGAATACATGAATATGAAAGCTTATATGATCAAGGAGATGAGCTTTTACCTCTTGAAGATTGAAGAAATGAAGAAAATGATCAACCTTCACTAAGTTGAAAACTGGACAGCTTGAGGGTGTGATGGTATTGTGAGTGTATATCACAATATACTCATCCAAAAATCACGAACTTTGGCTTGATATAAATATAAGAAGAAAAGGAACAACTTTGGTGTTTAAGGTTTCATTTGGTTCGGATCATAACAGGGGTTAAAAGGGATTTCTTTCTGCTGTTTCGTGGGTTGCTGAGAATTCTGGGCAGTTTCGGTATTTTGATCCTATCTCCCAATCTACTTATCCGTTTTTGATGATATTTAGCTTGTTGGAAATAAGAGAGAAAGAGGAACAAATTTTATGTTGAGTTTTTTCCGAGTTTCATAAAGGCAGAGGGTCATATGTTTGGTGGGGATTAGATGTTCGTAGGGTTTTGTAACTTAGTTGGTGAGGAAGATGAAGAGAATGAAGAAGATGAGTGAAATGGTGAGGCCACGGTTTGGAGGGTATTTATAGGGGTTGATTGTGCCACTTTAGAAGGATCTAGTAGGGATGAGTTGGCTTGTTCAAAGGATTAAAGTGCAAATAATTCCTAGGAACCATTTTGCAAAGATGCCAAAAGTATAAGGACTATTTTGCAAATTGTCAATAAGTTGTAATGATGACCATGTGCCACATTAAATGTGATCTTATCTTGACTATTCTTGGCTGATTTTGTCATGAGATATTTTAAGAAAACCCTATAACACTTGAGAAGAGTTGAGAATGTTGTAGAATAATGTAGAAGAATGTAGAATGGTGTGGAATGTAGTAGAAAATTCTAGAATGCTCTTTGCTCATCCAAGATGAGGGCAGCCTCTACTCTTCATGGGCTTGCGCATGGGACTAATACACAATTCATTCTTACATCATTTCTACCTATCCGTACTATCCTCAAAATTGCATCAGAGTCTATCACACTCGAAAAACAAAATCAAAACTTAATCACTTCTCTTATCAACATGGTTCCACCAAAAACCTTATTCCAATCATCTAACTCTAAATTTTATCATTAATAGTAACAATGTTTTCACAGCACCACGCATCAACTCCCTACTCAAAATATTTAATCATAGTCTTAGTTTCTCTTGATTATAATTCACCACTCCAATTCGATATCACCTCACACATCTCATCCTCAAAATAACTTCATTGCATATCCTCAAAATAACTTCATTGCACATCTCATCCTCGAACTTTTCTATCTACTTAATTTTTCTCAAGCACTTTTCTTTTCCGCTGACATTCAACTTAGATAAAACTACCATAGACACTTTTCTGTAATTCCTTACTTATTCATTAACACATATTACTTCTAAGAAGTAATTCAAACAAAACTTAACTCAGAGAAAACACAACGTCAACACAACTGACCTATTTCCTAACATTCCCGAAAGACTCAACTAGCTCTGATACCACTAATGTGACACCCTAAACTCGGGTCATCACATGGTTACCTGTTTGCGGAAATAAAACTTAATTTGCTGGTTGCTTTCAAAAAATAATGTTTTTTTTTCAACGTTTATCTCTTCAAAATATGGTGATAAATTTTTTCCCTCCTTTTTAACCTCATAACCATAACAACGTAATCAAATCACACTTAAATACATAATGTATATAAGTCCTCCAACTATATTGCCTCATATTTTTTTCTCACATAAATCATAATCAACTTCATTCTCAAAACATAACATTACCTAAGCTGGTCGTAACTAACGGACACTACAACCGACAAAAGCAGCAACAACATGCCTCAAACTAGACAGCCTTCTTCTTCTGGTAGAGATCATACTCCTTGTACGATTCTGATATGGTTGTAAGGGTGAGACACCAATATATGGATTTACCACTATAACTAAATGCGCAACACAAAAAAAGGCACATACACATATATATGTCTATAACAACGTACTCATTCATAATATATCACATCGTTTATCAATGGGTTTCACACCCCAAACATCAACGTTGGAAAACTATGCATGAACACTTCAATACATCATCTAAACATTCACTCTTAATCTCATGAGATATCTCCAACCTCGTGATGAGTTGATCAGACTCGATTGCCACAGGCACACCGCCACAGGCACGCCCATCGCACATTGTCCAACATCGTGGCACAGTGATAACAATCTGAGATGGGGTCTCATTGTCCAAACCCCGGGCACAATGAGAACATCTTTGTATGATCTACCCTGACGCCGCAAGGTAATCCCTCTTTTGATCATGGCACGTCTGCCAAATGCATGCAAGAAAACATTTTGTTCTCAACACTTTTCTTTGTGCTATATCTTTATTTGTCAAAGCTCTCAAAAGCTTACGACTTAACATCTTTTGAAACATCTTTACATCTTTTATTAACAACACAGGACCTCAAAGTCTGAGTGCTCAATCACGAAGCCCCTAGACCTTGCAATCAGTCTTAGGTTCGTGGTAGTAGAAAACAACTTAAAACGTTTTAACTTCTTTAAATAGATACCCAGTTTACAACACAACGAACCTTAATACCCCGACGTCTCGGTTATTAAGTTCCATATCTTCGTACATCTTTTTACATCGTTTTACATCTTTTACATCGTTTTACATCTTTTGTTTGTGAAAAACAAATCCAAAATAGGATAACGTCATAAGAACACTAGTACCCCGACATCTTGGTTACTAAGTTCTATATCATCCTTTACGTCATTAAGTAAAACTCATTTACAGCAAATCCTTTCTACTTGAAATTCGTTTATAAAACGTCAATTCATAGAAAATCCACTTTTCCTTTGGAAACACATTTTTTCCAAAATAACATCAAATCATCAACAACTTCTTTTTATTGAAACTTCAACTCTAATAAATCAATTCAAATTAAATCTCTTTTCAACATAAGTATTGATGTTTTTAAACTCTCACCGTAAATAATTTCGAAACTTTCCGTCGTTTAGCATTTTCAAAGAAAACGTCTTTAAGTCAAACTTTGACATTTCTTCTAAAATAATTTTCTTATATAATAAATAAGGTCTTTTCGAATATTAATATCACAAAATCATTTTTTATAATATTTCAGAATTTCTTGTGTAAAAATTTGCAGTACTAAAAAAATTTCACGGTTACGCTCTCACCGTGACTCATAAACTTCTTTTACACTAATAAATCATTAAAATAATAATATTTCTCAAAACTCATTATTTTTCCAAAATCATATTTTTCTCTACTATTATATTCCAACATTCCCCATAAAACGTTGAATATATCTTTCACAGCTTATTAAATCTTTTATCTGCTTAATCGGTTGTGCACTGACCATTGTCAGGCCTCTCAAACAGCACTCAACATTCAACAACATCATCATAATTCTATCACCAGGCAGATCATGCATCATAGCCACATAATATACTACTGCAGATAATTAAATAAATTTAAAGCAGATCAAACACCGATACACAGATAGACAACACATCGTAAACAACATAAACAATTAATCACAAACCACATATAAATCATATAAGCCACACTAAAAGAAAATAGTTATTGATAAAATCCCTCAGGTAAGCTCCCCTTACCTCTTGAAGACTCAAACTAACATTTTCAAACAATCTCCCGATTCGATCTGATTTCCTTCGTCGGCTTAAATCAGTTAACTCGGTTGTTTCCTTCAAACGAATTGCAACCAAAATAAATCAAATCAAACCACAACAAACTTAGCTCAAGAGGGTTAGGTTTCGGCCAAGGGCTGACTTTTAGGGTTCAAAATCCTTAAAATTTCTAATCATGATTAAGTCATAGATTAATGATCCTAATATACTTAAGGAAATGGATTAGGGCTAAACAACAAAGTTAAGAATCAAAACTATCCTAACCCTCTAAATGGTAGATTCGACCAACACAAGAACATAGGGTTAGGGTTTTTAGTTTGATAAACCAACTTGGATTTATTAAGCATGCATACTAATAGCTTGATTACTAAGATCATTAATGAAAACTTTGAACAAAACTCATCTAGTTCCAAGAACTAGGGTTTCGGTCTTTATGAAACAAATAGGTTAGAGTTTGATTTTTGATCTTATATATACTTAAATACAAGAACTATCAAGATACTAGAAGATTGAATCATGAATCAAGACATTAAAATGAAACAAAACCTATGAACATAGGTTCGGCCAAGTCCAGAAATTAGGTAAAGAAATTTCTCATGATCTTATGCTTCTATATGAAGAAAATAGAGATGATTATAAGATCATAGCAATTGGTTTCATGTCAAAAGGATTTTTCTAGAATTAGTTATGAATTTTCAAAGTTCTAGATCTAGAAACTTAAAAGAGGTGAACAACTATGAAATAAACTTTGAATCAAGAAATTGATTGAAGAACATAGACATGATTAGAGAAGAAGAATAGGATTCACCTCTTGGAGATCAAAAACAAGTGAAGATCCAAGAACTTGCTTCACAAACTTGACACTCAAAGACTTGTGAACTTTAGGTTTTTGAACAAAAGGCAATAGAAACTAAGTGAAAGGTGAGGAAGGGTATTTATAGGCATGTGGACTGCGCCACTTTTGAGGACCAAGTAGAAAGGAGGTGGATTTTGAAAAGGATTAAAGTGCAAATAACTCATAGGGACCATTTTGCAAAGATTCCAAAAGTATAAGGACTATTTTGCAAATTGTCAATAAATTGTAATAATGACCATGTGCCACATTAAATGTGGTCTTATCTTGACTCATTTTGGTTGATTTTTCTTGAAGACTTTTTGGAAAAACCTAGAAGGATGGAGAAAACTTGAGAACTTAGTAGAATGTAGTAGAATCTTGGAGAATATGGTGGAACATTGTGGAATTGTGTGGAAACTTCAAGAATCCACTTGACTTTTCCAAACTAACGCAGCCCCCACTCCATCTTGGGCCTGAGCATGGGCTTGATAAATTTGGGCTTGAATTCATCTTTGTGGGGCCCACCAAAAAGGCATAAAGCTTATGATGACATGGGAAACTTGTATAGTTTCAAATAGGCTTTATGGAATTAATCCATGAACAAGAAATTTTGGGCTTCATAGCCACGTCCATTAAGAGATTGGGAACAAGGATTCTAGCCCAATTCACTTGAAAAAAACTTAGAAACTAACTCAGGGACAAAAGGGTAATTAACAGAAAGTTCAGGGACTTAAACGTAAAATTCATAAATTTTCACTTTAACCTTGTGGAACCTTCTAGACTTAAAAATATGATTCATCCCCTTGAATCATCTCAAAATCCTAAGATAAACTCTTCATCTGCTCTTGGGAACTCCGAAATCCACTCCGTCGTCTACCTGATTACGTATTCCGCCCGTAAAACGTAAATTATTTTATTTTTTTCTGAAATAATTCTAAAAATACAATCTTGTTGGAAATAAAATAAAAATCTTAAGTCTTTCGTTCACGAATTAAAATTAGGTTTTTTGAGCAGTAAACTTTTACTGTCAGTGAAAACACAGAAAACGGCAGACCGGTTTCCGTCTGAATTTTCAACCAAAAACTTCCCCGTAACCTTATGAAAATAAGTATAACAAGGAAATGACATTGGTTTGTCCAAAATCATTTTCTAAGTCTCAGATAAAAATACATATGTTTATATATTTATTACCGATATTACGAAGCAGCGAAAATCGGGGTGTTACATTTGATACCACCAAATGAGACACCCCGATGTGCCACATAGTATTATTACATTAAAACCTTAATATTTATTTACTTAACCGCGCGCTTACTATTGAAAATACGTAAAAATTAAAACTTAATTAATAATTATATAACTTATGTAGATATAAAACACACCAAAACTATATAATTACACACATGTTTATTTATTACATTACCAAAACACTATTGAGGGTACCCTCTCAGTAGGATCCCTCACAGATATAAACTTCACTAAAGACTTACTTAGCGGAAATATAAATACTCCTTAGACACACTGGCCATCATGTCTATACTCTAATCGCCCTGGATCACAGCTCGACCTCCAGCATCCAGTTCATACGGAGTTCCATCTAACTCCTCGGCAATTGGTTCCTCCATTGGGTCTTCTCATACGATCACATCAGAAATAAAATACAACACACAGAAAGATATAGGGAATAAGAAACAGTTCTATCATCAAAAAGCGGGAAAGAGTAATAGTAAATTATACAGTAATTGTCACAAACACACATCACTCCAAATCAACAATCATCCTCAATTCACTATATCATCCTCTACCCTCATCCCATGCAACTAAAACTTAATACTGATGTGGCCATCTTCACTCCTGTCACATTAGTCAGTAGTCCAAAACTATTTAGGGTCAAAACTCAGTGCGCCACTATTCCCTAATCTCTCATAGGAAATAGTGCATCAGCACAATATGTGTCACAATTGCCCCCATTGGAAATAGCACATAAGCACATAATAAATAATAACTCGGTGCACCCCTATTCCCTTTCCTCTCATAGGAAATAGTGCATAAGCACGATATGCGTCACTATTTCCCCCATTTGAAGTAGTACATAAGCATATAATAAATCATAACACGGTGCGCCCCTATTCCCTTATATCTCATAGGAAATAGTGCATAAGCACAATATGCGTCACTATTTCCCCCATTTGAAATAGCACATAAGCATAAAAGACCTTATAATTCGGTGCGCCACCATTCCCTAATCTCTAATAGGAAATAATGCATAAGCACGGTATGATTCTCACCGACTTTTATCAATAGCAACCTGGTACCTCAAGCTTTTCCTCACAACCTCCACTTACATTCTATATCACATCTCAAGTTATTTCCCCACAAAACACAAAGAACTCCTTAGTGTTCTTGTTAAGATCATCTTTGTTCTTTAAGTTCTTGAATAAATCTTTTTATTCCAAGGTGAGGAATCTATCTCTTAATCTTGCTATTTTAAGCTTTTCTATTCACAACTTTTATGGATTTATGCTTGCGTTCATCATGTTCTTCATATGAGTCATAGTTCTGGAAGCTTTCTTCAAAAATTCATAACTAATTATAGAAAAATACTTTTGACATGAAACCAATTTCTATGATCTCATAGTCATCTCTATTTTCATCATCTAGAAGCATATGATCATGAGAAATTTCTTTCTCTAATTTCTGGACTGGGCCGAACCTAGAAGAATAGGTTTGGTAGGATTTTGTTCATGTGTTGTCATGTATGATCATGTATTTCATATGACATGTATGTCTACACACTCTAATCCATGTTAGTTTATTTAAATGAAAAGCCTTACTCAAAATCTCTATGTTGGCCGAAACCCTAACCCTAAAGGTTAGAGGATTTTGTTTCAAATTTTATTCTTGTAATAAGTAATCTATGTTAGTTAAGACTCTAGTAACTAGGATCCAAAAGATGGCATTAAGAAGATAATCCTAAACCTATTTTCATGAATAGAAAAGCTTAAAATAGCAAGAGTAAGAGAGAGATTCCTCACCTTGGAATAAAAAGATTTATTCAAGAACTTAAAGAACAAAGATGATCTTAACAAGAACACTAAGGAGTTCTTTGTGTTTTGTGGGGAAATAACTTGAGATGTTAAATAGAAATTGTTTAGACCATCTAGATAAGTGAAAATATGATCTTAGAAGATCAAAACAAGGTTTGGATGGTTATATATGGGTATGGGCTGAATTTGAAGGAGAGAAAGGATGAACTTGAAAGTTCATGGATTCAAGAACAAAATGGATCAAGTGATGGTTATTGATCTAAGGAACAAGTTTCATGAATGAAGAATAATGATATTATGTTTCTAAGTTATAGAAAAATGATGAATAAGAGAAGAACAAATGAATAAAAAGTGAAGAACTTGTGAGAGAAAATGAAGAACATGAAGTTTTGAGAGAGACAAAATGATGAAGTTGGAAAATGAGTGAAAATGATCCAAGTGTGGATGATGGGCACGGTTTAGAGGTGGGTGTGAGGAGAAAATGTGTGGTTTGATGAGATAAAAGAACCATGGTTGAGTTTATTTGATCAAGGTTAAGTTAGAAAATAATATAATAACGTAACTATAGTTAATAGTAACCAAACTAGGGTTTATGTATAATCATGGTTAATAAAATATGTGGTCCTAAATTTTGAAGAGATGTGGCTGCCTCCTACACCACATATTAGGGAGAAAATATTTTGGGTTGCAAATCATGGTTAATAAACCTTGGTTTTCTAAGTATTCTTGAGAAGTTTAGAGAGAAAGATAAAGATGATGAAAATTTAGAGCAGTTTCGGTAATTTGGACATATCTTTCACTATACTTGTCCGTTTTTGATGATCTTTATGTCGTTGGAAAGAAGAGAGAAAGATGAACAACTTTAATTTAGAAAGTTTTTCGAGATTCAGAACATATAAGAGTCATAATTTCGTGGCAGTTTCGGGATAATGATGAGAATGTGACTTTGCCTATGACTCATCCACTTAACATCAATGCTCATTTATGGCTAGGAAAAAGTGGTGTCCAAATGCTTGGAATGGAGGAGGAAACCGTGTGGATTGGGGGTAATTTGGTCCAAATTCTCAATGGCATGGCTTGAAATATTCATGAAGAGCCAAGGGTAAAATCGTCATTTCCAGGCAAAAGATTCCTCTGTCATAAATGCGCCATTATGGCCATTATGACTTGGATAAGCTCATCATAAATGCCCATCAAGTCGGTCAAATCCATCACCTCAGCCCCGTTGCCGACTCATTGGTTAATCTGGCGCAGGCTTTTCCTAGAGATAATCTCGACGTATACGCTCGCAACAAATATAATATTTTAAAAAAAAATTTACCAAAATTTTCAAAACTTCTAGTATCGTAGCAAATACGATAAAAACATTTTTCATCTCGTTCACGAATTAAAATTAGGTCTTTGAGCAGTATAAATATACTGTCAGTGAAAATAGCGGGCCGGGATTCGCCCGTCGTTTCAACCTAAATTTTAATCATAGCTTCCTACATTCAAGTAGGATTGAGTGATGAACTCCGTTTATTTAAAATAATTTTCTAATACTCATATAAATATATACAAATAATCGTTCGCAATTCGATTATTTTGAAACAGTGAAAATCGGGGTGTTACTTTAGGGCTAGGTTCGGCCAAGACTTAGAAAATAGGTTTATGATTATCTTCTTAATGCCATCTTTTGGATCCTAGTTACTAGAGTCTTAACTAACATAGATTACTTATTACAAGAATAAAATTTGAAACAAAATCCTCTAACCTTTAGGGTTAGGGTTTCGGTCAACATAGAGATTTTGAGTAAGGCTTTTCATTTAAATAAACTAACATGGATTAGAGTGTGTAGACATACATGTCATATGAAATACATGATCATACATGACAACACATGAACAAAGTCCTACCAAACCTATTCTTCTAGGTTCGGCCCAGTCCAGAAATTAGAGAAAGAAATTTCTCATGATCATATGCTTCTAGATGGTGAAAATAGAGATGACTATGAGATCATAGCAATTGGTTTCATGTCAAAAGGATTTTTCTATAATTAGTTATGAAGTTTTGAAGAAAGCTTCCAGAACTTTGACCCATATGAAGAACATGATGAACACAAGCATAAATCCATAAAAGTCGTGAATAGAAAAGATTAAAATAGCAAGATTAAGAGATAGATTCCTCACCTTGGAATAAAAAGATTTATTCAAGAACTTAAAGAACAAAGATGATCTTAACAAGAACACTAAGGAGTTCTTTGTGTTTTGTGGGGAAATAACTTGAGATGTGATATAGAATGTAAGTGGAGGTTGTGAGGAAAAGCTTGAGGTACTAGGTTGCTATTGATAAAAGTCGGTGAGAATCATACCGTGCTTATGCACTATTTCCTATTAGAGATTAGGGAATAGTGGCGCACCGAATTATAAGGTCTTTTATGCTTATGTGCTATTTCAAATGGGGGAATAGTGACGCATATAGTGCTTATGCACTATTTCCTATGAGAGGTAAGGGAATAGGGGCACACCGAGTTATTATTTATTATGTGCTTATGTGCTATTTCCAATGGGGGCAATAGTGATGCATATCGTGCTTATGCACTATTTCCTATGAGAGGTAAGGGAATAGGGGCGCACCGAGTTATTATTTATTATGTGCTTATGTGCTATTTCCAATGGGGGCAATAGTGACGCATATTGTACTGATGCACTATTTCCTATGAGAGATTAGGGAATAGTGGCGCACCGAGTTTTGACCCTAAATAGTTCTGGACTACTGACTAATGTGACAGGAGTGAAGATGGCCACATCAGTATAAAGTTTTAGTTGCATGGGCTGAGAGTAGAGGATGATATAGTGAATTGAGGATGATTGTTGATTTTGAGTGATGCGTGTCTGTAACAATTACTGTATAATTTACTATTACTCTTTTCCGCTTTATGATGATAGAACTGTTTCTTATTCCCTATATCTTTCTGCGTGTTGTATTTTATTTATGATGTGATCATACGAGAAGACCCGATGGAGGAACCAATTGCTGAGGAGTTAGATGGAACTCCTTACGAACCAAATGTTGGAGGTCGAGATGTGATTCCAAGGAGATTCCTCACCTTGGAATAAAAAGATTTATTCAAGAACTTAAAGAACAAAGATGATCTTAACAAGAACACTAAGGAGTTCTTTGTGTTTTGTGGGGAAATAACTTGAGATGTGATATAGAATGTAAGTGGAGGTTGTGAGGAAAAGCTTGAGGTACTAGGTTGCTATTGATAAAAGTCGGTGAGAATCATACGTATTTATGCACTATTTCCTATTAGAAATAAATAGTAGGCTTACCGTAATTATAAGGTCTTTTATGCTTATGTGTTATTTCAAATGGGGAAAAAGTGAGTATATCATGCTTATGCACTATTGCCTATGAGAGGTAAGGGAAAGATGAGTTATTATTTATTATGTGCTTATGTGCTATTTCCAATGGGTAATAGTGACGATAATTGATAAGCTTATGCACTATTTCTTATGAGTAGTAGGAACAGGGGTTGCGCAAAGTTATTATTTATTATCCCTTATATGCTATTTCCAATGGGGCAATTTTGAGCGCAAGTAGTCTTAAGTTAATTTACCTATTGAGAGATAAATAATACACTTATTTTTACCCTAAATAGTTTTGGACTTGAACTAATGTGACACGAGTGAAGATGGCCACATCGATAAAGTTTTAGTTGCATGCTCGAGAGTAGAGGATGATATAGTGAATTGAGGATGATTGTTGATTTTGAGTGATGCGTGAAAGTATAATTTACTATTACTCTTTCCGCTTTTGATGATAGAACAGTTTCTTATTCCCTATATCTTCCGTGTGTTGTATTTTATTTATGATGTGATCATACGAGAAGACCCAATGGAGGAACCAATTGATAAAAGGAGTTACATGGAACTCCTTACTCACCAATGTTGGAGGTCGAGCAATGATTCAAGAGGAGAATATAGACATTATGGCAATGTCTAAAGATTATTTATATTTCCGCTAATAATGTACCAGTGAAGTTTATGTACCTGTGAGGGATCCCGTATTGAGGGTACCCTTAATGATGACCTTTGGAATGTAATAAATAAACATGTGTGTATTTATGTAATATAGTTTTGGTGTGTTTTATATTTGTAGAAGTTATATGATTATTAATTAAGTTTTAATTTTTACGTACGTTCAACGATAAGCGAGCGATTAAGTAAATAAATATTAAGGTTTTAATGTAATAATATGATCGAATGCTCATAGTTAAGATTGATGGTATTACCAAAGTTGAATATGAGCTTTCACCTAAGTTGAATATGAGCAGAAAAGATGATTTCTGATGTAAATTGAGGTTACTTGAGAAATTCAAATTTGTTAAGTTAGATAATCCTAACAGGTGTTGATCTTTTGATTGCAATTTATCTTACGATGTGTTGAGATTTTTATTTGGAGACTTGAAAGGTGTGATTTTGATATAATCCAGAATAGTGAAATACATTCTAAGGAACTAAGACTGTGATTGGATACATGAAGTAGGAAGTTAGGGTAGTTCGATTGTGGTGTTAATTACGGTACATTCGATGTTGAAATAAGATTCTTTAGTGGATCAGTAGTAAGAAGAGGAAGGGATTAAGTTTTGATTATGTCCTTTAAGGATGTTAGATCAAGTTGGAAAGGTTAAGAACATTGAATAGAATACATTGATGGATAAGTTCGAGGATAAATATAGAATGATATAAGAATGAATTCTGTTATGAAGTTACCGCTGTTACCTAGGGGAAAAACAACGATGAGAAATATAATGTGGGATCTTTAGATTAAGATACGATTGCAAGATGATGTCTAGTTTTGAGTTAAGAAATTCCGAGGATGGAATTTTTTTCTAAGAGGGGTAGTAATGTAACACCCTACTTTTTATTTTCCGATTTTTATTTTTTCAGTAAAAATATTTTCGCTGTATTAACCGGTATAAATGTATTTATTTATATTTTTATCCGAGTTCATGGAGATTGATTTTTTATGAAATAAAAATCATATTCATACTCTATCTTAGAGTAGAAGCTTACGATAAAAATTTGGGTTGAAAATTCAGATGGAACCCGGTCTGCGTTTTCACTGACAGTATAATTTTACTGAGCAGAAAACCAAATTTTGAATCGTGAACGAAATGGTTTATATTTAAATCATATTTATAACGAGTTTGGTTGTTTTGAAAATTTTCAACCGAAAATAAAATATTCTGCTTTTTACGGGCGTAAAACCCTAATCGGGGAACCGATCGGAAACGGAACTATAGAGACCCGTCAAGAGATAGGGATAACGAGTCATACATGATGATTCATGGGGATGAATCATACTTTTAAGTCTAGAAGGTTCTACAGGGTTAAAGTGACAATTTAGGAATTTTACGCTCAAGTCCCTGAACTTTCTATTAATTACACTTTGGTCCCTAAGTTAGTTTCTAAGTTTTTTTTCAAGTGAATTGGGCCAGAATCTTTGTTCCCAATCTCTTACTGGACCTTGGCCATGAAGCCCAAAATCCTAGTCCATGGATTAATTCCATGAAGCACATTTGAAACCATATAGGTATTCTATGTCATGTTTAAGCTTAAGTCTTTTGGTGGGCCCCACACAAAAAAATGAATCCAAGCCCAAATATAGTAGGACCATGCGCAAGCCCATGAGGGAGAAGGGGCTGCCCTCATAAATTTTGGATGAATCAAGAATGTTCTAGAATGTTCTACATTCTTCCACATTATTCTACAAGATTCTACCATCTTCTCTAATGTTCCAAACTCTTCTTGGTTTTTCTTAAAATATCTTATGAAGAAAATCAGCCAAAGTTAGTCAAGATAAGACCACATTTAATGTGGCAAATAGTCATCATGACAATTTATTGGCAATTTGCAAACTAGTCCTTACACTTTTGGAATCTTTGCAAAATGGTCCCTAGGAAGTATTTGCATTTCAATCCTTTGATAAAGACAACTCATCCTCTCTAGATCCTTCTAAAGTGGCACAAACAACCCCTATAAATACCCTCCAAACCGTGGCCTCACCATTTCACTCATCTTCTTCATTCTCTTCATCTTCCTCACCAACTAAGTTACAAAACCCTAAGAACACCGAATCCCCACCAAACATATGACCCTCTTCCTTTCTGAAACTCGGAAAACACTCAACATAAACGTTGTTCCTATTTCTCCCTTATTTCCAAAAAGCTAAAGATCATCAAAAACGGATAAGTGGATTGGTAGATAGGATCAAAATACCAAAACTTCCCAGAATTCTCAGCAACCCACGAAACAGCAGAAAGAAGTCCCTTTTCACCCCTGTCATGATCCGAACCAAATGAAACCTTCAACACAAAAGTTATTACTTTTCTTCTTATATTTATACAAGCCAAAGTTAGTAATTTTTGGATGAGTATATTGTGAGATACACTCACAATACCATCACACCCTCAAGCTGTCCAGTTTTCGACTTAGTGAAGGTTAATCGTTTTATTCATTTCTTCAATCTTCAAGAGGTAAAAGCTCTCCTCATTACATCTAAGTCTTATCCTTCATTTATTTTTTAAGATCAAGCCATGATCATCAAGTTTTCATAAATTTACATTCCTAGATCTAGAACTTCAAATAATTCTAGAAAATTGTAGAAAAATCCTTTTAATGTGAAACCAATTTCTATGATCTAAATCCAAGAGCTTGAATCCAACTAAATTTCCTAGTCTAATTTCCTAATATGGGCCGAAACCCTAACCCTAAAGGTTAGAGGATTTTGTTTCAAATTTTAGTCTTGTAATAAGTAATCTATGTTAGTTAATGTTGGTGTAAGCCCTAGAGGCCAGTGTATTTCTTATACTTACATTTGTATCTTTCCATTATATATATATATATATATGAGGCATTCCAGTTTATTGTGTTACTTGTTTAAACATAATAAAGTCCTTAGAATAGAAATTTTAGTTTAATAGAATATCAAGTACATGACTTGATCGTGAGACACTATTGAACAATGAAATCCTATTCTTAAATATCCGTAGTCAAGTATTTTATTAATAAGGACAATAATAATACATTGAGACTATTATGTGTGCAGACTGATGACCATATCTCACGGGTCATGGATATGAGATATCGAGTCGCCACATAGGTACACCTTAGAGTAATGATGTACTGGATTGACCCACCATGAGAACACTACATGGAGCATTATGTGAGTGTCATAAGTAGTTTCTCATAGTGACAATGGTGTATGCAATCCTTCGACCTGAAATCGCTACGATCCCTACATGAGGAGTCGTGTGCTTTAATATCGTCAAACATCATCTGTAATAGGATGATTATAAAGACGGTCATTGGGCATACCACGAGCCATGCAGAGGGATGTGAGTGACCTAGATGGAATTTGTCCCTCCTACATAACAGGAGTAATATCTGTGGGCCCCCTGATAGAGTGAGATCAGTAAAATGCATGGCGTAGTCTTGAAATGAGTCAATATGAGATATTGACCTCATTTGTTGTTAAGTCTACTCGGGTATCAGGGAACATGATATTGAACCATACAAGGGTGACACATTCTATGTCCTGTGTTCAATATAGATATATGGACAAAGGGATAATAATGCACATGAATATTTGTCACAGAAAGGTTTCGTCAAATCACTGACTTTCTCACTACTTAGGTGGCAGTGATGTATTGCTAGATACCGCTCACTATTTGTAATATTAAATGGGATTTAATATTACTACTAACGTTTTGGGAACCTATAGGGTCACACACATAAGAGCGGATCAAAAGAAGCATTAAAAGGAGAGTTGGACTCTTCTATTGGGCCTAGCGCATAGTACATGGGGCTTAGGTCAAACGCTGCTCACTAACTCACTTAAGGAGGTGCTACTATAAGTAGACCACTTAAGCTATTGTGCCTACACGATTTTTACCCTAGCCGCACATAGAGAGTGACAGTGAGCACCAGGTCTTGGTTTTCGAAGCTAGCACTGTGAGGCAGAGACGCTTCGTGTTCGTGACGTTGGACGTTCACGGGATCTGCTCGTGTGGATATCTTAGAGACACCATTTGTGCGGTGTTCGTGATAGACGATTTCAATCAATTCTCATCGCTTAAAGAGGTAAATCTTCTAACCATGAATCATGACCATTCGCAAGGATCCTTCGATGGGAATTTTTTTCCGCTGCGTTATTTTGTTTTATACGCAAATTCCCAACAGTGGTATCAGAGCCGCTTGCGAAACCATGATTCTGTTACGTGGTTTACCTGTTATGTATGATAACATGTTAATAATGTGAATCGCTTTTCTGAAAATTGTTTTCTGAAAATCGTTTGCATCCGTTTTTGCGAAACCTTGTTTCTGTAATTTTCGTATGTATATGATATATGCGTCTATTGCATGTTTATGTATATATGCGATATGTACATTGGTTCTGGAATCCTTATTATGTTCTGCGATGGCGTCAAGTGTTGATGTTAAACATGATCGGTTTCAGTTCTCTGTTGGCGGCGTTAAAGGGTGTCAGACATGAAAAGTTCATGTTCTTGCGGCTGAGGTTCCAAGGGTTGAAACCCTAGCCGCCGTTCCTTGCAGCATGAAGTGTTCACGGGCCTTGCGGTTTTAGGGTTGAGAGGTTGAAGCCTTAGCCGCCAAGGAAGCGGGAACCCCGTGCTGCCTCTGCGTAGTGTGTTATTTCGAAATTCAATTTTTGAAATCTTTTATGTCACCATTTAATAACAACATCAATTACAATAAATGTGATTTATAGTAACATCAATTACAATAAATGTGATTTATAGTAACATCAATTACAATAAATGTGATTTATGTATTACAATAAATGTGATTTATTATATATATATATGTTATGTTTTTAAAATTCAGATTTTGAAACCTCTAATTAATAATAATAATAATAATTGTGTATTATTATTGGTTGTTACTATTTATTTGGTAATGTATGGTGAATGGTTATGGCCTTGGTCCTTTAATCTTTTGGTTTATATTTTGAAATACGGCCTGCGTGTCGTGCCTTTCTCTTATATTCCATATGTATATTCTTTTCTCATCTCACTCCCCTCATATGTAAAATGAGGTTTCTGTTTATGTAATGTAATGATGGAGACAAGAAGACGTTATCCTGTGGGAGATCATGCTTGGAGAAGCCTGGACGCTCCTAGGTTTCAGTTTAGATTCTCTCATTGGCTTGGGAGAATCAATGCGTTAGGGGCTATAACCATATCACATTTATTTGCCTTATATATGTATGAGATGCATGTATGTATATAGTATGTTAAAAGGGGTTTAACTAATATATGTATGAGATGCATGTATGTAAATAGTAAGTTAAAGAGTTTAACAAATGATGAGATCAAATTTTAATCAAATCCCTCAAAAGGAAATATTAAGTCACATTTAAAGGCCTTCCAATGCATGGCACTCGTCAAGACTATGATCGATTAAGTGTGGGTCCGCCAAAGCGGGGTACCTTTATCTATAATAGTAAGACGCGATGGGACAAATGTAATGTTCAACTGCTATCCATTGGGTCTGACTTAACTAAGCCAACTTCAATAGGATTGAAAGGCTTAGAGGCTTAAACGTTGGGCTTTAGTCCATGTGATGGATTAGAATAAGAGTTATTCACCCAACTGTCCAAGAGTTGCATGAGATGCAATCGGAAAGTGTTTCCTACCTATATAACCGAATTTTGAGTGATCAACCAAAGCTGACTTAAAGCTAGGTGAAACATGGATCTTGGCCCACTAGAAAATCTTCCAACAGGATTTTCTGAATCAATGATGAGGGTCATTGTTTTGAGTAAAATAGTGGTAGGCGTATTTAATTAAAGACCTTATTAAATAACTTCATGGCATGATACTTATATTTTGCATATTTATCTCTGTAGATTATCATGGCATCAAACACATCAATTAACCTGTCATTGCGATCCGTCCTTGAGAAGGACAAACTATCCAGAACAAATTTTATCGAATGGTACAAAAACTTGAGGATTGTCCTCAAACATGAGAAAAAGTTGTATGTTCTTGAGGAGCCTATTCTTGAGGAGCCACCGGCTTCAAGTGCTCCTAGGGCTGACAGGGATGCTTATAAGAAGCATCAGGATGACGCCTTAGACGTCGGCTGTCTTATGCTTGCTACAATGACCTCTGAGCTGCAAAAGCAACATGAGACCATGGAGGCGTACGATACGATCGTGCACCTCAAGAGCGGTTCGAAGTTTCCAGAGCCCTTTTCCCGTGTAAATTGGCAGAAGGAAGCCCTGTGAGTCCTCATGTACTCCAGATGATCGGGTACATTGAGAATCTCGAGAGACTGGGATTTCCTTTAGGCCAAGAGTTGGCCACCGACTTAGTTCTGCAATCGTTGCCTGAGAGCTATAGTCAGTTTGTTATGAACTATAATATGAATGATCTTGACAAACCTTTGCCAGAATTGTTGAGCATGTTGAGAACTGCTGAACAAAATATTAACAAAGGAAAGGGGAAGACCATTTTGATGGTCCAGGCTGGAAATAGCAAGAAGCAGCCCAAGAAGCCCACGCACAAACAAAAAGGCAAGGGCAAGGGCAAGGGCAAGGCCATCAACAAGATCAAGCCCAGTGCTTCTGACTTGAAGCCTGTGGGTGGTGTGGCTAAGGAAGGCAATTGCTTCCATTGTGGTCGGACCGGACATTGGAAGAGGAACTGCCCAAAATACCTGGAAGAAATCAAGAAGAAGAAGGGAAGTAAGACTTTCACTTCAGGTGTGTTTGTTATAGAAGTCAATTTATCTACTTCTGCATCATGGGTATTAGATACTGGATGTGGTTCTCACATTTGTACAAATGTGCAGGATCTAAACAGGAGTAGACCATTGGCAAAGGGCGAAGTCGACCTACGAGTTGGAAATGGAGCAAAGGTTGTTGTTTTAGCTGTAGGGACTTATGTATTGACTTTGCCCACTGGGCTTACTATTCAGTTAGAGAACTTTTATTTTGTGCCTGCAATTAGCAGGAATATCATTTCCGTTTCTTGTTTGGACAAGATTGGTTTTTCTTTTATAATAAAGAACAAAAGTTGTTCTATTTATTTGGATGATATTTTTTATGCTAGTGCACACATGAGTAATGGGCTTTATGTCCTTGATCTTGAAATGCCCATATATAACATAAATACTAAGAAGTTCAAACCAAATGAGTTGAACCCGTCTTATCTTTAGCATTGTCGTTTAGGCCATATAAATGAGAAGCGCATTTCGAAGCTCCATAAAGATGGACTCTTGGACTCATTTGATTATGAATCGTATGAGATATGTGAGTCTTGTTTATTGGGAAAGTTGACTAAAGCTCCATTGACCGGAAGAGGTGAAAGAGCTAACTTTCTTTTGGGTCTTATACACAGCGATGTATGCGGACCCCTAAACACATTAGCTAGAGGTGGTTTTCAATACTTCATCACATTCACTGATGATTTCAGTAGATATGGATTTGTGTATCTTATGAAACATAAATCGGAATCCTTTGAAAACTTCAAGGAATTAAAAAATGAGGTACAAAACCAACTTGGTAAAAATATTAAAACTCTTCGATCAGATCGAGGTGGTGAATATTTGAGCCTAGAGTTTGATGATCATCTGAGAGAGTGTGGAATTTTATCTCAAATCACTCCACCTGGAACACCACAATGGAATGGTGTTTCTGAGAGGAGAAATCGAACCTTGTTGGACATGGTTCGGTCTATGATGAGTCATGCAAACCTTCCAAACTCTTTCTGGGGACATGCTCTATTAACATCAGCTTTTACACTTAACCGTGTTCCATCCAAAGCGGTAGAAAAGACACCATATGAGATATGGACTGGTAAACGACCCAGCATGTCTTTTATGAAGATTTGGGGTTGTGAAGCATATGTAAAACGTTAAGTTTCTAATAAGCTTGATCCCAAATCTGATAAATGCTTCTTTGTGGGGTATCCCAAAGAAACCAAGGGGTACTATTTCTATAATCCTTCCGAAGGCAAAGTGTTTGTCGCACGGACTGGTGTATTCCTAGAAAAGGAGTTTATATCCATAGGAACCAGTGGGAGGAAGATAGAACTTGACTAAATTCAAGAATCACAGAGTAGTGACCTACCATTGGTGGAACAGGAGCAACCTTCACAAAATGCTGTGGAGGAACAACCTGCTCCAGTAGCACAAGACCAGCGTAGGTCTAACAGGATACGTCACTAGCCTGAGAGATATGGATTTCTCAGGACTCCACAAGGTGATCTATTGCTCATGGATCAAGATGAGCCTGTGACTTACCAGGAGGCCATCACCGGCCCAGAATCTGAGAAGTGGCTTGAGGCCATGAAATCTGAGATGGATTCCATGTACACCAACCAGGTATGGACCTTGGTAGAGCCACCTGAAGGGGTAAAACCCATAGGGTGCAAGTGGGTTTTCAAAAAGAAAACTGACATGGATGGTAAAGTACATACCTTTAAGGTGCGATTGGTGGCTAAGGGTTTCAAGCAAATTCATGGTGTCGACTATGATGAGACCTTTTCACCTGTTGCGATGCTTAAATCCATCCGGATCTTACTTGCTATCGCTGCATACCATGATTATGAGATATGGCAGATGGATGTCAAAACTGCTTTCCTTAATGGAAAGCTTCTTAAGGATGTGTACATGACACAACATGAAGGCTTTGGCATTTCAGAGGATGCCGGAAAGGTATGTAAATTGCAGCGATTAATCTATGGATTGAAGCAAGCTTCCAGAAGTTGGAACCTTCGTTTTGATGATCTTTGTAAGACGAGACGGATTCATCAAAAATGAAGATGAACCTTGTGTCTACAAGAAGGTTAGTGGGAGCATTGTTGTTTTTCTGGTGTTATATGTAGATGACATATTACTCATTGGAAATGACATCCCTACACTACAAAATGTAAAGACATGGTTAGGGAATTGCTTCTCTATGAAATATTTGGGTGAAGCTACCTATGTATTGGGAATCAGGATCTATAGGGATAGATCGCTGAAATTGCTTGGCCTAAGTCAGAGTACATACATAGACAAAGTGTTGAGACGCTTTAACATGCATGAATCCAAGAAAAGACTCTTGCCTATGTCACATGGTATATGCCTATCAAAGGCACAATCCCCTTCCACTCAAGAAGAAAGGGATCGCATGAGTAAGATTCCATATGCATCCGCAATTGGATCTATCATGTATGCCATGTTATGTACTCGACCAGATGTATCGTATGCTTTAAGCATAACGAGGTGTACCGATCCCGATCCCGGTGAAAGTCACTGGTCTGCTGTCAAGAACATCCTTAAGTACTTGAGAAGAATTAAGGATTCGTTCTTGGTATATGGAGGCGAGGAAGAGCTTGCTGTAAAAGGTTACACCGATGCTAGCTTCCAAACCTATAAGGATGATTCCAGATCGCAATCTGGTTATGTGTTCTGCCTGAATGGCGGGACGGTGAGCTGGAAGAGTTCAAAGCAAGAGACAGTCGCCGATTCTACTACAGAGGCTGAGTATATTGCCGCCTCCAATGCAGCAAAGGAGGCTGTTTGGATCAGGAAGTTCATTGCTAAGCTTGGTACAGTTCCTAGTATTATGGACCCCATTGATCTCTATTGTGATAACAATTGGGCCATTGCACAAGCTAAGGAACCTAGATCTCATCAGTGATACAAACATATACTTAGGCGCTTCCATCTCATTCGAGATATTATCGATAGAGGAAATGTGAAAATATGCAGAGTACCAACACTTGATAACGTTGCTGACCCACTTAGGAAACCTCTTGCTCAACAGAAGCACGAAGGTCACACTAGATCGATGGGCATTAGATTTATGCCTGATTGGCTCTAGTGCTAGTGGGAGATTGTTGGTGTAAGCCCTAGAGGCCAGTGTATTTCTTAGACTTACATTTGTATCTTATATATATATATATATATATATATATATATATATATATATATATATATATATATATGAGGCATTCCAGATTTATTGTGTTACTTGTTTAAACATAATAAAGTCCTTAGAATAGAAATTTCAGTTTAATAGAATATCAAGTACATGACTTGATCGTGAGACACTATTGAACAATGAAATCATATTCTTAAATATCCGTAGTCAAGTATTTTATTAATAAGGACAATAATAATACATTGAGACTATTATGTGTGCAGACTGATGACCATATCTCACGGGTCATGGATATGAGATATCGAGTCGCCACATAGGTACACATTAGAGTAATGATGTACTGGATTGACCCACCATGAGAACACTACATGGAGCGTTATGTGAGTGTCATAAGTAGTTCTCATAGTGACAATGGTGTATGCAATCCTTCGACCTGAAATCGCTACGATCCCTACATGAGGAGTCGTGTGCTTTAATATCGTCAAACGTCATCTGTAATAGGATGATTATAAAGACGGTCATTGGGCATACCACGAGCCATGCAGAGGGATGTGAGTGACCTAGATGGAATTTGTCCCTCCTACATAACAGGAGTAATATCTGTGGGCCCCTGATAGAGTGAGACTGTAAAATGCATGGCCGTGCTGAAATGAGTCAATATGAGATATTGACCTCATTTATTGTTAAGTCTACTCGGGTATCAAGGAACATGATATTGAACCAAACAAGGGTGACACATTCTATGTCTTGTGTTCAATATAAATATATGGACAAAGGGATAATAATGCACATGAATATTTGTCACAGAAAGGTTTCGTCAAATCACTGACTTTCTCACTACTTAGGTGGCAGTGATGTATTGCTAGATACCGCTCACTGTTTGTAATATTAAATGGGATTTAATATTACTACTAACGTTTTGGGAACCTATAGGGTCACACACATAAGAGCGGATCAAAAGAAGCATTAAAAGGAGAGTTGGACTCTTCTATTGGGCCTAGCGCATAGTACATGGGGCTTAGGTCAAACGCTGCTCACTAACTCACTTATGGAGGTGCTACTATAAGTAGACCACTTAAGCTATTGTGCCTACACGGTTTTTACCCTAGCCGCACATAGAGAGTGACAGTGAGCAGCAGGTCTCGGGCCAAGCTAGCACCGTGAGGCGAGACGCTTCGTGTTCGTGACGTTGGACGTTCACGGGATCTGCTCGTGTGGATACCTTAGAGACACCGTTCGTGCGGTGTTCGTGATAGACGATTTCAATCAATACTCATCACTTCAAGAGGTAAATCTTCTAACCATGAATCATGACCATTCGCAAGGATCCTTCGATGGGAATTTTTTCCCACTGCGTTATTTTGTTTTATACGTAAATTCCCAACAGTTAAGACTCTAGTAACTAGGATCCAAAAGATGGCATTAAGAAGATAACCCTAAACCTATTTTCTAAGTTTTGGCCGGACCTAGCCCTAAAGTGTCATAGATGGTTGTCATTTGATTAACTATAGCTATGTTGTTTGGTTCAAGGTGAAACTATTAAGCTGTGGTGTGATAGTGAGGAACGTCGAGTTCAAGATTTCGATGCTAGCTCAGGTGGGGAAAAGAATCAACCTATCGTCGGAATCGATAAGTAGTAGATTATATGATAATTTTGTAGGGCGACCTAAACCCTACTAGCTAGTAGTTGAGTAATCGACAAGACCAAAATCATATTGGAAACCTTTTATGTAAAACCAATAGTGATTCGGGGATTGTAGGTTTATCGACATTAAGTTGATTTTAAGTATTTGAGGATGTTTGATTTTATGTTATCAAATTTACTGTGATACGCTAGTTGAGGTATTCCATCTGCATGTGACGTATTATTGTGTGTTTGAATATTTATGATATTGAGGATGTTTGTTGTCTGTCACGGCCAGGCCATGACAGGTTCTGTTTGGTAGAATTCTTGCCCTGATGTCTGTCACGGTCGTGATGGCTATCACGGCCAGGCCGTGACAGAGTCTGACTTGGTTATTTATTTGATTTGATTATTATGAGTTGGTTGTGATAAATTGCTTTATATGATATTGAGATATTTGAATATTTTCTGATGTTATGTTATGCATGATCTGCCTGGTTGTTAATATTGTGCTTAGCTGATATTTAAGTAAGGATATGTGTTGTTCGGGAGATAATTGTTTGGGTGAGAGAATAAAGGTGATTTAAAGGTGCCTAGCCTAATTAAGTGGTTTTATCTATGAGGAAAAAGGTGTTGAGACTTTGATGGAAGGTTGAGGCACTAAGTTGTTATTAATGTAATTTAGGGAAATTCATTTATAGATGTATTGTTATTCACAGCCATGTGAGTGGAACACACGAGGTCAGGATATCCTATTTTGGGATATCGGATATTGCGGGTGAGTGCCCTACCGATGTGGATGCCGAGGTAGACTACCGTAATACTCTTTAGTTCTTGACGCGTTCGAATGTTCTTGGCACTGGACCGTTATGGAATGATATTCCTTGACGAGTTCGCATGTTCTTGGCACTGGACCGTTCTGGATTGATACTCCTTGACGCGTTCGTATGTTATTGGCACTGGACCATTTTAGACTAATACTTGTTTAGTCTTTGATGCGTTCGAAAGTTATTGGTACTGGACCGTTCTGGACTACTGACTAACGTGTTAGGAATAGAGATGGCCATGTCAGTATAAAAGTTTAGTTATTAGATTGGGGTAAAGGATGATACATTATTTTGAGGATGATTTGTTAGTTATGTATGTTGATTGTCTGTGACATTTATTGTATAGTTTACTATTACTCTTTTCCGCTTTTTGATGATAGAACTATTTCTTATTCCCTATATCTTTGTGTGTTGTATTTTATTTCTGATGTGATCGTACGAGAAGACCCGATGGAGGAACTGATTGCTGAGGAGTTAGATGGAACTCCTTATGAACCAGATGCTGGAGGTCGAGCTGTGATTCATGGTGATTAGAGTATAGACATTATGGCCAGTGTGTCTAAAGAGTATTTATAATTCCTCTAAGTATGTCTGTAGTGAAGTTTATGCTTGTGAGGGATCCTACTAAGAGGATACCCTCAACAGTTTTTTGGTAATGTAATAAATAAACATGTGTGTGTTTATGTAATATAGTTTTTGTGTGTTTTATATCTGTATAAGTTATATAATTATTAATTAATTTTAATTTTTACATATTTTCAACAGTAAGAGCGCGATTAAGTAAATAAATATTAAGGTTTTAATGTAATAATACAATGGGGCACAACGGGGTGTCTCATTTGGTGGTATCAGAGCAGTTTGATTCTAATCGGACTGTGAGGTCTAGGATGTTGTTACTGGCCGTGTCTAGTTGAGTCCACATCGGATTTTAACTATGCTTAGAAGTTGGGTAGTGTGTCCAAACTCGATGCGATAATTAGCATTAGTATGGCATATGGTATTTATATACCTGTCTATGTAGTATTATATGTCATACTGATGAGAGAGGATGATTTCTGTTACAGAATCATGGCTCATGGAAGAAGAAGTCCGATTACTAGTGGCGATAGATCTCCTGAGGGAACCATTGGAGCTGACAATGGTGAGGTTAATCCTAATGGAAATGGAGGAGAGTCTTCTGCAACTCCCAATATCATGGAAACGATAGCTGCTGCCTTGCTATTACAAACACAGCAGAATACGAAGATGCTACAAATAAACAAAGAGCAGTAGGAACTGTAGAATCAAATAACAGCCATTGAAACTGAAGAGGCAGAATTGATTACTTTCTTAAAAAGGAAGCAGTTCGATTAGAATCGAACTGTTCTGATACCACCAAATGAGACACCCCGATGTGCCCCATCGTATTATTACATTAAAACCTTAATATTTATTTACTTAATCGCTCGCTTACTGTTGAAAATACGTAAAAATTTAAAACTAAATTAATAATCATTATGCATCACGATTTGAGGCTCTGATTAAGTATTCTGAATTTTATAAGAGATTCCCAGATGAAGATTGGCAATGTAGAAGGTTTGAGGAAGGACTCCAACATGAACTACAGAGGGCTATAGTATCTCTCGATTT